>OZ020261.1:13836980-14353980 GCA_963971285.1 Astropecten irregularis
TTATTAGAGAAAGACATTTTTTTTAGAAATATTGTTTGTGTAACGAAAAAACGAGAAAATGGCTAATTTCTGATAGTCAGGAACTTAAGATATGGGAAATTCTTTTTCAATGTATTGTAGTTTATACTCATTAAATAACCACGTGCGAAATTGACTGAATAAAAGAGAACAGAAGACAAATTGACTGGAGTGGGATTCGAACCAGCGACTCCCAGGTTATTGGCGACAAGTCAAGTTTGAATGTTTCCGTGTGTCTGCACTGCAATGTGATTTTATGTGCACTGCTATCTCTGTCTCAGTTATAGATATGGGATTGAGGTCTCACTTTGGTCTACACGAGTCGTAGACTTGTGTACGAGTCGTTCATTGTGCGGCCGCGATAGCTCTCGTGTGAATCTCGTTGAAACTGTCTTTCTCGCAAGGGGCGCCACGTGGATCTATCGCAATACCACTCCTATTTGACTACCTTCAAATTTTAAAACTGACAGACGTTCAATAATACACAGTAAATACATCGCCCTATATCTTCCATACAATTAATGTATAATGGAAATGCAAGTATTTAACTGCTGCAAACTGCTCACCAACCAAACTATTGACATGACATATATTATGCTTTGAGTTTAATAGGAGGGTCTGACGTTTCGATCAAATGGCAGGATCTTTCTCAAAGATTAAAGATAATGAAATATGATAATTACTTACCAATAAACCACACTGGCTTCAGGGCAACCATGCGCATCTGCAACACAAAATGAAAGAAGAAAAAAAAAGACGATTTAATGATTTTTATCGAAAAGATTTAATATGATTAGGTCTGTGATTAGGTAAGTCTCAATGGTTGGAGTTTGCACAGTGAACAATATATCACTGGCATATTTCCCCATACGATATTCGAACGCCATGATTTCTAACGCCATAACTTCTACAGTATTTCTGTATAGGATTATACAGAACTACTTATTGCGCTATAGGGTGACATTTCCATTGGGTTGTGCACAAAACTTTACTCACCTATATTGCTAAACATCCTCCAACTCAATGAACTTGAAATTTACATATCTTCATATTGAAAACATTCTCTGTCTTCTATACAAATTTGGACAGTAACAGATGTATTAAAAGGAAGCTTACGTAACTAGGACGTTCAGTCGACCTCCAAATGTCGCCCTAAGTACCATGGTCGCCCTAACCTTAAAGAGGATCTTCAACACTCAACAAACCTCGCTTTATTTGTTAGAACTATAATCATTAAATTACTTGACATGAGAAAAAAAAAATTTTCTCATTTCATTTCATTTCATTTCATTTAATGAATAGCTCATGACGTCATATTACGGAGCCTTTTCATGAAATGTCTGCTGCCCCCATTGACGAAATTCAGACGGTTTCAATTTTGGGTTAGCTTGCGGGTTGAGCATGTGGAGAGAAAAATCATCAAAAAGACTCTCTTTCTGTGTTCAGTGTGAGATAATTTTTTTGTTCTCATGTCAAGTAATTTAATGATTATAGTTCTAACAAATAAAGCGAGGTTTGTTGAGTGTTGAAGATCCTCTTTAACTGACATACGATAACGGGTCTTCCTATGCGATAAAAGGCCTATATAATTTACCAACGACAGTTGTGCTGTTCAAAACAGTTTGGTGGTTGTATGGTGCATCTTTACCGTCAACAGAAATCTGCCCCTCTGTCATTAAACCATAGGCACTATTAACTGGGGAACAAAAGCGCCCTCTACAAAAACAGAAATTGCGATTAATGCTTGAATTTCAGGCATCCTCATGAAGTCGACATCTGTAATAAGGCCAAGCAATATGTTGTATAAAGCCAGATCGCTCCGTATAATGTCATGGCTAAATTATTAAGTGCGCTGGCAATCATAGATTATAAACGTTTTTATATACAGTGTCGCAACGTGTTTACATACAATGATTGATTCATGCAGAAACGGTGGTTGACACTACGATGCTGAGATCGTTGCTTGTGTGATTTATAATGCTTTCACACAGTGCTAAACATATACGGTTCACTTATACATGAATGTGTGTAAATGGATTTGGGGAACACTTACATACTGGAATTTGTATCCTTGTGGAGACGTGGTATTGTAGGTATAATACATGATTGGTAAAGGTCACAGAACAGCACTCACACTTTGTCTGATCAAACATGTACATAATATAACAAGCTTGTAAATATTTGAGCTCAATCGGATATTTCAGAGTCACGAGAAAATAAAATAGCAAAACCCGACTAAATTTTTCTTATAAAACATGATGGTTTTGATCTCGGCACAAGATGAAAACTGTTGTTGTTTTGCTAATTTCAGGATAAGTACACCATTTCTTGCGGAAACATTTTAACAGTATGTTTCTATAATACCATCTTCATATCATGAAGGTTATACGTAAAAATCTGTGAACATTTCAGTTTGGGTATGTTACCAATTCTGTACTGCACCTTTAATTTTTCTCGTGTACTATGAACACTTTCAAAAGAGCAGAATTGAAATCGCTCCCATTCGAACCAGAATCACTTTCATGGGTTGAGTTTTCTAACGAACGTCCCTTATGTGAAATAAGTACAGCTTGGATATCCCCCCTTTTTGAGATTATTCCAAATATTAGTTTCGTGAAAATCTTGATGAGACCTGGGCATATACACCTTTCAAATGTACCTTTAAAGACATATTTAAATGTCCATATTTTAATAGAATACAGAGAATGCTCTTAATATAATAGTTTATTGGTTGGAAAGATGTTAAAAAATATAGGTATTTCAAATG
The DNA here is from genome assembly GCA_963971285.1 of Astropecten irregularis. Classification (NCBI taxonomy): domain Eukaryota; kingdom Metazoa; phylum Echinodermata; class Asteroidea; order Paxillosida; family Astropectinidae; genus Astropecten; species Astropecten irregularis. The sequence goes on from OZ020261.1 coordinate 13,839,766, forward strand.
AAGTGCACGATCCTATGGGAATGTCTCCCTAAGTACCCATCCTCATTAATCATTTGTATCAGCATTATTATACTAATTTTATAGTTAAATTAAGCACCAATGATTAGGTAAGTCTCAATGGTTGGAGTTTGCACAGTGAACAATATATCACTGGCATATTTCCCCATACGATATTCGAACGCCATGATTTCTAACGCCATAACTTCTACAGTATGTCTGTATAAGATTATACAGAACTACTTATTGCGCTATAGGGTGACATTTCCATTGGGTTGTGCACAAAACATTACTCACCTATATTGCTAAACATCCTCCAACCCAATGAACTTGAAATTGACATATCTTCATATTGAAAACATTCTCTGTCTTCTATACAAATGTGGACAGTGATGTATTAAAAGGTAGCTTACGTAACTAGGACGTTAAGTCGACCTCCAAATGTCGCCCTAAGTACCATGGTCGCCCTAACCTTAGCCTATATGCTGACATACGATAACGGGTCTTCCTATGCGATAATAGGCCTATATATTATTTACCAACAACAGTTGCGCTGTTCAAAACAGCTTGGTGGTTATATGATGCATGGTTACCGTCAACAGAAATCTGCCCCTCGGTCACTAAACCATAGGCACTAATTGGGGAATTTTATAGTTAAATTAAGCACCAATGAAAAACATCAAGTTAAATATTCATATTTTCTGGTGATATTCATAACTTACATGCAACTACCAGAAATGCCGATATATCTTTATAACTGACAATAATCATTCATGCCAACATGCACTATTTATCCGATTCTACGCAAGCAAAAAACGCAGAGAACGAAAATTGAATGGCCATTTGGTAATTCAAGGCTCGATGGATAATTGATAGGAGATTCATCCTGTCACGACTAGACACTTCGTCTGACCTCTATACCAGGCCAAGTGGGTTGTAAATCGTCAGGTGTCCTTGTACTAAGAGCATCGCTTAGTCAACGACAAAATCCCAGTTATAAAATATTTCCACCCGAAATGCTGTATTCATCCAGATAATGAGTGAAACAAAGACCGAATTAAAACAGTTTTGATTTCAAGGTAAGAACAAAATCATTCTTTATGTTTTATATACGAAAAATTTATTCGGGTTTTCGCTATATTCTCGTGACTCAGATGTCCGATTGATTTCATGTACATGCTGGATCAACCAAAGTGTGAGTGCTGTAAAATTACAGTTCTGTGACCTTTACCAATCATGTACAAACAATCACATCTAACGGTGTGTACATGACATCAATTCTATTTCTAATTAATGTCCACAATCCGGGCTCTGCACGCCGCAGAATTCTGCGCTAATGATCCCAATTCCTCGATTACAGCACGAGTGTCGAATTTCTCTGCTAGCTGAGATTCAATCGATATCTCCTTATAGTTACACAAACCTCCATGATCCATGAAATACGATCTTCACTAAGGAAACAATTTCCTGCTCCCGTAAGCACCGATTCTACCCAGACCAGAGCCATGAAATTAGGCTCTGTGGCTGCTATAAAGACATATTCAGATTTCTTACCATATGTTTTTGCGTTTCGCTCAATGGAAATGAGTCATATTTCCCCTCGAAATTTTTATAAATGATGAATTGCAAAATTTGGAGAGATTTTACTTAATAATAGGAACATACCTTTGGACCTTGGGGCAAATTTCACTAACGCTTTGTGATCATCGTTAAAGCCCAAAAATCGATGGCTACTTTTCGCTAGCAAATTTCCATTTAGCGATGGATTTGGGCTCAAGCGATGATCGCAAAGCGTAAGTAAAATCGGCCCAAATATATACATCTACAATGCCGCATGCTGCATGCAGACTTCAAATACATGCCATATCAAAACTCAATGTACTTTGTTCAAACAGAACTCATAATGTCAAATGTGTGACTTATGACTCATTTTCTCAGAGCGGTCAATACCTGCGACACTTTCACTTGTGGCGTCTGTATATGATGTGGCCAGAATTTTAATCAATTTTAATTCATCTGGTGAATTACAGGCCGCGGCATGCATGCAGCAACGCCCAGAATCGGTACACAACTCGCACTGCTAATTCAGACTTCCCCTATGATCGAGTAGGCTGCCGAACAACAGCGACGTCAACTCGCCTTATAACGCTAGGAGGTCACAGGTCACCAGGGGTCAGGGGTCATGAAACACCCCGAGGAAAACATCGCGGTCCTAATCAAATTGAGGATTAAGTGTGCAGTTTGTACGCAATTGGAAAGCTTGACCCATTTCAGTGTGGAAACAATTTGAAGACTATCATAAAAAATGGGAATGAAGTCCACATCCAATGCGAACACAGTTTTACAGTGACGTCAGACCTTCCACATGAATAAAAGCGAGTCATGTGAACTTCCAAGTATCTTGCTATTAAACGACACAGATGTCGCGACCGGGATTCGAACCCCTACCACTCCAACAGAACCAGTGCTCGCTTTGACCGCTTGACCACGACTTAACACAACCAAATCAAAACAAACCCGAGACCTCAGACTCCCCACAAGACCCCTTATCCTACTCTCCACAGTACTCCTTGAAAAACACAGAAAAAAACTCTTGCACTTGAATCTAATTTGGCCCTTACCGTCAGACAAGGTTATGTCAAGTGAAATACGACCCTGGCCGCTCAACAAACTAAGGGAGTGATTCAACTCGATTTAATCGCAGAGTGTGTGTGTACGTGACCCGTACCTAGGTCAATGTAAAGCACGTGCATTTCACCCCTTCACACGAGGAAGAAACACATCGCAAACACATCAATCACTGTTGGACTTCGTTATAAGAACTCAAGACCTCCTACACTACTTTCTCTCAGGTGTATATTTCTTCATTTCTTAACGAATGTAATCCTATTATCAAATAACTACATAGGAAAATTACTATAGGTTAATCTTAAGTCATTAAACAGTGAACAAAGAATAATTGACCGGAGCGGGATTCGAACCAGCGACCGCAGGAATACCGTACAGGCGCTCTACCAACTGAGCCATCCAGACCTATTTTGGTGGTGTCCCTAATAGTCAAATATATCTTAATTTAAAAGTGAACAAAGAGAAATGGACTGGAATCGGATTCAAGCTAACTACCACTGGAATACTGTTCAGGAGCTCTATCAACTGAGCTGTCCAGCCCTTTTGAGGCGGTGTCCCTAACAGTCATTTATCTTTGTTCGTTTAGCAGCCAGAAGCCATGAAACCACTCACACTACCACAACATTTCCCAAGGATCATTTAAGGTAAGCGTAATAATAATATCAATGCTACAACCTGAGGAACGGTACAAAACGTTGTATTATTATTATGTTATCAACCTGCCGTGACGTCCAGTAATTCCTCTACTTTCCCTTGGTCACAGAATAATGTAAAATATATTGCATAATTGCATTCGAGGAATGCAAAATTGACAACAATTCTACAGTCGGTGATTTCCAATCTTATCTACTCTCAAATTTGTTTTAAGCTGAAACTAAAAAGATTATAGTTTGTTTGTAGATTATACATGCATTCAACCGACGGCAGAAACAATTTGACAAACTAACCCTGACTGTGGGAGGATATCCGTGGAATTATTGTCACAGCTTTGCCCAAAAGTCCTAACCGAATTAGAGCGAAGGTGCAACATAGTCTGAAATAATAACACAAGTGTACACTATGGGAGATCGTCGTGCACACTCACACAATCTATTTAAGTTTTGTCGGTTGGGCAAATAATCTGATAAACAGTTTTCTGGAAAGATCCTACACGACAAATCATCTTTTAATGTTTTTACAGCTGCGTTGCCCGGAACCATGCAATTCATGTTGCATTTCTCTGCGTTCACATTAAATCACGAAAGACCATTTTGGGAGAAAGGAAGCGGTCAAGAAGGTAATATCATACTTTGGTTTTTGCCCCCAAAATGCAGATTCATGGGCTAAAATTTCAAGAAATGTACAGTAACAGTCATTTGTGAAAGTCACAATCCCATACGGTGTCCTCTTCTTGAGAAAAGAATGAAAAAAGCTCACGGTATTTTCAAATCTATTAACAAGAGTTATGATCTCCCTCAGATCAAAACTATTTTTGGTCTTTGGTCTTACTCTTTTCGGAATAAATACAGCATTCAGGCGGAAATAATTCAGCGGTATGTTTCTACCATCACCATATTTATACCCTGTACGTTATAGGTAAATCTGTAAAGATTTCCGTTTCGGTATGCTACCAAAGTACGATACTACCTATAGACACCAAACTATACGAGCCGTCCCATAGACTCCCCATAATGCTCCTAAAATGCTCCTGGTTTCTAAAAACTACCATTAGTGTCATGTCGCAATCGGGGATAATTTGGTTTCGACATGGAAAAACTAAAGGAATAGTTCATAAAAAAACAGTTTAGTAACAGGGAAAAATAGGTTTCAATCAGGACGATTTTGTTAACAGGTATTTGTGAATAAAATCCATATTTTCGACAAGTGTGGATAGATATGTACTGATGAAAAGCTTTTTCAATTTAAGAGTGCATTCCGGTTTTCCATGCTTCTGCGCTATATACATAAACAGAACCAGGATGACTCTTTATAATTATCTATAAGTCCATCAATTATTTGGCATTATGGTCAGACTATTGGGTCTTTCCACGGCTACATGTATGATTTTGCTCTTCCCTTTACACGCCATATTCTAGATCATGACCCCAGGAGCCGATTTCATCAATCTCTGCGACGCATCGCAACTCGATTTGCGACGAGTCCTAGCTGCGACGCGTCGCATCTATACGGTGAGTCCATAGAGAAAGGATGCGTCTTAACTCTACGACGCGTCGTAAGTTTTATGAAATCGGCCCCCGGTCGCATTCGATCAGGGGCCAATTTCATAAAACTGTTAAGCGCAAATATTTGCTAAGCATGACTTTTCTGTCTTAATAAAAACAGGGTTAACAACCAAATTTCCACGTGTCGTGTATCACTTGTGATTGTTCTTTGGCTGTTGTTCGCTGACCATAAATATCAAATGGAATTTTCAATGGTGGTTTGTTCTATTGGGCGAGACATTTTTGTGCTAAGCAAATTTTTGTGCTTAACAGTTTTATGAAATTGGCCCCTGTATATGCTATGTCACGTATTAAATGCTATGACAGTATCTATAACGAAGTAGAGATGTGCATTCATTTCGTCCATTTAGCCAGTCCCTTTGATACCCACATTCCCTTCGGGGTTCAGTATGATTCGTGCATGCTGTTATACCGCAAACACAGTTCATATCGCTCACTCAACGTGCGCATACAAAACACAGAAATATGAATACTTAATTGGCAACGCGAGTGACCCGGTGATATTTATTAATATTTCAATTTCATTTGGGTAATGGGTCATTACCAAAGCCACTCTATTATAACTGCGGAGGCATACATTAGCGAGGAAAAAATGTATTCCACATTTTCACACTAAGAAACTGCGCATGCAACAACACATCAAGGCCAGCTAGGTGTACACACACCTAAAATCTGAGAGACAAAAAATTATACATTTGTTTATGACGATAACATTAGTGCAACAATGCAATATTTGTGATTATTTTGAACGAATAGTGTATTATGGAGACAGGTTAGCGTCTGAAAGTGAACATTTTACATACATATTTGTTGCTTTCCATATTAAAAGAAGACAGGGAATGCTCTCAATATGAACATATGCTAATTTCAAGTTCATTAGCTTGAATAATGTTTAGAAATAGGTAAGTGCAGTTTTATGCACGACCCTATGGGAATGCCTTCCTAAGTACACATCCTCGTGTACTTATTATAATTATCTTCCACCATTTTGCCTGGTGCTAACTATGATGCAGTGTGCCTTCGTTATGATACAAACGGCCGTGTTAACTGTGAATGAATGACAACTGGATGGTTGCTATAGCAACGCACTCTGCTGAATATGACGATGGAAAACACGCGATAACGACGTGACCGATTGTGCAATTCAGTAAAGCGAAAAATTGCCACAGGAAAACAATAAAAACAATAAGGATGCAAAAGAAGGTGATAGTGAGTGGCGATAAGGCTATGCAACTGTATACAGCCTTAGGACAAAGGACAACCTCATCTATTTGAAACAAAATAACTTCTAATGCATAGATGATCATCAAGAACAAAATTAGTATGCAAATTTCTTCTTTAGGTATGTGATGCTGTCCAACGTAAATAATTGTAGCAACAATGTTAAAATGGAACCTTTCATGTAATATTCTACATTGTATAAGTGACTCTGGGAAATACTACAATATTATGAGGTATGTGAGTGGTTTCATGGCCTCTGACTGCCAAGCGGACAAAGATAAATTACTATTGGGGTCACCACCAACGTAGGGCTGTATGGCTCAGTTAGTAGAGCGAAATCCGCCCCAGTCAATTTTTCTGGGTTCACTTTTCAATGACTTTAAATTCTGTCAATTTCTCTTGTGGTTATTTGATGGTTACAATTACTCTACAAAGAAAGTAGATAACACGTCGTTATAAGGAGTATTTTTTAAAAGGATTTGAAATTCCGCTACCTGGGTCCAAATGGCTTTGGCAGCGCGTACACTGTAAACAATCTCGGTAACATGTTGATAAGTTAGGGCAACACACCTGGGCAACACGACTTTGGGCCCTGTGTACACTAGCAACATTTGGCCAATATGTTACCAAGATGATGCTGCGAGATGTTACCCAACTCGTTTTGCTCTGTGTACACTGACAACATTTTCAGCACCAATTTAACCTTTGGCAACATGTTACCGAGATTGTGACCGAAAATGTTGACAGTGTATACTCTGCTTTATTCGCTTCTCCTCACCAATTCGCATGAAGTATGAGCTGTGCTTCGGTCGGCTTGTCAAATTCATGACATCTAACAAGTGACGAGACAAACCACAGACATAGGGCGTTTTCGAAACGGACGCTCAGGCTCCGTTTCAGGCTCAGGCTCCATTTCGTGAATCCATTCCAAAACAACGGGTATCAAAATAGAGACTTTTGGCTGCGGTTCTGAAGTAGATTATCTGGGTTGAAAAGGTTAACAGAGTTTCAGCTTCAATGAAAAACCACAACGTATATTTTCAGCATATGGATGTCAGAGCTGGAGCCTGAGACTAAGCCTCCGTTTCGAAAGCGCTCATAAACTGGCCTGGGCACCATTCACGTTAACGAACGTGTGACCTCTTCTACTGTGAAGACGTCCTCTAACTATATTGATATTTAAATAAATGCTCATTATAATATAATTGATAAGTACCAGAGAGAAAAAAACACGAGCCAGCTTTGGCACGCCTGTGTGGTGGCGTCACGGCATGGACCTGCGGGATTTATGGGTTATTTTTTATGCAAGAGGCAGGATATGGTAATTGGTGCTAACAATGATTCACTGGTGGTAAATTTGACCTCGGTATCCAATCAAGGAAAGGTGATTAATTAATGCACGGATTGGAATTGAAATGGGTGGAGGGAGTATAAAATAGTGGATATGTGTATGATACAGGAGTGGATATCTGTATGATATAATAGTAGATACGTGTAGGATACAACAGTGGATATGTGTAGGATACAACAGTGGATATGTATGATACAGGAGTTGATTTGTGTATGATATAATAGATATGTGTATGATACAGGAGTGGATATGTGTATGATACAACAGTGGATATATGTGTAGGATATAATAGATATGTGTAGGATACAACAGTGGATATGTGTATGATTCAGGAGTGGATATGTGTAGGATACAACAGTGGATATGTATGATACAGGAGTTGATTTGTGTATGATATAATAGATATGTGTATGATACAGGAGTGGATATGTGTATGATACAACAGTGGATATATGTGTAGGATATAATAGATATGTGTAGGATACAACAGTGGATATGTGTATGATTCAGGAGTGGATATGTGTAGGATACAACAGTGGATATGTGTTGGATACAACAGTGGATGTGTATGATAGAGGAGTGGATATGTGTAGGATACAACAGTGGATATGTGTATGATACAACAGTGGATATGTGTAGGATACAACAGTGGATATGTGTAGGATACAACAGTGGATATGTGTAGGATACAACAGTGGATGTGTATGATAGAGGAGTGGATATGTGTATGATATAATAGTAGATGTGTAGGATACAACAGCGGATATGTGTATAAAGGTACAGGAGTGGATATGTGTATGATATAATAGTAGATGTGTAGGATACAACAGTGCATATGTGTAAGGTACAGGAGTGGATAAGTGTATAACAAAAGAGCGGATATGTAGGCCTCGGCCTATATGATTCAAGAGAGAATTATGTATTGCATAACACAAGAGTGTGTGTATGTGTATGGTACACTCGTGAGGATATGTGTATGATAGAAAAGCGGATACAAGTTTGATGAAATAATGAACTTAAGCGTGAAACAGTAGTGAATTTTCCTAAGAAACAGTAGTAGAATATTATGAGTAAAATAATACTAAAGTAGATACAGTAAGAAACGGACAAAGGTGCAAATGATTATAATAGAATAGAGTACACAGATTTCGATGACATTTTATCAAATTGGGCGATTTCGAAAACTGGACGGCGATCACGATGAATGGTCTCTTAATTCAAAGAACCCATCTGAGCCAATTTTCATAGACAAAGGTTTTAGACTACGAGGATTTAATAAAACACCACATTTTTCTTTAAACACCTGACCTTTATAAATGCACAGCTAAAATCCTGAGCTACGTGGCGGTAAAATTTGGTTCCAAAATGTAATGCCGATTTTACCGTGGGGACATATTTTATTCTGTAGATATTTATATTTAGCACAGGAATATCCAGAGGTATTCCGAGATGGAAGGTGGATGTAATAAATACCGCAGTGTAATAATTGCAAACCACCTGGATAATAACTCATCGTAAATGTCAAGTACCACACAAACTAATCAATATCATGGGGTAGTTGATAATGTGACGGATACATAAAAATATAGCTTCGTGGCCAAATACCCTTAGGCGGTATAAGCTTCATGATTGACTGTCATGTAGTAAGTATAGAACATGTGCAGACATGCATGAGAGAGGAACATCGGTAAAGGACAGCTAAACACGTACAAAGTGACAGAATACTGTTCCAATATACCTTGATTACATGGCTGTTTCACTCGAATAGACAACAGCGGCGACATCCACGGCTTTGACAACTATTGGTAAGCACTGCTACCTTGCATGCAGTAAGCCTCACAAAGCAGACACAAGTATTCCTGACGAATTCTACATGAAGCTTGAGTTTAGTTCCCCTTCGAATATCATCCACAGTATTAGCCACAACAGTTCACGCGACACACTGGAGTAACGCTGCTGATAGTTCAACGTAGATTCCTTTCATGCACGGTACTCTCGTCTCGAGCAATATCCGTTGATTGTTGTGGTGTCAGTCCACGTATTCCAGCACCATGAGATATTTTTGGCATTAAGAGTCCGTCTACATCCTTCGTGTTTATTTTGCCCTGCACACCTGGATGATGCATTCAGTACACACACACACCGTATGCCAAGTGTACACCCCCTGGGGAAACTAGACAGATCGAATAGCTGGCGTTTCTTCCAAATCATCCGCGACATTTAATATGACAGCGATGCGTCTTGCCCACGGCAACAATGTCAGTGAAGTGCAGCCCATAAGCACGCCTCTACACACGAATTGCTCAGTGGTGATGTTTCCAGGCGTTCGTCCGTAACACAGTCACCGTTGCTATGGGAAAATACAAGTGGTTTCGTCATCGCTCGGTATAGTAACAGCATTGTGTACTGCTGTTGTGGCTATGCAATATTCTGCATCAATCGAACAAAATATATACAATAATAATAAGAATAGAAGGAGTTGAGAGCTTTCATTCGCACTGTGTACGAGTGAGACCTATCCATGGTGTGTTGCGCCCTACCATTAATTGCCTCAGCGCTCCAGATGAACAAAAGCAGCGCGAGGCACGAACTAACGATGCGTTCATTCGTCGCCTAGCAACCGTTGCCTCCTCCACAAGACCTTGACAGGGCGAACTAGAGGATGTGTTTTTTATGGGGCGGGGTGTATATATTACAGAGGAGGTGGGATGAGGGCCAAGTTGAGTAAAAACTAAGATGGACAGTAGAACGGAGAAGATTCAATTTCAGTTGAGGAGATATCGAGCCTGACCCATATCAACATGCCTGCATGCCGCTGCGTCCTTACGCAAACGGATCTCCAACCATTACTCAAGAGGAAAAAAGTGGGTTGGGGCTTTTAAGCCTGCAATCGTCTCGTAGCATTCTCGCTGCCAATGTTATCTTATTCCATCTCTCTATTTGTTTTTTAGGAATGGCAAGCGAAACACGAAAGGCAGTGCGGTGATATGGTTCTAGATAAACGACTGCGAAGGTCCGGTTTATTTGGTTTGCTCGTGGATTCTAGGGTCTTGCTTTCGACATTGTTATCATTCGTAAAGATTCTGCTTCTTCTTCTTAAGGTCCTTTACAATGAAATCTTTGAGAGTATCCATACGGAAGACATGATACATTCAGGCGTGCAATTGCAAGATGATAGGATAACATTTTATGCTTACGTGTAGAACGAGACAATCCTATCCTACCGTCGTTTATTTGTTTAGTTTGTTGGATATTTACATTTAAAAATGGAAAATGAAACAATTCTTTTCTAAAATGACAGAGTCTACCTGTTTTTTTTCTCCTTTTTTAAAGGTACAGTGCACAGGATTGGTAACATACCAAAACAGAAATGTTCACAGATTTACATTTAACTTTCAGGATAATATGGTGCTGGTAGAAACATACCGGTAAAATATTTCCGCCTGAAATGGTGTATTTATCCAGAAATTAGTAAAACAAAAAACAAAAACAGTTTTGATCTCGGGGTAAGATTTATGAGAAAACGCGAGTCAGATTTTTGCTATTTCCTTGTGACTCAGATGTCCGATTGAGCTCAAATGTTCATATTAGGCTTATCATTTCATGTACATGCTGGCAAATTATGAGTGCTGTTATGTGAACTTTATCAATAATGTATTATACCTTTAAAGGGTGTTCGGTCCTGTTCTTGAGCAAGACACTTTGAAAAGACAATAGGTATAAAGAACTTTGCCTTTCCAAAAGCATTACTTTTTTTTCTGTACTCGACATATTTTGTCTAAAAATCCACATTCAAAAAAGAAATTACCAAGGGCCAAGAGCAAAAGTTGAATTTTGTACACACAAGTCATCTCTTGAAACGGGCACCAGTAATTCTTGCTGCGATCCCGAAGGTTGGCAAATTAATTACATGTCGGCTACAATTTGAGTCTGGCTAATGGTGACTGTATGAGGTCCCTCGAAATCAATTATGCTTGAAAAAAACCTTAAGCGCATCGATTGAAAACCTGTATATAGTCCTATATGTATTATTTCCCTTTCTTTTATATTTACAAATACGGTATAAGGGAGACAGGTTAGCGTCTGAAAGTGAAAATTATTTTGGGAGACATCCGGAATTTGGGAGACATCTAAATGTCTCCCTTAGTTATCAGCTAGCTTTTAAAAGCATATTTTAACGTCCAAAATGTAATAGAAGACAGAGAATGCTCTCATATGAATAAAATTATGTCAATTTGAAGTTCATTGGTTTGGAGGATGTTTACAAATAGGTAAATTAAGTTTTGTGCACGACCCTATGGGAATGCTTTCCTAAGTACCCATCCTCGGTTATTATTGTTAGTTATTAACATTCTTCTTATTATCGTCATTTTACCTGCCCAATTCAATTAAAGCCACCGTTTATTAGGTCAGTTCCAAAAATAATAATCATTCACAGCTCCTTTGCCATAGGGAGGATAAATTTCACCCCGATATTTCTGTTTGGAAAATGAAAAGTAATTTCGGTGGCTTGTCACCCCAGGCTGCATGGGGAAATAGCTCACTAAGTCTGGATTGTAACAAGCGGGGCACCGCATGCAGTTTCACGCTATGAGCACGATGCACAATATGTGTACATTTGTGGGGAGTTCAGGGGGAAATGAATTAAATAGCCCGTGAAATATGCTAATATGACTGCCACACGTAGTAAAGGTAATATCATACTTGAGGTTTTGTCCAAAAAAAAAAGCAGATTCATGGGCAATAATATCAGGGAAGAAACAGTTACGGTCATTCTGTGAAATTTTCAGGCCCAAATCTTTTTCGTTGCAGCTAATAATTAGTAGCATCTACCTTAGAAATTCCTCCTTTTGATTTTTTGGCCTTATTATAAATATCACCTTAGTGAGATCCCAACACATTTACAATGTCCCCGTGGAGATATATCCAGCCTAAACCGTGCTCGGTCTCCACAAGGCACCAGATATGCGCCCTTCCAAACACAACAACGTAATAAATTTAAAAGTTTGGACATGTTACTGCGGCATTATTTCATGTTACATGTATTTGTAGCACCAGCCATGGTTGGATAAGGCGCCACCATTAGGACAAGACAAAGACAATTTGCCTAACCTAAATGAGAGTTCACGGTGATACAAAATGTCAGCACTCGCCTAAACGCATACTGTACATTCACAACAACACTATTAATGACTACAAGGACTTGAACATTACAAGTCTCCGGGGAAGTTGTTGGCTATACCGTTTCGCAAGTAGAACTATAATGAGTACACGTGCGTCACGAACTACAAACCTGCTAAGCTGAAATATTTGCTAACCATAAAATGTCTGTCTTAATAAAAAACAAGATTAACAACGAAATACCTATGTGTTCTGTATCATTTGTGATTGTTCTTTGGCTGTTGTTTGCTGACAATGAGTATCAAATGGAATTTTTAATGGTGGTTTGTTTTATTGGACAAGACATTTTTGTGCCATGCATTTTTTTGTTTAGCTTAGGAGCTCCATGAAATTGGCCCCAGGTCCAAAGCAAGCACAATACATAGCTTAGCTGTGCTCATGGAGTACATAACGCCTATAGATAATGGCTAGGCAAGTAGAGCCTACCGTATATAGTGATACCCATCAGAGGACGGAAACAAGACTCCCCAAAGTAGCTCTCTCGAACATTATACAGCCTTTGGCAAGTTTTAAGGAATAACACCATACACATTATACCATGACGGAGCAATTTGTAAATTTGTCTGAGGGATTGTATGTGTGGCTGTGATGGGGGTATTTGCGAAGAAAAACGAAGTTGAGGTACTGGAGTTTCAAACCTAACACTCCCGACAAAAGCCAGTATCTTCAACGATTGGAGAGATGTAAAGAAAAAGTGAATTTTGTAGAGAAAAAGCTTATTTTCAGTCTTGCTACGTTATAGCATGACTGTCTCCCTAATTTCCCAACATAAGGTCATATCATTCTACATCATACACATAACGGGCAACGCTCTCCTCTCTAAAGACCAAACGGCGTCACTAACTGCTTGGAAGCTTAGGGGGTAAAATGAAGGGCTGGCTACGGTCGAACGCGTCGCAGCCGCCCAGCAGCCTTCGGCTACCGACTCCCTGAGGAGTTGGCGAGCACGAAACGAAAAAAAATGTGAGCATATTGACCGTGAGCAGGGGGAGCACTGAGCATTAAAACATTCCCCTAGCACACTCAGACTCAGACAACGGCCCCGAAAGTAGCAATTATGATCACGACTGAACGGCAGTGTGGCTCTGGCATAAAGTCTATAACCATTATACGGACATCGATGCCTCCTCAGCAACCGAGGTCTAGCCTCGTTTCGCTGCATTGCTCTTTCGATCATTCACTCTGAAAGGACCAATTCCTACCTCCCCGTAGATTCAAATAATGCTTCGTTAAACCTAACTGCATTACTGTGTCTCGATGCAGCCATGGGGAGCCTCTGATCATGCTCGTTTAAAGGTGATATCATACTATCCACGAAATACAGATTCATGAGCAAAAATATCAAGACAGATACAGTAACAGTCTGTGACAATTTCAGTCCCATACGGTGCCCACTTTTTGAAAAAACATTGACAACAGCCACAGGATTTCTTAAGTCTTTTCTCTTTTATTTTTCATCTTTTAAAAGATCAAAAAAAATATTTATGGTCGTTGTTTTACTAATTTCTGGATAAATACACCATTTCAGACGGAAACATTGTAACGGTATGTTTCTACCACCACCATCTTCATACCCTGTCAGTTTTACGTAAATCTGTGAACATTTCAGTTTTGGTTTCTTACCAAAGTATGATACAACCTTTAAAGGTAGAACACATGTATATTTTGGGTAAGGATGAAAAAACCATCAATGTTAAAATTAGGTTTGACGGCTTACCAAGTACAAAGTTCAAACTAGAAACAATTATGTGGATCGTTTCCTTTTCTGGGGCCTTTTCCAAACCTCGGCTCCGGCTCAGTCTCCGGCTGTCATCCATGCTGACAATATATGTTGTGGTTTTTCATTGAAGCTGAAGCTGTTTTCCTTTCCGAACCAGAGAATCTACTTCTGAAACGCAGCCAGAAATCTCTATGTTTCATTCATTATTTTAGAATGGAAAGCGACAAACAAACAGTTCCAAGGTCTCACTTTTTAGGTAAGGTTGTAATTACACAATCAGGGCATTTCCAATAAGCTCCTTACCTACCCCTAGCTTTATACAATACAGGAAAAACCATTTTCCACTCAATTACTTTGCCCTGACGTTCATAATTACCTACGCCTGACAATCATTGATTATGTGAGCATGTCTTCAATTTTCATAAAGCACAAAGGACAAAAATATGCGTATCCCTTTTCAGGCAGGATTCGTGGATTATTTTCATTACACTCGACCGAACCGTTGGGCAGATGCGGCTTCATATACAGATATCGTGCAGGCAATTATCCTCTTAAATAACGCGTAAACGTACTCGGCAAGGCCTCGCACGCACGTTGCTATGTAACTATCAATGGACGGTCATATACCTATGCGACAGCAGTGCAGCGTGATCGTCGAACACGTGTCGCTGCTAACAATTTGAAACAAAAAAGGTTTAACAAATATGAAGAAAAAAACTGGATGTAGGTAGCAAATGCAGTAGGCAACCGCAGAGCTGCTTCCGTTTTGAAGGCCAGCATGTCAAAAAGTATGGATATAGGGCGTTTATGAAAAATAATGAGGCTTGAGGCTAGGCTATTTATTGTGCTACTGCCATTCTTGTTTCCTAAATGAAATGAAAGGGCTTGAGATACGTGGTTAAGCTGGGGCTTTTATTCGGCATCGTCATATGTTGCACATCTCTTTGTTTTTGGAAAGCTTCAAATGGCGGTAGCGAAATAAATCCCAAGCCTTATAGCTTCAAGTCTAGCTTCATAAGGCCAATACTCTTACAGCGGGAAATAACTAAGCATCAGATGCCGGTTGGTATTCGGTCTTTTCTAAAGCAATACTGTGGATGAGTATATTTTGTTTGTCATTCACTGATACCACAAGGGGCTCCATTCGGTGCACAATATCACAAATATTTGATCAATATGTTTACATTACATCATTTATTATTCATCCAATAGTATCCACCACAATTTAAGTGGTTCACAGAACATCCTAGTGTATAGCTATGGCAACAGCAACGTGGAGCAGACCCGAATTGCTGTTCGCTTTCAGTCACGAAGATGAATTTTATTTCATTAAACCTTTTCTTATTTTAAACCCAAAAGAAGAAATGCAAAACGACAGTGCTCCCGGAGAATGGAAATTAGATTTAAAATTTACAATTCAAAATGTTAACAACAAAATTCCGATTTAAATTGGGGGAGAAGTTTGACATGCTGAAAGAGGTCTTCAATCTGTTCCCATTGTTGGCTGAACTCTAGAGCACTCTATTGTATTGTGTATACATCCAGTGCGCTGATATTAACTGGTGAAGACAACCTGGCCACGTCTGTAGATTTGTGAAACATTTCTAGGTCCTGCCAGTAACATGCTCTCTTAATTGCAGCCTTGTAATAATGGCAGTAGTTCCACCATATGTTAAAGGTATATTACATGATTGGTAAAGGTCGCAGAACAGCACCCATACTTCGTCTAATCCAGCAAGTACATGAAATGATAAACCTATGAAAATTTGAGCTCAATCGAACATCTGACTCACGGGAAAATGGCGAAAACCCGAATCAATTTTTTCATATAAAGCACAAATAATGGTTTGATCTCTGTACAAGATCTGTCTGTTTTGCTAATTTCTGGATGAATACAGCATTTCAGGCGGACATAATCAGGTCTATGTTAACGGTATGTTTTTACCAGCAACATCTTCATATTCTGAAAGTTATAAGTATAAATTATAAATCTGTGAACATTTCTGTTTGGATATGCTACCAATCCTTTACAGTACCTTTAATGGTCTTTCCTGTGGCGTCTGATAAATGTTGTTGTTGTGAACTCCCATTACTGCTCCGGAGATCACTGGCTTAATTCTTATTTTGGAAACTTAATTGAGGATGTGGCGACTCAAAAAAAAAAAGACAAACAGATGTGACTTCTTTAACGAGGTGTTTGAGACATGAATAACAAACCTTGTGCTCTAAGCAATTAGGAGGCAGTTGGAGGCAGCGTCATGTGCTGGTTTATTTGAACTCTGTCGTTGTTGTTAGCAGGTGGGGTTTCTGTTTCGACCAGTATGGCCTGTTCGTCAACAGTCAAGTGTAAAGAGTCTGGGTGTTATAGTGTTCAGTCATGCGCCAATTTAAGAATTATGGCATCTTTTCTGTAGAAAAAAATCCTACAAGGAACACTCAAAACTTAAACTAAAAAGTATTATTTCTGCCTTGTCACCGAAATATGTGACAAAAAGAGTCATATGTCCTATGTCGCACAGCAAATTTACCAGTTATATGGATTATTAAACATGAAAAGAATGTTTACAAATAAAAGGAACATCCTATTCTTAGAACTGGCCTACTTTCACAGAAGTTATGAAATGTTTAATGATGAAGTGCTCGCTAAGGCACCTTTTAAGATTTACTCACTAACAAAACAAAAAACTAGTTGAAATAATCAGGAAGAGACAGCTATAATTTCTAGGTTATGCTTTGAGAAGAATTGGAAGAATTGGAAGACATTGCAGTGATAGACAACAATGAAGGAAACTAGAGGAAGGCAGAGACTCGCTTTCATCTCAAGTCTCAGCCGCTGGATGAAGATCAGTGAAATTGAAATATTACGAACAGCAAAGGATAGGAGAATATGGAGATCAATGGTTGCCAACGTCCTAGAAGAACAAGGCACTTAAAGAAGAATACCTCCACAATACAGCATACTACCATCATTCAATGTAATTAAAACTCATGTTACACTCCATCTGATCTTAAAGATAACTCAGTCCGTCCGATTTGTACTTAATTATGCCTCTTTTTGACAGAGCAGGTTACATATGACCGGCTTCTTCATCGTTTAGATAATTACAAATAGGGTATTAGGGAGACACATAAGAGTCTAAAAGTGAACATTTTGGGAGACATCGGGAATTAGGGACAGATTTCAATGTCTCCTTGTGGTATCAGCCACCTTTTAAAGACACATTTTTTGGTGTCCATATTTTGATAGAAGACAGAACATGCTCTCAATATGAACATATGTCAATTTCAAGTTCATTGGTTTGGAGGATGTTTAGAAATATGTAAGTTAAGTTTGTGCACGATCCTATGAGAATGTCTCACTAAGGTCCCATCCTCGGTTAACTGGATTCCCCATCGCTCAGTCTGATCTACTCTCAACCCACGACCGGTATGTTGATTCACTTCATGCAAGCTCCATGGTATAATAAGCCCATCGCCTAGGAACAGACACTCAGGGGCAATGTTTGGACGTATATGAATGCTTGAACGGTAGGTATTTTGAAAGTAGAGCCAATAATAACTATATCCTGAGGGAGACGTCGACGAAGACTTAGAAGCAGCACATGAATGGATCAATTTAGCAAGTGGTTGCTGTGCCCTGGGACAAGTATAGAGAGGAATACACTAGCAGTAGTACACATGGGTGGGTTATGGTAAACTCTGGGGTCGATTTCACCAAACCCATCGTAACTTACTATCAATCGTAGGACTTGTGATGCTTTGAAACCCTACGTATGATACGTCGTAGGATACGTAGGGTACAATGGGTTATCCTGAGTTCGTAAAACGAGGTACGATTGATCGTAGGGCTTGGTGAAATCGACCCTGGAGGCATACCAGCATGTCTATCAACGGGAGTAGTGTTCAGTCTTCTCCTAGATAAACCATCAACTCTTAATCATTATTATCATTGCTATATCAATTCCCGCCGATAAAACCACCGGAATTTCCTGGAGAATGCATTAAGCACTTTGACTGATAAGCCCGAAGTAAGATAGGCCCAATTTTACAGCCATGCTTAACTGTATAGGTAAAGCTTTCATGTTTTTTTATGATAAAAGTAAATTATACTGCGCAGCTATACATAAATACCGTACTCCACATGACAAATTAATATTATCCCTGGTCATCGGGCCATAATTTAAATTCCTGTAACCATCTGAATTCCCACAGAGGTGCAAAATGGTAATGGAACAACAAAGCCATCTCTACTCTTGCACGTACCCATGTACATGCTAAAGCGTAAACATTATTCCTAATTTTCCTTAACATGTTTCAATTAAATACTGAAACAAGCAAAATCAGGTTGACAGACAGAAGTAGACAATGTTACAATGGGACATGCACTTGGTGTCTCTGGGAGTGTCTCTGCTTAGTATGGTTTGATCAGTTGAGCAGATAATCCCACAAAGCTCATTGGAACCAATCCCTGAAGAATGACATATAAGCCCCGTTCGGACTGGACCTTTAGGGGTAAACCATACCGAGAGCTACTCCACCCATTTTGGGTATAGTCCGAACGACTAAGGAAACCATTCTCTCGGTTACTTTAGTGGAGTCATGCGGTTATATACACGATTTTTCCTCAAAACCAAATAGAAAGCTTAACACTACGGCTGTAGTGCGTGGCCTCAATTCACAGCGGGACTGGGCAAACAACCAAGGGAAGGAACGGGCTACTAGACGGTATAAGTGGCCGCTCGGAACCCCTTTCTGCCGTACGTACGGTACCGTGAAAGTCACAATATAGGATCAGTCTGAGAGGCTACACTGTTCCCATACGTGTGATGAGTATAGAGCGAAGGTTAACCGGCTCATTAGAGAAACTGGCGAACGAAAGGGACGATTTGTCGAGTGGTAATTGCTACGAAACCTAATGGATATCGAAAGGCCTCAAGCGCACCACCTACGCAACGACAGGGCGTTGCCTTTAACTAGTTTATCATTAACATCTTATTGGGACCACACCCTCTCAAGCATGCGTTTTCTAACCTTTCAACCACTTCCGACCTTCAAATAATATCAGCTGTTCCGCTCTGAAAATGTGGAACCGTTTAGACAGATACTAACATCATCGCCAGGTAATCGCATGTGTATATCACTCCCGCTATATACACTGAATTGACTGCAGAGACTTTCAGAGAACACGTTCGACGGTTCGTGTTGGTGTCAGAAGTGGGATAAGGCATATCGTCTCTAAAACAATATGTCGTCGGTAACAAGAGCATCACCTTTCATTTCGCAGACAAATTACTTGATGTATTGAATGAAGGGGATTTCTCTCAGGGACCAGATCGAAGATGTCAGATCTAGGCCAAAGCGTCCCTAGACAACCAACTTATGCGACGCCCAAAGTAGACAACCTGCCAATGACCTGCGGGTCAATTTCATCTTCTCCTGGAGACGAGTCAGAGCTTAGTGGCAAGGTATAATACACTGCTTCTTTTAAGACCACCTGCTTCCCAAGAAGTGTTGCCTGTTAACATAGTGTCAGTGAGAATCGTACTATATCCAGCATAGCGAAGCATGTGGCCTATACTATAGATCTGCTCAAGTACAAATAATTTGTCAAGCAAGCATGGAACGCTTTCCTCAATAAATCTAGATTACCAACTACAGGGGGTCGATTTCACCAAAGTCATCGTAACCTTGCATCAATCGTAGGACCTATGATGCATTGCAGCCTTACGTAGCATAAGATGTGTAATCGTTCTTCGTAACTCGAGTTACGATCGATCGTATGGCTCTGTGAAATCGGCATCAGGTGATATTATTGAGAGTGATTTCCATTCTGGGGTTGTTTTCTCGGCAAAACATCGACTTTTAGCTCAAAATATGATTGTAGTTGGCATAACTGCAAAAATGAAAAAAAAACGGTCCGAGGACGACCCCTACTATTGACATGGGCATCCCGCCTCCAAAGAACAGTGACAACTTAATACAAACCCAAACAGAAATGTTCACAGATGGGGACGAGCGCCTCTGCACTCCCGGTGCGCCAAGACCGTCCCTTATTATGATCAACGCGCCTAGAAACAAGGGGAGCCCGCCCGGTTACTTATTTCATGATGTGATCGATCACAGCACCAATATTAATTAATTAGAAACCAGAGAGAAGCCCCAATATGTTTACCCGAGCTACCAGGGCCACTACAACAAGCTAATAAGCAGGTGGAATGACCCACATCAAATAGTAACAGCTTCACATTCCCAAAACATAGGAGCATTTCAACATAACGACTGAATCAAAATATTTACTGAACCTGTACTATGGAGTGGTCTGCCACTGTCTCTCAGAGAATCAACAAACTCCAACAGTACATTGAAAAGTAAAAGTACAGTAACATATCTATTCTAATAGAACACCATTCATTTCAATTTGTAATTGTATCCATGGTACAATTTCATAGAGCTGCTCTAAGCACCAACATTTGCATAAGCACCAAAAACATTGGAAACAAATATTAAAAAACAAAAAATCAGTATGGCAGCCAAAACTCCTTCCTGATTTCACAAAAAAAAAGTAGTCGTCGAGATAATTATTGAGACAAGACGACTTTTACCACTTAAAATGTCGACTTATAGTAGAAACGAGTATGTGGTTATCTGGATAAGTGAAATGGCACTCTTGGAGCTCCGTAGAATGCAGGATGACTGCATAGCCTGACGCTATTCATTTCCCATGGGAACTGAGATTGTCTACATGATAATGATCAAGGAGTCCAATGACCAGGCTTTGGTTATCATGTGGCTATGCTTGCTGAAAATATGTGCACTTTCGAAGCTCATGTGTTTTCATAGTTAGTACAAGGAGTAAGAGTATAAAACGCTGCAGGCAAAGGGAGTGAAATGTTACAAAAACAGCGAGATAAATTACCTCTTTCAATACATAAGGTATTATGAGGTGCGTCAATGATATCTTCTAAATCCAACCTAAAAATTTATCTATTTAAAGCTATATCAATTGTCTTTTCTTTCTTACATTTTCATGTGAACCCATAGCATTTCTAAAGCTTGGAGTTAGGAGGGTCTCACGTTTCGATCCTAGCAGGATCTTTCTCAAAGCCTTTGACAAAGATCCTGTAAGGATCGAAACGTCAGTCTCTCCCTTCTCCAACCAGTGTTTTATACAAGGTCATAATTTTGAATGATGAGCATTTCTTTTAAGTTTATCAATTGTTCTTTGTTGACTCATCGTTCTTTGTTCAAGTAGTGCTTAAAAGGATTTCATGGACGAAAGGCCACAATTTTGGATTTTGAAGACACCATGTAAATTGTGGGGTTCTGAATGGAACCGATGCGAATCTTAAGTAAACTCCATGTCATATTGAAGAAGAAAACAAAAATACGAAAACAAAAAACAAAACAAACGTTAAAATGCATTAGTCGACAAGGCAACAGAGGGCGCACTATAATGAAATAAATGATTATGATTTATATAAGCTTGTACAGTGCTAGCCAGAACAGGTGGTTGTTTTACACAAACCCCTCAAATGGTGCATTCGTTTAGCTAACACGGTTCAGCCCTTACTGGGAATGGTCGTGCTATACTGCACAAAACAAGCGAGAGAATGGGGACGATGTTGACTGGTGTCGACCCGCGGGAGCTAAACGAACGCACCCAATGTGAAACTGTTGGGGACAAACAGCTTATTTAAGCTCGGTGGCCTAGCGGTATGGCATCTGCACTAGTAAGCAGGTGGGCGTGGGTTCGAATCCCACCTGAGCATGCACATTATTTTCATATGTGCTCAAAGGCACTTAGTGAAGTGCTTATCTATGTCGTTGAAGGGCAATACATTTTCTCTTTTATTTTTGATCTTTGAAAGATAACAATATTTTTGGTCACTGGTTTTACCCTTTTCTGGATAAATACAGCATTTCCGGCAGAACAATTTTAACGGTTCTACAATCACCATCATTATACCCTGTCAGTTATAGCTAAATATGTGGAGATTTCTGTTTTGGTATGCTACCAAAGTATGATGGTACCTTCACCAAATTGAGACCGTTTTGGTAAAACCTTAACCAATTCAATATTATTGTTTTCTTTGATCGATATCCCATTCGCTGCATTTTCTATTTGGCAGACATTTTGTGTATAACTCCTACACCGCCTAATTTGCATCTTCGAGTCCAATTTCGTTATTTCGGGAGCTAAACGAACGCACCCAATGTGAAACTGTTGGGGACAAACAGCTTATTTAAGCTCGGTGGCCTAGCGGTATGGCATCTGCACTAGTAAGCAGGTGGGCGTGGGTTCGAATCCCACCTGAGCATGCACATTATTTTCATATGTGCTCAAAGGCACTTAGTGAAGTGCTTATCTATGTCGTTGAAGGGCAATACATTGTTTGCATATTATTTAGAATTGGTAAGGAAGAAGGTTGTAGAAGGTGATCGATGTCACGCGATGTCGTGTTTAAAATTATTTGTATTTGTTTGCACCAGGTTGATATGCAGATTTCTCTATACCTGCAAGAACCAAATTGTCTGATCAGTATTGCTTTGGCTCGGCACCCACTTCTTATTTTTCTTACACAGGCATTCGTTTCTTATGCCCTGATTTCAAACTTAATTATCACGGTGTCCATAGAAACATAACAAAAACAGCACGGAGAAACAGCGATACGGTCTTTTGTTATTTGGGTCACATGCCATGATTGGTCCGATGGAATTTTCATAGCCATTTGAGAAAATGAATCACATAACATTCAAACCTCTTTTCACAATGAAAACGCATTGAAAAGAGAGATCATTTCGGGTAGTATGGGTCTATAGCAATCCTTTTCCTACTACTATTGATTGGATTTTTGGAAGATATTCTCGAAGCGAATTGTAATGGAATTCTTCATTGCAATTCAATGTGCGTGATTTGTTTTTGTTTATAGGTTACTATATCATACTTTGTTTTTGTCAAAGAAATACAGCTTCATGGGCAAAAATATCAAGACAGATACAGTTACAGTCATCTGTTAAAATTTCAGTCCCATATGGTGCCCACTTTTTGAGCAAACGGTGAAAAACGGCCAAATTTGTTTGTTAAGTCTTTTCTCTTTTATTTTTGATCTTTGAAAGATAACAATAATTTTGGTCACTGGTTTTACCCTTTTCTGGATAAATACAGCATTTCCGGCAGAACAATTTTAACGGTATGTTTCTACCATCACCATCATTATACCCTGTCAGTTATATGTAAATATGTGGAGATTTCTGTTTTGGTATGCTACCAAAGTATGATGGTACCTTCACCAAATTGAGACTGTTTTGGTAAAACCCTAACCAATTCAATATTATTGTTTCCTTTGATCGATATCCTATTCGCTGCATTTTCTATTTGGCAGACATTTTGTCTATAACTCCTACACTGCCTAATTTGCATCTTCGAGTCCAATTTCGTTATTTCGGGATTCATTTTCTTCATGGCGAATAAATCAAATTATCTTTCATCGAGATGTTTTCTCCAAAGATCTAAGTAAAAATCAAGAAATTTCTATTCCCCCGTTTTCTGTATAATTAGATCAAGGGTTTCTTTTGTGAATTGAACAATACTCGTATTTTTGCCGATTCTGTTTGGTGGGAAAATTTGCTACGGCGCGGTCTCAATGCAATTTCCTTCTAAGAAAAGAAAATGCAAAACAGACTTTATTACATTAGCGAAATGGAAGGCAGAGGAAGGAAATGAATTCCATGAAAATGATTTTGTTTTGGACGGTTGCAATTTGGGAAAGTGTTGCTTCGAAGATGCAATACAGGAACGGCCATGCAGCCCGTTACATTCCCGCACGTACGGTTAAGAATACGTGCAGCGTAAACCACGCATATCTGTGTGTACTGTATGAGTTTAAGTGGCATTCAAACCGTGGACTAATAATAAAAGGGACAATATGGTCCACGCTTGGAAAAAAAGGTTCACGATTGGACAGCATGTACAAAACCAATAGATCTGCTGCCAAAAAACGGCTGCTGCTCGAATAAATCTTCACAATGGTGATCAATAGGTATATCCGTAGTTTGGTTTTTGTCACAGAAATGCAGATTCCTGGGCATAAGTATCAAGAAAGATACAGTAACAGTCATCTGTGAAATTCCCAGTCCCATACGCTGCCCGCTTTTTGAGAAATAATTAAAAAACGGCCAACATTATTTTCATATCTATTCACAGGAGTTTTTGGTCTTTGATTGTACTCTTTTCTCGAAAAAATACAGCGTTTCAGGTAGAACTATTATTGTTAAAGGTAGTATGTTTCTACCATTACCATCTTTATACCCTGTAAGTCATAATGTAAATCTGTGAAGATTTATGTTTTGGTATGCTACCTTTAAAACCTTTAGCCAACCAGAGGCCGATTTCACTAACGTTTTGCGATCATCGCTAAGGCCCAAATCCATCGCTAAACAAAACATTGCTTTATATAGTAGTGATGAATTGTCCGTTTAGTGATTGATTTGGGCTTTACGATGATCGCAAAGTGTTAGTGAAATTATTGCTATACAAAGTAGCGATCGATTTTCTGTTTAGTGATTGATTTGGGCTTTAGTCATGATCGCAAAAAGTTACTGAAATCGGCCCCTGATCCAACTACAAACTGAACAATAGCGCCACCACAGACAGGAGGGAGAAATAAGACATAAAGTTCCAGCATTCAATCGGCCTTGCGTTCTACTTTAAGTCATTTCTTCCCCCCACTTCCATGTCTCCCATATCCAAATCAATCAAGCTATCACCAAACCTACAACACCGCCATTCTGCAGCCTTGACAGCCTGCAATATTAAATTACGTACATAGAAACTGAAATTAGAAGAAGGCATATTTCCTACAAAGACGTGGTGGCATATCAATAATAATGTCAGCCGCGACCGTGCGGGAAAGACAATCGAGTCCAACATTACTCGATGCAAAATAATAATCCGAACACAAACGTTATATATACGTGCCTGCGTCATGCGCAGTGAGCATGCGCAGGGGAATACAGCGCTACCCTATAGACCTTTCTTTTGCTACGTCACAGCCCAGTTTTTGCCAACCAAGATGGCGGAAACTATGGAGAGCCATCAAAGCAGGGCAACACCATAACAACCACAATTTGTACACAACGTTTCTTAAACATTCAAAGATATTGCTGAATGTAATGACAACAGAAACAATGGTGGAATGTGTTTTTTATAGCTATGGAAAGTTTGCTTAAAGGGTGACTGGTAATAATTATATTATGTCAAGAAAATGAAACATTTTGCAACATTTGGCCGCCCGTACCAACCATGAGCTTTCTATTGCAAAAATATAAAAAGGAAAGTAGAGAACAACACAATTAGGCCTACATGGCCCTTTCCATAAAAATACAACAGATGTCAAAAAATCTGACAAGCCGAACAATCCACATTATCAGAAGGAATAGATCTTTTGATCTCCAAAATGGTTACAATGAAGTCTTGTATTATCCACCACTTGAGAGGAGCTAATAATTCTGTCCATTTTCTCATGATAATTTTACTTTACTTGGAACGACAGTGTCACATAATGACTCATTTTGACAGAGCAGATCGTATCGTTTGTCTTCCTTCTCATAACGTTCAACATCACCAGTGTTCAAACAGTTGACGGTCAAGTCAAGGAGACAGAGACGAGTGGCACTGTGGGGATTTTCCTCCGGGGAAACTCACTACAAACCTTGATTGCTTATCGTACGGGAAATCCCTATGACAACACGGTTTCCATATGTCACGCGATACGTACGAGAGCTGCTTAAAGGTAATATCATACTTTGATTTTTGTCAAAGAAATACAGATTCATGGGCAAAAATATCAAGGAAGATACAGTAACAGTCATCTGTGAAAATTTCAGCCCTATACGGTGCCCACTTTTTGGAGAAAACAGTGAAAAAAAACACAAAGTATTTCTAAAGTCTTTTCACCATTATTTTGTATCTTTACAAGATCAAAATTGTTTTTGGTCATTGGTTCTACTGTTAAATACTGCATTTCAGGCAGGAAATCTTTAACGGCATGTTTCTACCGTCACCATCTTTATACCCTGTAAGTTATGAGTAAATCTGTGGAGATTTCTGTTTCGGTATGCTACCAAAGTATGGTAGTGCCTTTAACGTCCTCGAAGCCAATGCCATTCAGCTGCACTGAGCAGAGATATTTACTTAACATGGAAACCGAGTCAGAAAAACAAAGGAGCAATGCAAACCGGATAATATTCACGGATGATTTATGCTTCTGACTCGACGCCAGTTTGTTTGCTTGGGCTTGCACGAACATGGTATTCTGGACGAATTGTTTTACACAAATACTAATACGAATATTGATACCGGATATTAAAATCGAATATAAAAAAATCGAATATCAACACGAATATTAATATCGAAAAGAAATACGAATATTAATATCAAATAATTAACACGTATATAAATACGACTAATAATATTGATAACGGATATTAATATCTAAAACAAATACGGGTATTAATACGAATATTAATATCCTTTATAGACGATTCTAAGGATAAGACTAAAAATAAAACAAAATCGAATTTCTATTTCTATTAAAGACGTAGGAATTTGGAAAAGTCATAAGCTACTATTTTGATCCTTTGACAAAACACTTAACTTGAAAGCAGTTCAATGTGTAAAAACGACTAGCAAAGGTTTTGAATTAACCAATAAGAGTTGAACCCGCTTGAACAAAGTTCTAATCTACAATGTTACTACATCAAAAGCTTCAACCTAATTTTGTTATGTACAAAATGTCCTGTCTGAATTTAATTTTCGTTAATATAGAAATGTCCAAACGCTGCAGTGCCTCGACAAGCCCCTGATACTATAATACTCTTTATCAGCCTGAATAAAAAAAGCAAACAAACAAACAAACAAACAACAAAAAAATAAACAAAAAGAGAAAACATGACAATGGACAAAAACATTTCACAAAATACCCCACAAATCACATCGAAATTAAAAACAATTTAAAAGCCCCAGCTCATATACCATAACGAACTGTGTCCTTTTTTTTATTTGTTGAAATTTGATTTCATTTAAAGAAATATTATTTATATTTAATTTTTTCGAATGAAAATTACATTTCTCTCTACAAAAAACCTTGTATTTTGTTGAGAGCTTTTCTAACAAAATTAGGGCCATCTGCCTTTCATATTTTACACAATAACTACCGTAATCCGACTGCCAATGCAAGACGTAATTACATTTCTCTTTCTTTTTTCCCCGTAGTTCAAAATGTTTACGAGAAATAATTATTGACATTACATGAGGTCGGGAAATGATTGGATTATCAAAGATTTATTTAAATTATTTTTGAAAATTTTCTTCAATCGTAAAAACACAATGCATGTCAAGTTTGCTTTTAGCATTTATATTATTTTTTCATACATTTTCATAAGAATTCACGTTATTCTGATTTTATTATACCCAAAATCATTTTTTACATTTATTTTCTAAATTTATATGTTCCTGTCATTTATTACCGTAAAGTTCAGCTCGGAATGACTAATTTCAAAGAGGATATCGTGCGTTGCCTCGGATACCATTATCTGGCAAAATCTGTGACTTCTTTCTTATAATTCGGTACTTATTTGTTTGTTGACCGACCTTCCAAAACTGGCTTTATTAGAATATCAGTTTAATAATACATTGCTATGATTCAGTCTTTAAAAACCTATTTTGATTTGAAACATAATTGCTGTTTCTTGCAAACTAAAAAAATCCGGTAACCATTTATAATCATGTGTGAACGTGACTCCTCTGTACACGTACTTTGTCCTTTTTTATTTCATTAAATCTGCATTTAATCGAATTGGGTTGAACCTTTCGTCAGTGAAGCTATTCAATCGCTTGACACAGGATCACAAAAGGCAGCGTTCCAGCATTTATATATAATTATAAACCATTCACACAGTCACGTACAACCCTCAATAAGAAGTGTCTGTACTATTGTATATTCTGCGCTAAAACGAGTTATCAACATGGAATGACTAATGGCAAATACTAGTATTATTTTTATAGTCATCATTATGATATGAAATTTAAAACTGAAGCAAAGCACTAAGTGGACCTGCAAACAACATTATGGCAAAATTAGAACTACATGCTTAAAAATTCTTAAATAACACAAGACTCGAAACAACGCAATGCAACACAGTTCAATCATCGCAATTAGGCAATGAAGCCCAACATTAGATACGCTGTGCCACGCCCTAGAAACGCCACGCCACGCCATGAAGCGCCACGCCACACAACCCAACGCAATGCAATGTAACCCAACATAAGATACAACAGCGACACGCGACGCCACGCGATACAACGCGACGCCACATCACGCCATGCCACGCCACGCCACGTCACGTCGGACAACCCAACGCAATGCAATTTTACCCAACATAAGATACGACAGCGACACGCGGCGCCACGCGATGCAACACAACGCCACACAACCCAACGCCACGCCACGGCAACGCAACAGTGCAGCGCAGCAGTGTTTCTTTGTCATAAGTCGTACTATTGTAATCACGCCTTATTGGTTAATTTTCATAACATCTTGGGAAACTATCCCCTAGATTTTAAAGCTAAGATGGCCGTTCCGTCCTTAATTCTTTTCTACAAAAATGCCTTCCCCTGATTTGGCGATCTCATTTCCATAAGACAGTCCAGTGACCATGCAAGTACGTGTCAGGTGATGCCTGGGGCTGCCAAGAGGCCGCCAGAGACCACACGCACCTGACATCGCATCTGCACCTTCATAAATAAATACAAATACATAAATAAATAAACAAATAAATAAATAAACAAATGGTCTAAGGGGATGGAGAGATACAATCTAAGCCATACATTATAAAAGTCAGAAAAGTCTACAAAAGAAAGCGTGAGTCTTGTTATAAGATACGCGTGGGCGATCAGAAACGTACAGTAAATTTAGATTCACCTCTAGTTTTCTTTTTCTTTTTCACATAATAGTGGCGTTAGCATACGGTTTCTCCTTTAAATGCTATGGGGTAAATAAGGCCTGACATTTCGATCCTCGCATAACAATTAACTTAATCACAAGGGCCTGTTTTTCACTTTGACACTTTGAAATTATTTGTAACACATTTTGATTGCCAATTTGGGACAGAAAAACATTTGGCGTAGTTATTCTATATCAATCTGAAATGGCTTCAGAATTTGGCACAGATTTCTCGATTTTTTTGCCAAGATGTGTTAAGTTTAAAATGGTAATCGATGCTAGCATATGGCATAACTATCAGCACACTACAGCTTTGCGTGATAACACCACCTAGCGTGACTATTTGGCTCCAAGCGAGTCCAAGCTGGCGCCCCTGCAGACTATAAAGCTATATTTTATGCAGTAGGCAATGTGATGATGAACCCTCCTCGTTCCCAGGGTGACATCAAGTGACCATGCATCGTCCCCAGCCTCATAATTACATCAGACATCGGACGCCCTTCGTTCTTTTCTGTTTTCGCTCTTACCCTGACAAGAATCTTCTTCTTCAAACTCGTCCTCTTCCCAGGGGCCGATTGCATAAAGCTGCTTAAGCGCAAACTTTGCTATAAGCTGCTATAAGCATGAAAAGCCTTCCTTGATCAAACAGAATTGCCAAACCAAATTTCCATGTGATGCTTACTGCATTTGACTTAATATATTCAGCCATTGTTTGCTGAGCATAACATTCACAAGGAGTTCTGGCTGGCATACTAATTCTATTTAGTCAGGTTTTGGTGCTTAAGGAAATTGTTGGTGCTTAAGCAGCTCTATGAAATTGGCCCCTGATGGAGGAGGGGCTAGCCCATGACGTGCTTGCCGGGACGATCCCGGTCTTTGTACCCGGTCTCTAGCCATTAGGTCCCCATGACACCTGATACACTAACCCGGCGCAACTTCAAAGGATAATCCACTGCAGTACCGCACACTGATATCATTTGATATTCTGTTCCCCTAGCGGATTCCGTGTGATATATTACAGGCGACGGCTTGGCCATTCATCGCGGTTCTATCTCCGTCCATTTTAGGTGACTGTGGCGATTAGTTTTAAATGCGCTGTTCCTCCGGTCATCCGTGGAAAATAAACTCATAAAACTGACTGAAATGAATTGTGGCTGTCCTTTTCAGGAGGAAGATGGAGCCGATGTTATATACTTTATAACTGATTAAATGAGAGCAAGCATTGGAGGGAAGGTCAAATTCTGGGTACAAGACAGTTCAAGATGCTCAAAACATTTTTCTTTCTTAAGTACTAAAAAATAACAATGGGATTTTACAAAATTGAGACAATGAAAATTCACAAATTTCAAAAAACGATAATAAACGTGTGAGAATTGCCCATCAGCCAAAATAATGGCCTGAAATATTATATCAAATGCTTGGAGTCAGGAGGTTTTGATCCTAGTAGTATATTTATCAAGGAGTTAATGATATTAAGAGGACAAGAACATGCAAATGAGAAGATCAAATTTTGTGTCCACATCAAACAAAATTATGAAATACAAAAACACGTTACCGTATACAACTTATTATGGAAAAACAAGGACAGGTTTCCCGTCTACATGAAGCAAAACACAGGTATACTTGCAAAATATCCCACAAGCTACCTAAATATTCATCTTCCACATCAATAACTTAAATCTGACATGAAATGGCTTAAAATAGTTCTCTATTGTCTTAAAACACCTCACCGATTTGACATGTTTCCTTGAAATAGTGGTTATGTTTGTCATCGGATAAAATAATGCTTGATTTCACGGAGCTTTGACATACAAGACACGAAGATGTGATTTGGAGGGCCACGAAGCAGAAGGGGTCACCCCTTGTCATAACTAGCCCCAGGCACGTGTATTCTTACTCATCATCTCCTTTTCTCCAAATGGACAAATCCTTCCTATCTTACCTGATAAGCTGCTCTCTGTAAGTGCAGCGCGCAATAAGTTTTTCCGTCCAAACAAAGCCTCCGGATGCTCTGCGCATGCGCAGTCCATTCATATTATAATCATATGCTTTTAAACGGTAAAAAAAAGTCATTATTTAATAACCACGTCTGTAACTTGTCTATACTCTTCATGCCAAGTATAAATACATTTTTATACAGGTCGGCATATTCAACTTCATTTTCCAAAGTGGGTCTACTTCCTGGGACTAAACTCCGTCCCGGAGGGGTAATGGAATCCCCAATTTCCCAGACAATTTCATCGAGGAAATATAATTTCAATGACCCAATTTCATGGGACATATTTCAGTTTCAAGAAACGAAAAGAAAAATGTTGAAAAGATAGACTTGGGATAGGTATTTGGGTGACAACAAGACCTCCTTTGAGACCGACACAGCAGGGGAAATGAACAGAAATAATCCAAGAAGCCTGGGAGAAAATCTGGTACGCCGAGCTTCAAATTTCACGACCAAGAGCTCCCAATCGTCTGAAGTGGAAGATTGTGGTGCACGTTTGTGGCATTAAAAAAAATGCTCTAGTGTAATACGTAATGAAGACCAACCAGACCTGGTGATGGCATAACACGTGCACTAATGGGCTTCATACGGGTTGAAGCACCTGCAGGCACACACAACCCAACACACAACCCAATGTGATAGGTTGCAGAGGCTTATTGTATTGAAGCACCAAACAGCATACACGACCCAATTGAACTGGTTACCAACCACTGAAAAGCGGGAACCACGACCCGCTCAAGAAAAACATGTGCTCGGCCGGCGTTCTGGTTGATCTTATGTTTATATATCTGCCTCACGTTTATCATACCTGGGGTCGATTTCACGAAGCCTTAAGACCGATCATAACTCGAGTTACGAAGGATAACCCACCGCATCCTACATAGGGCTGCAATGCATCATACGTCCTACGATTGATAGCAAGTTACGATGAGTTTGGTGACATCAACCCCCAGAGCCCTGTTCACGAATTGGGAATTGGGATGACAAAGCGACAAGATAAAGATCTCCCTGTCACGGACAGGGCAATGGAAACATCAAATATTTATCAGTGCTGCAAGAACGGATATGGTCAAGAAGCAGGACTTGAGGAGCAGAAGAGATCTGACAGATGTGGCACAGAAGATAAGATCAGACATTATGGAGTAAGGCCGCTCATTCAGGCTGAAGAAGGTCTGGGTGATAGACACATGGGTTAAGAGACTGGTCATCACGAGCTCATTCAAAATGTTGCATATTACCCTCAAAATCTTAATAAAATCGTTTGCTGTGCACTGAGAAACATAGCTGAAGACAAAAGTGTATGATACCATAATCAGACCTGTCGATTTCACCATACTCATCGTAACTTACTATCAATCGTAGGACGTATGATGCATTGCAGCCATATGTAGGATACGATGGGTTATCCTTCGTAACTCAAGTCACGATCGTTACTTTGTAGGGCTTCATGAAATCGACCCCAGGTATTTCAATACATGTAGATATCGCAAATTCTGCCAAGATATTCAGAAAGGCCTAAGTTCTCACGTCTCTAGCGCATGCACAATATATATCAGAAGTGTTTATAATGCATAATTTCTCTCCATTGCTGCAACACTGCGCCTGCAAGGCTATATGCCTAGTACAGAATATAACTGTAGCCAGTTCGCACAAGATGGAAAGACTAATGAGATACAATTGAATTAAAATTTCATTTCCAAGTTTTCAATTTTGTTATATTGGTAACTGTCAGGCCGAGAGTGATGGGGAAGAGCTGCAATCGCGCAAAATTGATATTGTTATTCCCTCAAGGAACAGAACCTGACTGTATCTCAGAGTTACAATGTCCGTGACACGTATATCATCAACAAGCAGCGAATGGGGAAATGGTAGAATGATCCGATAATAAAACCGGCATTTTTCTTGCAGCATTTTTCTGTGGCCCCTTGATAAAGGTTGTTAATATTTTTATTAAAAAAAAATAAAAATAAAAAAAAATAGAAAAAAAAAATCAATTCATTTTAATTCTTCAATTTTTGTTTTCAATAGTGAAATATTTTATGTTAGAATTCAACATTTGAACGTTCTAGTAAGCAGGATGGTCTTGGGTTCGAATCCCACCTGAGCCAGCGCATGATTTTTCATGTGCTCTCAGAAAGCATTTAGTGAAATGCTTATCTACATCGGTGAAGGGTAAAACATTATTGTTTGCATAGAATGTTCTTGTTGTCTGATGCTACTTACATTATGTATAAGGACTTAAAGGGATTGCATACGTTTGGTAATTTGAGCCTACTGTTTGTTTCAAACTAATATAATTGTATATATATACCATAAAACTAACCTGTGAAAGTTTCAATTCAAAAGGTGGTAGCGTTTTCGAGATTTTGGCGACAAACTAGAGCGGTTATTTCACGCCAGAGAACAGTTAGTCAATAGCTGAGAAGCGTTACGGCCATAACGCTTCTCAGATTCATAATTTTTGGAGATAAAAACTGACATATTTTTCCATAACCGCGGTACTTCGAATTGAACGTTTCTCAATATACATTATACTATCCAAAGCAGCTGTACTTCTCACCAAGTAAGTTTTTATTGCCATAAATTTTCAGAGTCATTACCAAACGTATGCTTAGCCTTTAACATGCATATCCACATAGATGAGCGCATAGAGACTTGCTCCGCAATGTGGTATAATGCACAGGATAAAAACTGTTCATTATAAATGCAATAGGGTATTAGGGAGACAAATTAGTGTCTAAAAGTGGACATTAGGGAGACATCGGGACTTAGGGACACTTTTCGATGTCTCCCTAAGGCACCAGCTACCTTTTAAAGACATATTTTTACTGTCCATACTTTAATAGAAGATAGAGAATGCTCTCAATATGAAGATATGTCAAATTCAAGTTCATTGGTTTGGAGGATGTTTAGAAAAAAGTGAGGTTTGTGCACGACACTATGGAAAAGTCTCTCCAATCCTCAGTTAGCTTTATTATTATTGTTAAAATATTCCGTATTGAAAAAAGGACAGCGTTTCTTACAGTCAATTTAAGATGACGCACAACCCCCGGACATATGTTTGGATAAACCATTCGCCTGTTACACGACAGCAGGCTATTTTTATCCAACGAGTGCTGTATAATATGGGTATAAGTTGATTGACATAAGGACATATTTTGTTTGTGTTTATATCCACGAGGTGACGACGGTTGCTGGTGTCGAGGTTGGCCGTTGGTCGTGCTTGCTGCCGGTGATGGCCACGGCAGGCATGGCGGAGGTGTCCGTCGCCACGGTGGGTTATCGATCCGCGAACCCGTGACGGTCGCACGGCTATTATACGGTTAGAACTCCTGTGCTCGCCGGCTAGTCTTGTGTGATAGAAACGCCACAAACTGAATTACACGCGCCTTCTATAGCATGCCTTTAAGGTTGAGGAGAACACGGGATCAATATCACGTGGATTATGACGTGGATTCGTCGGCACAAAGTGGATTTTATCTTTCGCTCTGTCTATAGAACCTCACAGCTTGTTTTTGACAGGCACGGTCCAGGTACGGTCCAGGTACGGTCCATGTACGGTCCAGGTACGGTCCATGTACGGTCCAGGTACGGTCCAGGTACGGTCCAGGTACGGTCCAGGTACGGTCCATGTACGGTCCAGGTACGGTCAACAGTACTGTACTGTGGCCTAGTGGTCTGGCGTGTCGTACTCAAGATCTTGTGGTCAATCTACAGATTGTGGGTTCGAGTCCAGGGATAGGTTATAGTGGTGCTTGCACCCTTGCATGGGCAAGATGCTTTGTCACATATTGCTCCTCTTCATCCAGATGTAAATGGGTACATGCGAGGGTAGAGATGGCTTTGTGCTTGATTAGCCTCTGTATGGTAGCACGAGGCTGTATACTCCCCAGGGAGCTGAGATGGTTTCAGGAATGTACATTTCTGTACATTACAGAAATGTGAATTATGGCCCGATGATCAGAGATAATAATACAGTTGTAATGCACATTACAGTATATTCATATTGTAGCTGCGCATTATAAATGTCCTCTACTATTATTATCTATTATTAGAGAAAGACGACCAAGTGACGTCACGACGCACGTGACTGTCTGGTATCTGCGCGAACGGCAGAAATTGTTGCCGTTGTTGATGCCGTTTCCGAAACGGAATCCAAAGCTACAGGTAGGTCCATTGTCTTGGTGGCTGTGCGTATTTCCAATGGAGCGAAGACCTGGACCTAGCTCTAGACATTCGGAATCAACCGTACCATTAATCCAGACGCACGCATGCTACGGGCGATTCTCAAATAGTGCGCCTCCAAGAGTTTGCGACGCGTTGGCCAATCACAACGCGCGGAATCGGTCGACCCTTTCCAGATGCGCATTGGGTCAACAAATTCATGTCAAAGAATTCGACTCCGCAGGTTGCAGACTTCTTCAGATTGAAGACCCTGTTGCTATATCACATGATTCGGGGCAAGCTTTTGCAAAGCGATAATTATCTCTGGAATGGACTGGTTCCTATGTGTCATTCTTATCCATTTTGAACAGTGCATTGGAAAAAGACGTCTATTCTGAACTAGAACTAAAGCAAAAGCTTGGCTCGAATCGTGTAATACATCAACAAAGTCTTTAGTCTGGGAATTTCAAATTGGTGTAGGCCCTACTTTTATTTATATACTGTACAATGAAAGAAGCCTGTGTACCAGATACTAATTAGATTTAACTCGCAAATGGCTTATTGTATAAGGTATCAAAACAAAGGTTTACAATTTTTCCTATCTTGTAAAACGAGCCGTTATTATGTATCAATCTTACTGTATGTTTGATTTCCTTCCGCTTGACCGACTGACAACGGTTCGAGGAATGCTATCATGTAAAACATCTGACTATAAATTAAGTCATTTGTGTGGAAGAAAACAAATTGGATTTCCCGATGGAATGTTCGTTCTTGACCTAGACCTAATTCTCACAATCAGAAAGTGAGCCAAGGATTCTTAGAATCGCCAACTGCGCGGCAGAGAAAAGATGAAAAAGGGAATAATCTGGGCTGAATGTCCCCTGAGAACGTGTCAGAAGCATCAGACAATTCCCATACATTTGCACGTAATTACAATGTCGCAGCTGTGCGTGTTATTTGAGCCTGGTCAATGTTCTGATATGATCTTGGGTTTGATTTCATAAACCGCTTCGGGCTATTTTTAAAGGTAATATCATACTTTCGGTTTTATCAAAGAAATTCAGATTCATGGGCAAAAATATCAAGAAAGATACAGTAACAGTCATCTGTGAAATTTTAAGTTTTATACGGTGCCCACTTTGTGACAATCGATGAAAATCGCATTCGGTATTTTCAAATGTCTTCACAGATAAGAATATAGAACAAAGGAACCAGTCCATTCCAGATACGGATATCGCTTTGCAAAAGCTTGCCCCGAATCACGTGCCATAGCAACAGTGTCTTAAGTCTGGGAAATTCAAACTGGGGTGTTTATTTTGCAATGAAAGAAGCCTGTGTACCAGATACTATTCAGATTTAACTCCCAAATCCCGTTTTTCTAACTGACATCATTAGTGTCTCTACACCAGAAAACGTCAGATAACAGCCAAATACAAAATATAAAAATATACAAAAATAGAAATAATCAACTTTTGTCTTAAAATTCACTCGCAATTTATGAAGTGTAGCACCATCCTTAATTGATGCTGTAACTAAATCAAGGCATCAATTACGCGAGAGGGGCAGATATCAAGATGCAAAGAAATGCCATTAATTTCCACTACGAAATTGCTCTGTAAGATGCTGGGGTCGATGTTACGAAGCCTTAAGATCGATCGTAACTCGAGTTACGAAGGATAACCCATCGTATCCTACGTAGGGCTGCAATGCATCAGAAGTCCTACGATTGATAGTAAGTTACGATAAGTTTGGTAAAATCAACCCCTGACCATTTCCAACGCCGACGTGTAACTGCAAAGTATTCTATATTGAGAATTCAGTTTCAGTACCTGGCGTTCAATTACATTAAATTTGAGTTTTGTCAAGGTTGCAATCAATAAAATATTGCGAGGTTTTTCAATCCAACATGTTTTAGAGTCACGTTTATTAATACAGAGGTCGTGTCTTTATTACACAATTGTGCACTGTTCGTATCGGCACCTGCAATTTTGTCCAAGGGCATTTTCTATAATATTCGCATCGGGGAAGAACCGCCACGACTGTGTCACCAAAGCAAGGTTAGATTCAGAGGGGCGGAGTCATCATGAGCCAAAAACTCGGGGGGGGGGTGTTCCCCTCAATATTTTGGACAAGTTGGTGTCACATAGTGATATCCGTAACTCCACCTCTACATTTCTACTGGTAAAATTTAAACTAGCTTGCACTGGTAGTACTGTCTAAATTAATTTTAAGTCATTGAAATGTGAACACACAGACATTATGACTGTGGAGTGGTATTCGAACCAGCGAACATCGTACCAGCGTTCTGCATTTTGAGCTATCCAGTCCTATGTTGGTGGTGTAAATATTATTTGTATAATGTATATTTTTCTAAATTGCATAATAGGGAGACAGGTTAGCATTTGAAAGTTAACATTTGGGAGACACCGGTCAATAGGGAGACATTTTGTTGTCTCCTCAAAAATAGTTCCACATCTAAAAGACATATTTTTATAGAAGACAGACAAAGCTCTCAATAATTATGAACATATTTCAATTTCAAGTTCATTGGTTTGGAGGATGTTTAGAAAAAGGTAAGTAAAGTCGTGTGCACGTCCCTATGGGAATGTCTCCCTATTTTGGCCAAACGAAAAAGCCGGAGAAAGGCCCCTGCTTCGCCGTGTATCTCAAGTCCTTCATTTCATTCAGTACATAAAATGGCGGTATAAAAAGAAATCCCAAGCCAAGCCTCAAGCCTCATTTCATAAAGGTTAACCTGATGACAGACCTGTGTATGAAGGAGTCTGGATGCGCTATTAAGCTATGAGGGATCAAAATCCAAAGGTTGTGCATTTAAATGCCACTGCATAATACTCTACTATAGTAAAAACCCAACCAGCAAACCAGCAAATCTTACATATCAAAGTCCTACTATTCCTAGTAATTACAACCCTTTAAAGGTAGTATCATACTTTGGTTTTTATCAAAGAAATACAGATTTATGGGCAAACATATCAAGACTGTGAAAATTTCAGTCCCATACGGTGCCCACCTTTTGGGAAAACAGTGAAAAACAGCCATAGGTAAGTCTTTTCTCTTTTATTTTTGATCTTTTAAACGATCGAAAAGATTTTCTATTGTTGTTTTACTAATTTCTGGATAAATAGGCCTACGCCATATCAGGCGGAACAATTTTAACGGCATGTTTCTACCACCACCATCTTTATATCCTGTAAGTTATACGTAAATCTGTGAACATGTCTGTTTTGGTGTCTTACTAAAGTATGATACTACATTTAACGGCACGAATAGCCTATATGTTTAGATTGATGTATTGGCCTCGGGGATGATATCACCACACCACCTGCCCAAACATGGCAGTGACAATAGGGCGCAGGTTTGACACCACCTGCATACAGGACAGACCGCTTTTTTTCTCCCATACCAAGGTAATTGTCCAATTTCGAAATGCATTTGTTTTGTTATTAAACAAAAACCTCCGTTTTGTCCATCACAAATAATACGAACGCTGATAATGATTTTTTTCTTCTTTGAAATGAACGTGTATGATAGCGTTGTGAATTTATAACTGACTCGATAGCATGGGGATAAATTACATTGGTAAAGAGGTTGTACTTTTGAGAAGTAACGCGCATGCACATGCAGCTCTGTTTCAAATGGAGGTGCAGTAAATATAACCTATGACGTCAGTGAGTTAGCCAAAATTTCAGCTCATTACAGTTTTGCTATTGTTGATGTTGATGTTGTTGTTAGTGGTGGTAGTGTTGTTGGTGTTGTTCTTGTTTTATTATGAAGATGATAATGAGTTACTTCTCAAATATCAGTTTCGTGAAAACCTTGTGAAGACCTATACACGTTTAGAATTTCCCTGTGGAGACACATATTCAACCTATTGTGCCCAGTCTCTACAAGGCAACATATATGCGCTCACTGAATATCTCACAAAATCGAAATAAAGGCATATAATACATCAATACATTTCTTTGGGCACTAAATATGATGCTTTTATATTTTCTCTGGATTGATATCTGAATTCATTATGCAGTTTTTAGTTTTGGCACTGCGCCAAGGGAATCCAAGTTAATGATAAATGAATATAAACCATCCAAGCCCAGAGAGTTATTGTGTTATTACATGTAATTAAGTCTGGCAA
Source organism: Astropecten irregularis (assembly GCA_963971285.1). NCBI lineage: Eukaryota > Metazoa > Echinodermata > Asteroidea > Paxillosida > Astropectinidae > Astropecten > Astropecten irregularis. Next base: position 13,879,401 of record OZ020261.1, read on the forward strand.
AATGAAGTTATTGGCAGCTACATTAAAATATTCAATATATGCCAGCACATCACGTTTTGTTTGTGTATTAAATATAGGTCAATGTGGGCTATAAACGGCCAGAGGTCGAATTCACGAAGCCCTGCGACTGCTCTTAACTCAAGATACGAAGGATAATCCATCGTATGGAGCCTAGCCTACGTAGGCAATGCATCACAAGTCCTACGATTGATAGTAAGATCGTGTCTCGAACAGGCTTCCAGAGCTACGGCTAGGTCTATTATCTTGGTGTCTCCGCGTATTTCCAATGGAGCGAAGACCTAGACCTAGACCTTAACTATATAACAGATTCGGATGCAGCCTAAATTGCGATGAATTGGGTGAATTCGACCCCAGTTTTTTTTTTTTTTTAATTTTGCTCCTCGAATCAACATGAAAGGACAACACACTATCAGACAATTACACGATCGCCACGAGGCGCTCTGGCACGTAATTAAAATGTCATCTCAACTGGGTTTACCCAGTTTTAATTAAATTAATTTGCTCATTCGTCTGGCGTGCATAAAGTCTATACACACGTACAAGATACATACAGTCCGTGGCCCACTCTTTTGCAAACTAAGGTTACATACAAAACACACTGGCAATCGGATGTTCTTTATACGTAGGGAATAATCACCCGCTGCGAACGGGTAGAAGATGAAATTTGAATAAAATTTGATGAAATCAGTCTCCTGATGATGACTACAGCAGGCTAGTCGAAACGTTGAGACCTAACGAGAAGTGCGACGAAATAAGAAGTGTGAAAGCCGAACGATTCATGGTGTTTCCACAAACCGAACCACATACCAATTTTCACCATGCAAAGCCTAAAAAAAAAGATGAAATTTCTTATCTTTTTTTTTCATTCTTTCTTCTTTTTTGGCGCCCAAAAATTCAATTCTCCTTAAAGGTATAATTTCATGATTAGTGAGGGTCACAGAGCACTCACACTTTGTGTGATCCAATATGTACATGTACATAATAACCTCAATCGGACATCTCAGTCACGAGCAAATAGCGAAAACCCAACTCAATTTTTCCAATAAAACATAAAGAATGGTTTTGATTTCAGTGTTTGGTTTACTAATATCTGGATTAATACAGCATTTCAGACGGAAATATTTTAACGGTATGTTTCTACCAGCACCATATTCATATCGTGGAAGTTATAGCTAAATCTGTGGACATTCCTGTTCGGATATGTTACCAATCATGTACTGCACCTTTAACAGAAGGAATGGATTGGAATAGTGTGGGTTGTCAATAAACAATCCTACAATGAGAAGAATAAACACACACAGCGACACACAAACAAATGCACTGTCTATCTGTGTGTTTTTGCACAGGAAAAGTACGATAGCATTTTAATCAAAACGGACTGTGGGAAATTCGTTTTTGTGAGAATTATTTTAATGAAAATGGTAGTTTACTCAAAGTAGTGAGCTTTTTCCCCCCATGGGGCGTCACTCGCACACACAATCAAGCTACTGAGGGAAATAACAAATAGGTGCAATGTACTTTTATTAGTAATGTGGAATATTGGCAGTGTGAGTGACCAGATATTGGATATATTACTGTAGACTCAAGGGGAGGATTGTTAACTGAATGGAGAAAATATCGACAACTCGCTGGTATAACTCATAATCCTCTGTGTATTAGAGAAGCGGCCCTAAAAGAACCGGTTCTGAAAGAACTGGAGGTATTAAGTTCCGACTTGAATAACTGTAGTTTTTTTTTTAAGTAGTATTTAATCGTGAAAGAAACGGGTACCCAGTCGATACAAGAAACGGATAGCTACTCAGTGCCAGAAACGGGTAGTTACTCTGTGCAAGAAACGGATACCTATACTCGGTGCCGGAACCGGGTAGCTGCTATACGCAGTGCCCCCCAAAACGGGTATCAATACCCGGTGTCGGAAACGGGTAGCTACCCAGAGTCAGAAACGGGTACTTATACTCAGAACCATAAACGGATACCTATACCTGGTGCCAGAAACGGGTAGCCACCCAGAGTCAGAAAACGGATACTTATACTCAGAACCATACACGGATACCCATACTCGGTGCCAGAAACGGGTAGCTATTGTCAGTGCCAGAAACGGGTCTCACACTCAGTGCCAGAAACGTTCTCCCGTCCATTTCCTCCGCGTACGGTCGGCCTTGGCACTATTATCACGCTGCAATCGGATCTCCCATCGAGTTATTTATACCAGAAACCAAATCCTTCCCAACATCGAATCCCGACTCTAAATTACATCGCCACCAGACTTGATGAACACAACCCAACACAGAACTCACACCGTCTGCAATACCGTGTACCGTGCAATACCGTGTACCGTGTAATAGCGTGTACCGTGCAATACCGTGTACCGCACCGAGAGCATAATTATTATACCAACACGACAAGAATCGACCTGGAATGATATAGGCGCCAGGCATCGATATTTAGAATGTTCCATGCACCAAGCATTACATAAACCTCTTTTCTAATAAGAACAAGGATGTACGTGGTGATTCGATCATGGAGGGAAACTACTATATATGGCAGCTGTCTAGGCTGCTATGCCGTTGAAATTTCATCCACAACAAGCGCAGACAATTCCTATTCAGTACTCAGTAAAGGTATGAAACATGATTGGTAAAGGTCACAGAACAGCACTCATACTCTGTCTAACCCACATGTACATATAATAACAAACCTGTGAAAATGTGAGCTCAATCCGACATCTGAGTCACGAAAAAACAGCGAAAATTCCGGATAAATTTTTTTCTTATCAAACATAGGGATTTGTTTTGATCTTACCCCAAGATCAAAACTGTTTTCGGTCTTTGTTTGACTAATTTTTGGATAAATTTACCATTTCTGGCAGAAATATTTTAACGGTATGTTTCTACCAGCATCCCTCTTCATACCCTGAAAGTTATATGTAAATCTGTGAAGATTTATGTTTTGGTATGTTACCAATCCTGTACTGTAGCTTTAAAGTCGACACGCAACAAACAATATTACGACTGTCATCACTCTTTCAGTTTAAAGGTGATGTTATACTTTGGTTTTTGCCAAAGAAATGCAAATTCATGGGCACAAATATCAAGAAAGACACACCAACAGTCATCTGTGAAATACCCAGTCCCATACGGTGCCCACTTTTTGGAGAAAACAGTGGAAACGTTCACGGTTTTTGCAGATCCATTCACAGGAGTTATGCCTTACTTCTGTAAGGAACAGAAGGAGTTCTCATTTTATGCACTACTTCTGTGTATTTTATTTAATGTGTGAAATTGTGCGTGGCTTTCTGTTTTTAGCTTGGTTACCAAGTGATATGTTTCTGACTGGGACACTTACACAACTGTTGCTATAGTTACTGTTCTATAAACTGTTAAGCACACTCTGATGTGCATCACTTTAGCTGGTACTTTGTTGACCAACGCCAAGCTCGTTTTCCGCTACGCAGCTCCATGGGACCAGCGTTATATCAAATAATAATAATACACACTCAACATTTTAAGAGGCTTTCCGGTCCGTCGGATGACTGCATCAGTCAGATAAAATAAATACGCTGATCCATTTGGCTGCATCATGACACTGAATGCAACAATAATAATCAGATGTCATCGGTGGAAAAAAAATTCACTTAGGCCTAAACGCACCGCGTCATAATGTTCACAACCACTGTTTGTAATGTCAACAAAAGGGCCTTGGCAGCCGGTAGCTATAATATACAACTCATGTATACTGATTAACTGTCAGTTCATGGTCTCGTAAGGTTATTACATCGCCTACGTTAATATTGATAATGATTTGAGAGAATGATGAGAGGAGATTTTGACTCAACGGTTGTCTGAAGGTCTGCAGTAGGTCGAGGAAGCAATTATGTCAGGGGCTTTGCTGGCGTAAGGCCGCGTAGAATTTAATCTGCGTCAGTGACACGTGTATTAAGGTATAATACAGGGGCTTGTTTCAGTCTATACCATGAGCCATCCAGGTCTATTGATGCGGCCTTCCTGTATATCACGGACATAACATCTTGACGTTTGAGTTCCAAACACGAGCAACATCACATCAGACACCGTAAGAGTAGGGATCTCATCCCAAAGATGATGCAGGCAACAAGTTGCAACCCTAGCGGCGGCAGCTTCAGATTACAGGTTGAAGCATGTGGATTTTCTCGACTTAGGCCAACTTACAGATCCAAAATTGCTCCCTGTCTCTTTGAGATTTGTCTCCAAGGTCCTCAATAAGAAATGGTTTCATCCAAAAAAGAAGCAATTTGCAGGGAATGTAAAAGTAATGAACATTGGTGTCAGTTGCTTTTGAATGATTTCATTGTGTTGCCTCATGGCAGAGACAGAATAGTTCTTCGGCTAAGGAATTGGTCATCTTAACCCTAACCCATCTTCACATCACAGTTTACAGCACATGGTTTGGCCTGTAGTGTTGCATACACTTTTCCATTTGAAAGTGTCCAAGGTTTTGGAGGTGACTACTGATCAGGTCCAGGGATGCAGTTGGCCGACTAACCCAAGATGACTACGCTGAGCACGACCAATTAACGATACAAAAAATAGCAATAGCCTTTAAAGGGAAGGTCATGATTTGTTTTCTGCCAAACAAATGCAGATTCATGCGCAGACAAATCAAGAGTACAGTAACAGTCATCTGAGAAATTCCCAGTCCCATCGGTGCCCACTTTTGGAACAAACAGTGAAACTAGTGACGCTAACGGTCATTTTCAAATCTATTCACGGAAGTTTTGATCTCACCCCGAGATCAAAACTGCCTTTCGTCGACCTTGTACTCTTTTCTGGATAAACACAGCATTTCAGGCAGAAACATTTTAACGATATGTTTCTACCATCACCATCTTCATATCCTGAAAGCCAAGGTAGTCTGTTAAAATTGGGTATTCTACCAAAGTATGATAGTAAAATTCATTGTCAAATTTGACAACTTTTTACTCTGTTGGTAAAAATGTTATATAGGTACCTTTAGAGAAGGTTTAGGCTGTAATACAATGACTTGCGCTTACCCTATTACGCACACTAGGCAGGTATCATGCATGCAAATTACTGCAACTGACGTCATTACAAGTATAGTGTGCTGTGTGTAAACGCATAACAAATTCGTCAGCTGCGTAAAGGAAGGGTTCACGAAATTCTGATCGCGATCTTTCCCGGGGGCAAGAAGGCCGAGTTCTTGAGAAGCCCTGACTAGCTGAACATTCTGATCAGGAAACATCCTGATTTCACTATAATCCATCCAGCATTATACGCCCACACAGTCATAATGCAGCAGCTCCCAAGACGGTGTTACCATTGCACCAGAAACTCTACGGCAAATCCGTCAATATCCGGATTTTCGAATTATCGGACCGGTTAAAGCTTGACCACATACGACGCACGCTTTATAGAGAGCCTAAAGCTGCTCCTGCTGCTGTTGCAGCTAGTGTTGCTGTTGTTGTCATTATTGGTGATGCTGCTGTTGCTATACTGTTGATGCATGCATGATTGCTGCTTCTGATGAAGATGATGCTGTTGAAGTTGCTGCTGCTGTGAATGCCACAGGTCTAGTGAAAAATGTTCAGGTCTACTAGTAAAATGCTTAAATTAACAGACCTGCTGTCCAATGCGTGCATCTATACTGTTGCTGCTGCAATGGCTGCTGATGATGCTGCTAGCGAATAACAAGCTGCTGTTTCTTCCGCTGTTGTTGCTTTTATTAAGTTGCTGCTCAGTCCTGAATCCATCCAATTGACAATAATCCATGCTCCATGATTCTAACAGCTTTAGGGGTACATTTAACAGAAAACGCAGCTCACAAAAAATCTTCATTGAAACTCTCCAATGAAGTAAACATCATCTAAGGCTATCAAGAAATACCTCGGCAGCCTCCTCACCCACGCAATGTGCAGACACTGTAAAACCCATGGAGCATTATTTATTTGCATTTTCTTGGTTAGAAAAAATAATAGTAAATAAAAAACGGCTTGTATATGACATTTACAAATGACTTTGGGAGCCCAGGGTGGGCCATTAGCATTGGTCGGATTATCTTTTGTACATAAGAGGTTGACTTTTCCAATAAAAACCGCCTAAATTCCCCCAGGATTAAACGGTGAAAGAAGCAAACAAGACTGGCTCACTTTAGGTCCATATTTTTCCACCGTAAAGGCAGTGTCTTAATACTATAATCTGTGCGTCTTTTCAAGTCAGGGGCCAATTTCATAAAACTGTTAAGCACAAAAATTTGCTAAGCATGACATTTCTGTCTTAATAAAAACAGGGTTAAAAACCAAATTTCCACGTGTTGTGTATCACTTGTGATTGTTCTTTGGCTGTTGTTCGCTGACCATGAATATCAAATGGAATTTTCAATGGTGGTTTGTTTTATTGGGCAAGACATTTTTGTGCTAAGCAAATTTTTGTGCTTGACAATTTTATGAAATTGGCCCCAGAACAGAGATGGCCCGCCAAGCAACACAATAAAGGTATGATGTGTTACATAATTAGTATTGTACAATACAATCGTGCAGTGTGTGGCTGTGATAGAAATATCTCCTGTTCATTTGCACGCACATGTAGATCGAGCGTGTATGGTCGAAACATGATAGGCCGAGCAACATCATCATTGTGACGGCAGTTACATCACAAAATAATAACCTCACAAAATAAAGGATCGATATTTCTTTACTGCGTAAGACGCAATCAATTCGCAAATTTGCATGTTCTGCCCTTTTTGTTATCATGCTGTATTGGTTTTCTTCTCTTAATTTTATTTATCTCAAACCCACACTGTACTATGGTAACGTGTAATGCATCATACACAAAGGGCGAATTTGACTCAATGGTGCACATACGTACATACAAACATCACAAAAGGACAAGGCTGGTTATTCTTCAGAATAAAATGCATTCCTTCCGTACGCAAATATCATTACACAGTCAACACACGAGTACACACAATCCACAAGGCTTCATTGGACTGTTGACAGTAACCTTCTTCAGCTATCTAATTTAAATTACCAGGGAGGATAGCAAGCACGAGGGAGGAGGGGTAGTAGATTACTAGCAAGAACGTACAAGGAAAAAAACAAGCACTTACCGCCGATACAATCCTGACTGAATTTGCCAAATAGAAATCCTTCAGACGATAATGTTATTAGTACAGGAGCACACTGGCCGTCACTGACTCCCCTTGCTCCCTGGGTAAGGCTGCTGTATCCCTCCTTCTCCTCAGCAGACAGAGGTGCTCGATAATGATTCCTCGGTGAACAGCGAGCATTCTCGTTTACTGACTTCTAGAGCACACAGCACAGCAGCGGACATGTACACGAATGACTACCGAAGCGCACCCGTTGAATACAGAGCTAGTGCATGGTCGTGCGTGTCCCCTACATTGGAGCGCCACAGTGGTTGTGTTGTGATGTCAACAACGTCTGTAGTAGCTAGCTAGCTGGCAGCGGTGGCTTCATAGAACAAAAAAAAAATAACAAGAAGAAAACATAAGGCGAGAAATAAAATTATGATCGCCTATTGCAAGTCCGTGCCCCGCCTCCCTCTAGTAATTACGTCCATGCTCGCTTTATCATCCGTGCATAGTTACATCAATACCTGCAACTGAGATGTTGTTGGCCAGACTGTGGGCTTATACTGACAGACCAAAAAATAAATGCAGACAACATAATCGTTATCATAGATCGCTGTCTTGGTATTTGGAGGTGGGGGAATAAATTAAAGTTCCTAAAATGGAACAGAGCCGAGGGCGCCGAAATGTCAAAGCGTTAACAGGGACAAGTCGGCCATGTTTGGCTTAAGCATCAATCATTCTGTTGAGCTGATTATTCTAGAAAGCCTCGCAAGAGGAGTAAAACGATCCACTAGCGCAGACTCCATGACCACCTAAAACACTACGGACCCTTGTGTCATTATTTTGTTATAATAGGTAAAACGCATGGTTGGTAAAGGTCACAGAACAACTATCACACTTTGTCTAATATCACTATGAAAGTAGCTCAGTGTTTGTTATGCATGACTTACCAGAAAATACTGGAAACAAACATCAATGATTTGAGCCGTAAATAGGCCTATTAAAAGTATATTATATGATTGGTAAATGGCACAGAACAGCACACACATTTTTTTGTCTAAACCAATATGTGCATAAAATAACACACCTGTGGAAATTTGAGCCAAATCGGACATCTGAGTCACGAGAAAATAGCGACAATTTTTCTTATAGAACATTTACCGTTGAAATATTTCTGCCGGAAATGGTGTATTTATCCAGAAATCAGTAAAACAAAGACCGAAAACAGTTTTGATCTGGGGTAAGATCAAAGCCTATCTTTATGTTTTATAAGAAAAATTTAGTCGGATTTTCGCTATTTTCTCGAGACTCAGATATCCGATTGAGCTCAAATTTTCACAGGTTTATTATAATTATTCCGTGTATTAATGTTTGATAAGACAAAGTGTCAGTCTTGTTCTGTGACCTTTACCAATCGTGTATTATACATTTAATTCAATGTTTGACTACATAGGCCTACCCAGGCAGAAGTGCATTTATGGGCGTAGATCCCGGGGGGGGGGGGTGCTAGGGGGTTGCAACCCCCCCCCCCCCCCCCCCCAGGTTTTCACTTTTTATATAAATAAAAAATGATTTTGTGCACAAACGTATTATGGGAGTATGCCCCCCCCCCCCCCCAGGTCTGAGGACGTGTCTACACTACTGAGTGCATTAGTATTATTACACTATAAGGAAGGACTATAAAATATACAGTAGCAATTTATCATATAACATACTAATGAGTAATGTCTTATGCGTATTAGGATTGCAATTTGACAGAGCTATAGCTATGCATGGTAACAGCTCATCAATAATGTTATAGGCTTAGACCGTATGGAGCGCACAATCAGTATTATTGATGAAACCATAACGATTGTTTCATGGCTAGATATTAAAGGTTCTATCATACTTTGGTAAGAAACCAAAACAGAAATGTTCACAGATTTACGTATAACTTTCAGGGTATGAAGATGGTGCTGGTAGAAACAAACCGTTACAATTCGTTCGCCTGAAATTGTGTATTTATCCAGAAATTAGTAAAACAACGACCGAAAATCTTTTTGATCTTTTAAAAGATCAAAAATAAAAGAGAAAAGACTTAAGAAATACCTTGGCCGTTTTTCACGATTTTCTCCAAAAGTGGGCACAGTATGGGATTGAAATGTTCACAGATGACTGTTATTGTATCTGTATTGATATTTTGCTCATGAATCTGCATTTCTTTGACAAAAACCAAAGTATGATATTACCTTTAAAGAGCATACCGAAACAGAAATTTACAGGGGGGAAAGATGGTGATGGTAGAAACATACCGTTAAACTTTTTCTGCCTGAAATGTTGTATTTTATCCAGAAAAGAGTAAAACCAATGACCAAAAAATTTTTGATTTTTTTAAGGTAGTATCATACTTTGTTAGCATACCGAAACAGAAATCTCCACAGATTTATCTAAAACTTAAGAAGGTGATGGTAGAAACATAACGTTAACATTTTTCTGCCTGAAATGCTGTATTTATCCTGAAAAGAGTGAAACCAATGACCAAAAACAATTCTGATCTTTTAAAGATAAAAAATAACGGAAAGGATTTTAAAAAGTGGGCGCGTTTCACTGTTTTCTCAAAAAGTGGGCACCGTATGGGACTGGGAATTTCTCATATGACTGTGACTGTATCTTCCTTGATATTTTTTCCCATGAATCTGTCTTTCTTTGACAAAAACCAAAGTAAGATATTACCTTCAAGCTTTTGTGCTACACTGGAAAATGAATAATGATTTGCTGTTAAGCTTATTATCATCACCGCCTTGGCGAATAGTTCACGCCCCCGGACAATTTATTTTATTTTATCTATTGTTATATTATTTTCACTTCTTAATTAGAATAATGTTTGTCATTTTTTAAAGTACGGCCGGGGATAATAATTATATCATCACTTTCTGAACATGTAAAAAAACCCATACTCATATCGTATTTTGACATTCAAACATTAATACAAGACATAAACTCTCTAGCTAGTAACTTTGCAAACCGCTCATCCGCCAAAATAATGACCTGAAATCGGTACATTTCGGCTCCAAAGTTGGCTCTATTCCTTGAAATAAAAGGTTTATTTTTCTTTCACTGATCATCATCATCATTTACATTTATTTCAATGCTGCCATAGTAGTACATGGTATGTTTTACCCAATCAAAATGTACAATACATAATCCAAGATAACAGTTTACGGTATTCGGTATTCGGTTTGGTAATGCACATTATGTCTGGTGTTTGGGCCCAGTAATTAACACAGCTTTCTCATCGGAATACTTACCACAAATTTGAGAGATGAAGATTCAAACTACATTAATTTGCCCAGTGCCGCTTGACTCTCGATCCAGCTCCAGCGCGTTTCTACGGGAGGGCCACATGGGCCGCTGTAGCCCCCCCCCCCCCCGAAATTTGTCTAGCCCCTCCCCCTCCCAAAATATGCATTTGAAAGAGATGAAAAAGATTGGTAGAAGATGACGTCACGAACGAAGGGTCTAGCCCCCTCCCCCCCCCCCCAAAAAAAAAAAATTGATAAATAAATAAAAATGAATGTTGATCTTCAAAATAAAAATTGACTCTCCCCCCCTCAAAGAAACGCGCCTGAGAGCTACAGTAACTGGATGGGGCATGGCAGTTACATTGCGAAGTTTTGGAGTTTTAACAGTAATTGGTCGCCGGTTCGAATCCTGCTCCAGTCAATTTTTCTTTGTTAACTTTTCACTTTTCAATATTAATGATTATGAAAAATATTGTGTGATGTATAGCGCCACGCGCGGTCTCGGTGAGGAGAATTCGTAAAAACAAATCACCACTTGAGGGCGGTATTTATGATCAACAACTAGACTGGTACCTTTATTCTACAAAAAACATTCCATAGCTTAGCATTACATTGATGTTGGTTTCAGACGTATACCTTAGCGTGTGAAAAGATGAGAGTAACGCTTGCTCGACAATTTCTTAGGACAATGGTAAGATTCAGGCTCGCTTATTTTGTGTTCTCTTGCTTGCAGTTGCAGCTTGTTTGGTAGAATGATTAATGTAGAATTGAGATCACTAAGTTAAAAACTTAAGAATAAGACTAAGAGAAACGAATTTATAAGAGAAACAAATTGTTTTATCATTCATTTTTAACATTGTGCATTGACTCGAGCGCAATCTTTCTAGTACCTGCGCAATCTTTAGCGTTTGTCCGGAGTGACTTGGTTTTAAAAAAAACCTGTGAGGCTGTGTCCAACGTTTTTAACCTAGACCTAACAGAATTTAAGGTAGCTACGTGCCGCATTAAAAAAAAAAACCCAAACAAATGTTAGATTCAAAACTGCTCACGGCCTAGTTTAAAACTTGCGCAGGCGCCAAAATTGCACTCAACATGGATAAGTGGGGCCCAATGCTGAAAGTCAAAAATTCTAATTTTGAAGTTGTTTTCCTTTCCTTGTAGTTTAGGGCCCACTAGCTTGTCCACATCCCCATGATCTAGTCAACTTTCTTTTTAAAAACTGAAAAACCTGTGAATCAGTGATACAAATTGTAACAAAAATGAGAATGCACAAACACAGACTGATGGAGGAGCCTTCCAAATATAATCTAGAAGTCTTAGGTCTGTTGTTATTGCAGTTAGCAGTAATTACTCGTTTTCAGTTTGCTGAAAATTCCTTAGAAAACGTACAGTTGGTGTCATTCAGTTACATTGTCACGGTACTTACTGTATTTAGTTGTTGTTTTGTTTTTTTCCGACTTGCAGGCATCCGAAGCTAAACAGATGAAGTTGAGTGTAGATGAACGAGCGGGGAAGCTTGGACCTCTGGAAAGCCAAGGATGGAAGATGGTGGACGGTCGGGATGCCATCCAGAAAGTCTTCATGTTCAAGAATTTTAACCAGGTACGACTAAGTATTGGACATTGTGACATTGTATTCAGTTTATTCATATCGTTCTGTCAATTGTAAGATGTGCTATACACCCATCCGACGGCGCGACCATGGAGGTAGGAAACACCCGTCATTACTGCAGTGTCCCTGCCCGCCTTTTGTCCGGCAACAAAAGAATTTACATCCGCTGCACTCTATACTGCAGGGTGTACATCCCCTAATCATGGGACATACACCCTGCAATTATAGAGTGTGACGGAGCGTAAATTCTTTTGTTGCCGGACAAAAGGCAGGCGGGGTAATGGCGGACAGTATATCGTGCCGTCGGATCGGTCTATGATGCGACATTTCACAGACGAGCAGACCAAACGCTAAGCTGAACGTAGTCTGGTTTTTGCTCTATTTTTGTAGTATCTCTGTTCTTTCGATGGATGAATAAATAAAGAAGTAAAAGTTTGACCTTATGCCTCATTTTGTTGGATCCAATTAAAAAATATTAGAAGATTGAATATTTGAATTTCTTTGTGTATTTGATGACAGGCCTTTGGCTTTATGAGCCGAGTGGCTCTTCTTGCTGAGAAGATGGATCACCATCCGGAGTGGTTCAACGTCTACAACAAAGTGGACGTCACGCTCAGCACACACGACGTCAGCGGACTGTCGGACAAGGACATCAAGCTGGCTACCTTCATGGAAACTGCAGCTGCTTCCGTCATGCCTCCTTCCTAGAGAGCCACACCACCAGTATTAGTATTCATAAACCCCAAGCTGATCTCCCGTGCTGCCATATCAGACAGAGGAATATGACTCTAGGTGATCAGAGTCATTAGGGCTTTTCGCTTTTCGTAATTTACACCGTCCGACCCGTGTAAACACTTCCAAATTTCTACACGTGTTCCAGGCATGCAACTTTTCCTTGGATCAGCTGATTTCCTCTTTTTGCACTGCATTCTGATGCAATTAAAAACGTGAAAAACACTTTACAAAGAGTGCTTATGATATAAGTTTCCTCTTTTTTTGTTAAGTCCAAGTTCCATGCCAAGACTTGCATGCCAAGTTGCACAAAACACAACACAAAATTGGCTAAAGGAGATCCATCAGAGATAAAAAATAATTAAATAATACTAGTGGGAACTGGGAACTCCATCAAAAAAAGGTGTTTAAGGTACAGAAACTGCACAGAGCTCTTAAATGTAGTATCATACTTTGGTAAGAAACCAAAACAGAAATGTTCACAGATTTACGTAAAACTTTCAGGGTATGAAGATGGTGCTGGTAGAAACATACCGTTAAAACTTTTCCGCCTGAAATGGTGGTTTTATCCAGAAACTAGTAAAACAACGACCGAAAATATTTTTGATATTTTGAAAGATCGAAAATAAAAGAGAAAAGACTTAAGAAATGCTGTGGCCGTTTTTCACGTTTTTTTCATAAAGTGTGCACTGTATGGGACTGAAATTTTCACAGATGACAGTTACTGTATCTTCCTTGATATTTGTGCCCATGAATATGCATTTCTTTGACAAAAACCAAAGTATGATACTACCTTTAAACAATCGTGAAATAATAGTTTAAAAAACCTAATAAAAGTAGAGCTTTAGGTAATTTGCCATGAAATGGTCTTACAACCTTGCTGTTGCTTCACGAAAGAGACTTCACCCTTTGCTCTAGAAACCTCACCATGCGACTTTGTTATCAAATTTAATATAAATATTAATGTGTCTTGAGATAAAGGGTGCCCCGACTCCGAAAAAAACATTTATGGAAGTTTTAGAAGTTTGATATCAGGGATTAAATAATGATTAGTTTATATTCGATTTTTGTAATTTTAGTATTATCAAAAGAAAAATAAGAGATTTTTTAGTTAATAACAAATATTTATCATGTGAAAGTTTTATTCATGTCTATGATAATAATAATAACCGAGGATGGGACCTTAGGGACACTTTCCCATAGGGTCGTGCACAAACTTTACTTACCTATTTCTAACCATCCTCCAAACCAAAAAACTTGAAATTGACATAATTGTTATGTTCATATTGAGAGCATTGTCTGCCTTCTGTGAAAAAATGGACTCAAAAATTATGTATTTTAAAAAGTACCCGATACATGAGAGAGACATAAAAATATCTCCCTAATTCCCGATGTCTCCTAAAATGTTGAATTTGAGACCCTAACCTGTCTCCCTAATTAACTATTTATTTTGTAAAAATAATGATAATAATACCTAGGTTAATAGGTATAAGGTTTTATTTTGGATAGGGATGATTTTTCAGGAAAACAACATTTCAGAAAAAAAATGAAATATTATTTTCATTAAAATGATAATTATTATATTATTTCCTGATATTTTAAATTTGATTGAACTCTGCTCCGTGTACAACTTCTTACTGTACTTTGTGTGTCACAGCGCCCTCTTTTGACACAATGTGTCCTCTTATGGCAATGAATTTTCTGCATCCAATCTCATTCTCATGACGGTTCCCTATTCTTGTGTTGTCATTGTTTCTTATTGAAACAACTTTAGAATATGATATGATTGTCCCTTGCATGCAGTTCAGATGTTTTTAAAAGTACTATCCTATTTCCAAAAGTGTGTGTGCATGGAATCTATTTTGGCTTTTTAAAAGTAACCATGTCCTAAGGAAACAAAACTGTCAATAAAATTGATACCTGATAGAATTGAATGTTTGTTTTGAAGAAGAAGTATTCATGATTCTGTTTAGTAATCTGTTCCACTTATGATTTTAGAGGGCGAGTGTGGTCTTTGAAATTGACATCATGTGCAGGTGTTTTCGGCTATCTCGTTACAGCAATTTGAAAATCTGAACAACTTCTCTTTTGTGACATCAATTTAATAAGAAGAAATTAAATTAATTTGCAGGCAGTTGTAACTCACCGAAATAGAACGCCCCCTCCTAAAAAGGAAAAAAAAGAAATACTACATAAATTTTTTTAAATTATTGAACTTTTTTTTTCAATCGATCGTCTGAGAAAATTATTGTCATCTTTTTGCTGAAACGTGGACACGCACATATTTCAATGTGTCTGTAGTCATCAAAGATCTCAATTATTTTTGTCAGTGTAAAAACTCGACATGAATCAGTGGACAATCCGTGATAAACAAAAAAAAAAGAAAAGAAAGGATAACGTCAATAGCGCCCCCTGTGTATTAAAATAAAAATAGTTCTATATTGCTTGACGCACATTGGCGGCAATTTACTTT
The DNA here is from genome assembly GCA_963971285.1 of Astropecten irregularis. NCBI lineage: Eukaryota > Metazoa > Echinodermata > Asteroidea > Paxillosida > Astropectinidae > Astropecten > Astropecten irregularis. Next base: position 13,894,605 of record OZ020261.1, read on the forward strand.
TAGCCAATGGGATTACTCAAACGGAAATACGTCACTTGCCAAAAATGACGTCATCCATACATTTCCCACGCGCGCGCGCGCTGCTTAGCCAAGCGCGCACTTAGTATAATACGTGTGACGTGAATACTGTTTGGGACACTGTGGTTTTGTGTGGGTCGGGTCCTACATTTTCTAGCCTAAATTTCTGTTGTTTTGTCATTTGACGATCGTTTTTTTCTTAGCGAAGATGGCGAAGGAATGGAGGTATATATTCGTAGTGACTGTCATGCTATGGACGTGTTGTGGATTTATGGCAGTTGAAGGTAAGACACTATTCTACGTGACGTTATGTAAAACTGTAAAAGTACTAAAACGAAAAGAGGGGTGTGTCAACATGGTCAACTTTTCAGAATAAATTGCATGTAGGCCTATGGGCCCTATTCAGAGACGTGTAAAATTAGCGAGTACGTAGGCCAATGTAGCCTGCCCTACTACGTTGGACATTAATTTCTTCCATACACGGTATATTTATTTGCAAAGGTATGACGTCTCAAAAATACTTCGAAGTAGTCCAGTAGGTACTCAGTAGTAGAAGTGGTAGGCCCCTAGTATTAGAAAGGCAAGTGAAATGTGTTAAAACATAGCAGGGGCCTTCAACAGAATTTTTAAAGGAATTTCGATTCGTTGTCGGAAGAAGAGAATTAGACCAATGGCAAAGGGCAAGTCGGTACGGTAAGTCGGTAGTTAGCCCATGCCATGCAAGGCCAAGGTTGAACGTCATTTTCATTACGACTGAGTTCAACCGGGGCTAGTTAATTGCATAACATAGAGCAGGCACTACGCCTAATTTACATGATTTATAGGCCCTAATATAATAAGTACTAGGCCCTAATAGGCCTAATACTAGTTACTCAATAGTATATGATTGTGCTGCCTAGGCTAAGCTAAGCACATTAATTCGCTTAACACTAACACTAACTTACTAACAGTAACAGTTAGTCTTAGCATGATATTTCCTCCTTGCTTGACCTTCCTTAAAAAGTCTTAAAAATCAGAAGTAGGGCCTAGGACAGGTGTAACTGCTTCTTAAACGTTTTGAAGATATGTTCTTAAGGTGCTTTTGTGGGTCTTGCATTTTGAAAGCTAAATTAGTAAAACTTCAGGTTTTAATAATCATTCCTTTAAATTGTGACTGAAGTAATTTTGTCTCTATAAGATGATACGAAACTTCTTTAAACTTTGAAAATGTCCCTCTCACATTCTCTGCACTTAAGTCATTTAGCAGATATTGATACAAATATTTCTAAACTTTTAGTTTTACAACTTTATCAAGGCCTAATTATATAAGGCCTGCTGCAAGTACCTGTTGGCCCTTGCCTCTTTTTAATGTGAAAAAGGTCTTGAAACCATAAAATAATTCTTTTCTAAAAGAATTCTGAAAGTACACAAAAATGTCACACTGATTTATAAAAACAAAGTTTCATTAAATGTAAAATTGAGGAGTGAACAGAAAAATGTGTTCATTTTTCAACAAAATTAATCCAGTTTTCTCAGTAGTTATTTGATGAGTAAAAAAACATGTAGAATACATGATTAAGTGTTGCAATGTGAAGTTTCCATTAATTCTTTTTCCCCGTATAAAAAATGTGGGGGCTACAAAAGTACTATTAATAAGCCTAGAAGTAACGTTAGGCAGTAAAAAGCAGAATAGAAAGTCTTAAAAATAAAAACCGTAATAAAACTCCATCTTGTATCCTGGAAACTTGACAATCTTGATAATCCTGTGTGTAAAAGCTCTATCTTGCACCTGTTACGGATCATGATTGTCAGAAGCCATGGCAAGCAGTGACAGTCACTATAGTAAAAGGTTTCATCAGCAGTCAAGGGTATTTACTCATACTTCCTAGGTATCAGGAACTTGCTAAGACCGACCACATTGCCTTGGACGTTCCGCTTTAAGCAGGGGTGGATGATGTAGGGGCGGAATGGTTGTCAATGCCCCTCCCCCAAAACTAAATGCTATTGAAACTAAAATAATTTGATGATTTTATTAATAAAAAAGCCATATCTTTGAGCGATCCCCATGTACCGTTCCCAAGTTGCAACATTGCTGCGTGTTTCATTGAAACGATCCTTGGGGAATGGCGGTATGTCCGTGGTTTCATGGCTTCTGACTGCCAAACGAACAAAGATAATTGACTATTGGGGTCACCACCAACGTAGGGCTGGATGGCTCAGTTGGTAGAGCACCTGTACGGTATTCAGGAGGTCGCCGGTTCGAATCCCGCTCCAGTCAATTTTTCTTTGTTCACTTTTTAATAAAATAATTAATAAACAATAGGTGTAAAAGTATATTTCAAAGTCCCTATTCTAAATTATATTCCCAAATTATACAAGTCTTTCAAGATGGAATTTGGAAAGAAATATGACCTTTAAATATCATTTCCATTTTATGACACACACCCAGTGCCTGTAAATACACAGCATACAAACTATTGAAATTAGTCATTGGCCCTTAGCCAAGTGAGTCAGTACATATAACAAGCGTAGTACTAACGAGTAGTTTAATAAGAACCACCCTATGGACTAAATAGTGGTGTCTAGTTTGTAATTTGGACTCAGTAACTAGTAATGGGTGTCTAGTTTGAAATTGTATTTATAGGGGTGTCTAGTTTGCACTTTAGCAGCTAGCTTGGGGTGTTTAGATTACACTTCTAGCAACTAGGGGTGTCTAGTTTTGACTTCTAGTATTTAGGGTGTGTCTAGTTCTGGGTGTGTCTAGTTTGGGGTGTGTCTAGTTTGGACTTTGTAGGGGTGTCTAGTTTGCACTTCTAGTAGCTAGGGGTGTGTCTAGTTTGCACAAGTTCTAGCAGCTAGCTCGGGGTGTTTAGATTACACTTCTAGCAACTAGGGGTGTCTAGTTTTGACTTCTAGTATTTAGGGTGTGTCTAGTTCTGGGTGTGTCTAGTTTGGGGTGTGCCTAGTTTGGACTTTGTAGGGGTGACTGTCTAGTTTGCACTTCTAGCAGCTAGGGCTGATAAGTTTGGACTTCTATCTAAGGGTGTGTCTAGTTTGGACTTCAAGTATCTAGGGGTGTCTTAAGTTTACTAGGAATCACTCTTAATTACTGCACCATCTAAATATGCAGATTCCATTCAAAACATGGGACAGCAAACAATAATGCTCTTATGAGAAGATTAACTTCAAATCCCGAATACAATCAATTGATGCAAACAAAAGTTTGTTCAATCACTGGCCATATTTTCATTTTAAAAACAAACCGGACTGAGCACCCCAGAGTATAAAGCGACAGTGTAACGTGTTGGACCATGGAGCTATTAAACACAGCATCCATGGTTGGACACAAGATAACGTTAGTTGATAAAATTAGAAACCCGTTTCAAAAGGAAATGAGTGTCCTAGCGACTGATTACCGTTAACTTCCTCTCCTACTTGGGGACTCTTCTGACTTGAAAATCAATTTCTCTTCGCCCTAATGTGAGAAGGTGTACAGTGATACATGTTATAGGCCTATTCCCTTGGCTGTTTTGTGTCCTTGTAGGAGCTAGGAGGACAAGGTGATGAAAAGTTTCCGGTGGCTAATTCTGAGTGAATTAAAAAGTATATCTCTGAGTCTCCCAAAGATTTACTCCTTTAAGTTATACTTAAACCATAGATTTATTGTGCAATAGTCAGAAAGTAAGAATTACTGGCCGGAAGTGTAGGTGTCAATTTTTGTTTTTGTTTTCCTGTCAACAGGTTTTGCAAAACTGACAGATCCTTAAATTGTTTCATGGTCAAGGATGATGATGAACAATCTGCAGTGAAATTTATTACTTTATTGTACCAGTTTATAATGAACATTTTGAGTGACCCCTTAGTGTTTTCTTATACATGTTTATAATGATACTATAGGCAATTGAGGACGTGCGTTACACTGTAGCCTCTAGGCTGAATTTCACAAAAGTTTTAATATTAATCTTAACATGAGTTGTCAGTATCACCATGGTGATTTGCATTGTGACATCACACTTTGCTTTACAGGGATGTGAAACTTAAGATTTAAATCTGAATTCTGATTTTTTGGTTTAGATTTCAACTCAGAATTTCAGCTTTTTTGTACCCCTGCTCTGTACAAAACTATAGGAATTTTTTAATTTCAGCTTTTTCTTGGTGTTTTCAGATTTGTTTTTATAGCTTTTATTTGGCTTTACAGCAATTCAGATTGGTTCATGATTTAAGATTGACCTAGTGCTTGCTGAAATCGACCACTGGTCAGTGGTCAATGTTTTTGTCAGACTTTGTATGGCAGACTATTTTGAGCCCTGAGTATAATTTGGCCAGTCTTGACCGGCGGCAGTTTTCTTGTTGCCTCTTCTCTTGTAGGAATCACCATTGACCCTCAGCAACAAATTGCCATCCAGCTAGGGGCTACCAATGTCCAGATGAGATGCACACTACAGCGGTATGGAGTGGTCAGACCGGTCACCTATCAATGGTATCATCAGACAACCGATGGAATAGAGAAAGAGGTATGTCCGGCCTCCGGCCAGGGTCATCGTAGTACTCCATGTCAGGCGCGGTTCTAGAGCCAATACTTTCGGGGGGCTAGAAGAGCCATTATTTTTTTTGGGGGGGGGGGGGGGCGAAGACCCAACATTTTGGGTTCCTCTAACACTCGCTCCTGCTGTCTTATTAGGGGTCGAAAAACATGCACATTGTATACTGCCTACACTATGCGTTTTCTCCAATTAATTGATGCCTAATAACATTAAAGATTTTTTTTTTTTTCAATTGCATTTTTGTTGGGGGGGGGGGCTAGACAAAATGTTTGGGGGCTACAGCACCCCCTAGCAGTGGACTACACTGAAATACGGTCCACAATTACGGCCCACGATTGACTTAAAAAGGTACATGATATTAAAGAAGCGTACAGTACAAAACCAAAGGACCAAGTCAAAACAAAAGAGGAACAATATAGGGGGTGTACTGATTACAGGCATTATTTACACACAGTCCCTGTGTTGTCCAATTTGGAGAACTTTGTACATGCAGGGCCTACATAGTGTGAATTTAGTGCTTGCCCGTCATGGAAATGAGTAGTTACAGCTGCGATGAGTAATGTATCCTGTCCCAGTGTGGAGGTACTACCCGATACCTTTCTCGGGAAAATCTTTAAAGTGACATCATCGGACATACAGGAACATGCAGCCAATTACACATTGCACAGCAATGGTACGATGCAAATAAATAAGCAGAGCTTAAATTTTACAGAAATGCCACTTTTCAGGATTTAGCCTGAATTCAGGTTTTTTTCTCAGAAATTTTACAAATATATCATCTGAAACATCAAGAAAACAGAATGTTTTTCTGGGCCGGGTAAAGGTGTTTCATGTTTTTTTTTTCAAATTCTGGTGGCATCTTTGATTTTAGGGCTATTGAAATTGACTGTTTAATACAATACAATAATTGTGATATTTAAGAAAGTTTAGAACTACAGGAAGACAAAACAGTTTAAAAAAGAAATTAAGAAGAAATAAGAAACATCATTAATTTACAATAAACTAATGTCAAATTGTTCAGATGTAAAACACGTCCTGCACAAGCTAGGCCTTTACTGTACTTGTGCTGAAATGTAAAAGAAACTTCATGTGCTTTTGAAGTTAATAGAGATGAAAGCATTCTTTCATAGCAAAAACATATTTGTCAGTTGTATTTGTATACATACAGTTGAAGTGCCTGTTAATAATTTAAATGGATGTGAAATATAATTGTTGATTTTTGCCAGTGTACATTACAGTACATGACAAACTTTTGTGGAAGTTTCTCTGATGCTCAAGTAATTAAGTCAGACAATGACACAGACATGTTTTTTTCTTCAAAATTTAAGTTTCTGGCTAGGTGTCATTCAGCCTGGTCCCAAATATATAAATTGCTGAATTATGTTTTATAGACACTTCCTCCAATTATCACTTTGCCCACAACCCGTTGCCCACAACCACTTCGCCCACATTGCCACTTTGCCCATTTACCACCTGTCTGGATTGTGCAATGCCAGGTATGTGGGCAAAGTGGCAAGTGGGCGAAGGGATTATCTTGTTGGTGAAGTGGAAAATTCACAAAGTAACCAACACCCCTGAATTTCATGGAAGTGAAGAATGACTATTTATATACAGCTAAATGGTAGAAAATGACTGACACAGAATATGATTTTTTTCAGAGAGAATTTTGACCTCTGCATAAATCAAATTTAATATTATTTTCTACCAATGTTAATTTGTTCAGGCTGTCATAATTGTAATTGTTGACCCCTGTCAGTTCATTTCAGATATGTTTTATCATTGGTCAATCTCATCCCTGTTAATAATGCACGATGATGATTTTCACTTTTGATGTGCAGATTACAACAACACCACATTTTACGATTGCTCAAGATGGGAGCTTTGCGACTATTGACAGTGTGTTGAAGGAAGACAGTGGTGTCTTCACCGCCATCGCAACGGACTCGTCAAACAAGACAGGGAACTGCACATTCTTCATGCAGGTTTCTTGTAAGTGTAGGATTTTATGTCAGTCATGATCGAGGCTTATGTTTGATACATGTAGTTGTACAGACAGGCCTTAATTGCCCTAACTTGTTTTCCCTTGCTAGTTTAGATTTTGGGGAAGAATTCCATCGATGGACAATTACAGAAAAGGAGTTATAATCTCCTTTAAAGGTAATATCAAACTTTGTTTTTTTGTCAAAGAAATGCAGATTCATGGTCAAAGTTATCAAGGAAGATACACATGAACAGTAGCAGTCATCTGTAAAATTGCCAGTCCTCTACGGCGCCCGCTTTTGGAGGTTTTTTGATCAAAACTGTGTTTTTGTTTAGTCTTTGAAATTTGATAAATACAGCATTTCAGGCAGAAAACAAATTAATAGTATGTTTCTACCATCACTTTCTTTATACCCTGTAAGTTATACAGTAGGTAAAAACTTGTGAAGATTTCTGTTTTTGGTACACTACCAAAGTTTGTATGATAGTACCTTTAAGAGTTAACTTAATGTTATTATGATGAACTTCACTCTCAGCTGTATCAAACTGGGGTAGCATAAATATCTCAAAAAGTGAGTTTTACGGCCAAAGTGGCAAATGAGTGAAGTAGCAAATAGGCAAAGTGGATCGTGGTTGTCGGCGAAGTGGAAAATGAGTGAAGTGACCGACACCAACCACTTTCCCTTGTAGAAACTGGTCATTTAATGATAAACATCTTAATTAATATCAAATAAAGATTTATTTCATATCCCTTCTTCATGACTATTCAGATGCACCGGTCTTTGAGACGCCGACTGCCACACAGGTCATCAGGGCCAACGCCATGGAGACTGTCGTGTTGAACTGCACTTACGACAGCAGTCCGGAGTCCACCGTGACCTGGTTGAAAAACAATGTCACACTGGGATCCCAACAGAGATATGTCGTAGGCGGGAGAAATCTGACCATCACAGGTGAACAACAAAAACAACAACACTAAAATATTATTACTGAGGAAGTGGCTTAATTGTTTGGCACAGGGAGACTTTTGACTAACCATTGTTAATCACAAGAGGGCGTGCTTCACCAGTCTTGGGAAAAGTGTGTCGATTTTGTTGTCATTGCTTTTCGTGAAATTGATTGCAGGAAGTGTATTTTAAATATGTATGCGAGCTGTAATCACAGAGCTTCTGCACAGAACAGGATCCTCAACAATCATATATAAGGACCATATACATCCCTAATTTCAATCGTCTCCTGATGATGACTAGAACAAGCTAGTCAAAACGTTGAGACCTTAGGGAAAAAGTGTGACGAAATAAGAAGTGAACAAATATCGAGCGAATGCGTTGTAAATCGCAAACCGATCCACATACCAAATATCACCATGCAAAGCCTCAAATCTTTCTATAATGTATGTGTATACTTGCATATTCTTGTCCTCCTTTCGCAAGTGATGCGTCCTCACATCATTTAGCCTTTGAGAAAGATCCAGCTAGGATCGAAACGTCAGGTCCTCCTTCACGTCCTAACTCTAAGCATTTGACATTGTCCTAATGTGTTATTTCATGTACAGACGTGGATTCCAGTGATAAGGGCAGCTATCAATGCACAGCAGCCAACTCATACGGCTCGGCTGTCAGTTCACCTATAACAATTGTAGTTCAAGGTAAGCTTCAAATGGGCCTTTCTCAAAGCTCGGCTCTGGCTCAGGCTCCGGCTTCGTCGCTGTAATCCATATGCTAAAAATACAGGTTGTAATTTTTCATGGAAGCTAAAGCTCTGTTTTCTTTGTCAAAACAGATAATCTTCTTGCAAACTGCAGTCAAAAGTCTCTATTTTGATACCTATAATTGCATAATGGATTCATGAGCCGGAGCCTAAGCCTGAGCCTAAGCCTCTGTTTCGTAAAAGCCCTTAGATGCATTTGGTCTCTATAGCACTCCTCCTCTTTGTGAATCGTCCCTCTTCCCTGCCCTACATGTATTACAGAATTAACCTTCATGTAGGGCTTCTCCCAAACAAATTATAGGATAGGAGTATAGGCCTAGTTGCTATAGCAACTTCCGTTTCATCCTGCGTACTCCTACATTTATTTAGAGGTATTAATTTGTTTCTTTGTCAACTGTTCTCCTTGTCAAGTACCAATGAAGTTTTTGATCATTCCGTCTACCGTCAACATCTTGACTAAGGGTGAGAATGCTACTCTGACATGCAGTGCCCAGGGATCACCAATACCAACCATTGAATGGACAAAGGTAATAAGGCCATTATTGACTTATAATACAGTGCATACATTTACCATCAGGGGCACAACTCCGGCTTGGTGCGGATGCGTGGTGCGCGGTTTATTCCTGAAAGGAACATGATCTTGAAAGAATATTCGACATGGACAATATATCCCAGATTTGCCCACAGATCTTTTGCTCATGATTAGCTTTCCAGCTACCCAGGTTTCAAAAAAAGATGATTTGGCGGTGTACAAAATAATATACGGATAAATAATAATTATACGGTTTTCTTTTTTAATAATCAAAAGAGGGCACCCTTCAAAAACTTTTGTTCGGATTACCGTACGGTAATGGCTTAAATTGAGGGAGTGATTTTGAAAAGTTAGAGGTGGAATAAAAAAAAAATAAAATAGAACTTTGATTTCACACACTTAAAAAGACTTAATACAAATTCCTTCCTACAAGTAGTCAACATGGCCAATTAAAGAAAAAAGAACCAAAATTGAAATTATAGTTGGGTAAGTGCTGGGTGACTGTGTGAAAAAAAAGTAACATCGAACAACATAGTCCGACATTGGTAATGGCATATAGTATGAGACCTGACACTCATGGAGAATCTGCTCTTTGAAGTAAAAGCCTTTATTTATTTATTTATTTCTGGTAATGAAACCAAGGATTCCACAAAAGCGCCCAAGGCACTGTAGCTCAAAAGCCTGATGAAACCTTTTATGGAAAGATGATGAGAAGAAGATACAGTTTTAGAGGCGGGAGAAAAACCCCAGAGTAATATTCTGGGTAAAACCCACAGAATCAGGGACTGAAAACCCAATCCACTTGTGGACCGAGCCGGGCTTAAACCCGGTCCGCCAGAGATGAAAGGCGAGGAAAGAACCGGTATGCCAAACTGATTACTCAAAGCCATTGGCATTTGGCGGAGCCAGGCATCGCCTGGTAGTGCATCCCTTGAACTAATTTAGGCCGACTGCTCCAGGGGGGGGAGGGGGGGGGGGTCCAGAGGGAAATATTATTAGCCCGGCCTGCGACCTCTACCGTCAACTTATTAATGGTTTCCTGTCTGACAGAATCTTGCCTTCCCTTTAGCATTTCAGCAATTTATTTTATGCGTTCATACTTGTAACTGGATGGGGGTTAACCCAATTGGGTCCATTTGATAGTGAAACAACACTTTGATATCAACTTAAAGGTTATTTCATACTTTGGTTTTTTGTCAAAGAAATGCAGATTCATGGGTAAATTAATATAAAGAAAGACAATACAGTAACAGTCGTCTGTGAAATTTCCAGTCCCATACGTTGCCCACTTTTCGAGAAAACAGTGAAAAACACCCATGGTATTTCTAAATTTTTTCACAGGATTTTTGATCTTCAAAAGATCAAAATAGTTTTTGATCTTTGGTTGTGTACTCTTTTCTGGAGCATTTCAGGCAGAACAAATTTAATGGCATGTTTCTACCATGGAAATGGCTTTGTGCTTGATTAGCCTTTGTGCCGTTTTACAGTAGCCAGGGCTGTATACTCCCCAGGGAGTTGAGATGTAGCCCAATGAACGGAGTACTACACACATAGAAACATAATGTTCATTGTAATATGCGCTGCTATATAACCGGTGATTAGGCTTTAAACATTACTCCACACCAAATATTTTATAGTTTTAAAGAAAAAATCATATATGTGTAAAAATCCTACTCAGTCTTAAATTCCTTTAGGATGAAAAGTTAGACTAAGAAGTCACACGCAAAGAGTGAAATTGAGTTATTAAAGTTTTATGTAAAAGAAATTGATTTTTCTCGAAGGCCTTCTTTTGGGGCCTCCGGTCATTTTTACTCAAAGGGATTCTTGATGCTTGTTAGGAAGTTGACTAAATCTCTAGTAACAGAAATGCCCTTTCTAAAATCCGGTGAAAAGGTCAAACAACTATCTGACCCCTTTCCTTTCCGCCACAAATGCCAAGCACTTCATATAATACGTAGTTGTCTGGTTTTTGAGCTTTTGACATTTATATTTGGGCTCAACTTCGTCTGGTTGAAACTCTGTATTCCCTAGCCCCCAAAGGAAAGGCTTAGACTTGAGTATGCACCAAAAAACAACAGCAAAATAAACCTTCAAGAATTACAAAAAAGTCATAAAATCGATAAAAAATACGTCAAATGTTTCTATAGAGAGTGTGCACGTGACGTCACTTGACAGCTTAACGGCCATTTTGGACGGCACGCGTACGCACGCACGCGTGCGCGTGGTACCAGACAGCATGAGCAGCAGCATCATATGCACGCACCTCTGCTTGCGCGTCCGGTTGATTTGCAAGCTACGCGAATGCATGTGGGTTACATGTATTCACTGTACGTACGTGCATTATACACGTGTTCAGCGTTGCCATCAAAAATTGGCTTCCTGATCATGTGACTGCACGTCCTCTATAAATAATGTGTGTGTAAATGTGTGCCTCTCTGATAACAGGATACGTTTACCCTGACCAACAACCGTCTACGTACCATCACTCAGAACATTACCGGTGATGTCATCACCTCTACTATTGATTACAGTGAGGTATCTCTTGAGGACAAGGGTACCTACATCTGCAACGCCCGTAATGCCGACCAAGCCCTCAAACATACCTTTGAGGTGGCCGTTAGTGGTAAGTACGTCAGTACCAGGGCCCAATGATTGCTGCTGATTTTATATACCAAGATTTTTGGTGCTTAAAAAATGTTGGTGCTTAAGCAGCTCCACTCAGAGAGAAATCATTTGCACAAGGGATATACCGCTAAGTTAGCAGCATCCACAGGCAGGGTACTGGATCCTTTTTTTTTGGGGGGGGGAGGCTTAACACTTCCCACGTGAAGTCATCCCCTAACTTTCACTTTTGCCATTTCATTTTAGGACTTAAAAAGCAACCTATAGCCTGAGTAGAGCACATTTTTTCAAGTAATTGCTGCGTAGTAACTAAAAAGTTATAATAATAATACAAAACAAAACATTTCAGGCAGAAGAACCATGTATGTTTCTACCATCACCATCTTGGTTATAGGTAAATCTGTGAAGATTTTAGTTTCGGTATGCTACCAAAGTATGACAGAACATTAAAAAAAAACAGCTGCATCTGAAAATGCAAGAAGTAATTGCATTTTCTAGTGCTGTTTTCTAATTTGTCTTCCATTTCATCTCGGCCTATCTTTCTATCATCAGCGCCACCAGAGATTACGTCCGTCTTCGATTCAGTGAAGTACGTCAAGATCGGATCTCCTCTCACGTTACACTGCCAGGCCAGTGGCATACCCGAACCATCCTTCACGTGGTTTAAAGATGACCGGGTAAGAATGGACACAGTGTAGTTCAGTTTGCTAGAGAGTTTAATAGTCAGCATTTATTTTGGGCATTATCAAGGGAAACTGACTAGATTAGTTTGCAGTCGTTGAAAAGTGAACAAAGAAAAATTGACTGGAGTGGGATTTGAACCTATACAACCCCCGGAATACTGCTATGTACGGTGAACTGGTGCTCTACTCTATCCAGCCCTATGTTGATGCAGTCCCAAATTGTCAATTACATTACCTTTTTCCCTCAAAGGGCACGAAAGGACTAAGTATAATTATACAAAACTTTGTATTGATGCTATGTGGATCAGTTTGCGGAAACACCATGTAAGAATCGTTCGTACTTTAACTTCTATTTCGTTCGCACTTCTCTTATTAAGGTCTCAACGCTTTGACGAGCCTGCTCTAGTCATCATCAGGGTCTCCTGATGAGGACTAGAGCAGGTGATGTTCTTAACTCATGTTCTGCAGCATTGATTCTTTGTGAATTGAGCACTGTAAAAATTGACATCATTATTAGTTTCAGTGTTCATGCCCTTTTGCATTTCATTCTCTTGAAGGCCATAGCAAGAGTTGCAGAGACCCACTTTCAGGAAGGCTGGGACGGGTACCTAAGGGTAGCTGAGGTCATCGGGACAGACGCTGGACTGTACCAGTGCAGGGCCGTCAACGACGTTGGGGAGGCCTTTTCGGAAACCTTCACTTTAGTCGTTACTGGTAAGCTTTGGTACTCCATACCTAGTTGACTTTGTGGGCCTACACTGTAATGATTGAAAAAATCCTCCATATATATTTGGCTGGCCTTTCACCGACGTATATATCAACACATATGCATGACGATCAGTGCTTCTTGAGTGCACATGAAAAAAAATCAAGTGCTGGCTCAGGTGGGATTCGAACCCATGACCTCCTGCAGCTTACTAATGCAGATTTCATTTCACTAGACCACCAAGCTAGCTGAGGTCAGCAGGGTAAGTCAAATCCAATATCACTTCTTGACAAATGCCTCCTCTGTTGGCCATATCTTCCTCTGAATGGACCGTTTCCTTTCCCTCTACCAACCTCAGGTCTGCACTTCCTGGTCAAACCCAGGCCCAACCGATACATCGTCAACAACGCTACGTTTGAGATGAACTGCCAGGTGGCCGGTACTACCAACAATGTCCAGGTGGACTGGCTGAAGGACGGCAAGCAAATTCCTGGACGGTGCACGGAAGCCAAATTCAACAAGTAGGTATCAATTACGAGCTGTTGATATCCAGCTATGGCTATTGTCTGACTAAAGGCAGACTATGGCTAATCAAGCACAAAGCCATCTCACAGGAACCCATTTATTCCTACCTGAAGAGGAGCAATATTTTATAAAGCATCTTGCCCAAGGACACAAGCACCATTAACCATGTTAACCCATGGCTGGATTCGAACCCAATCTGTAGATTAATCACAAGATCTTGAGTTTGACACGGCCGACTGCTAGACCACAGCACCCCACACGCTAGTCCCTTTTAGTGCCCAGGGACTGTTCGTGTACGATATGCGGCAGAATGATATAGCAAACACAATCAAAACTACTTGTAGACTTTCTGTCTGACAATAGGGTTCCGCGCTCGAGCTATTTATAGAATACGCCCTTTATTATATCAACAGCTATAGTTGCGCAGATGTTCGGACAAACTTCACAACGTTTACGTGTAAGTTAATTGGGCAACATGCGTGCCACTTGTTTGTCCGAACATCTGAATGTGACGTCACGATTTGGCTGATTGGCCATCAACTGTAAACTTGAATCTACGTCACTCATACCTTCCTATGATGTCTCTCTACTATAGCTCTCTATGCACAGGCACCTTTGTATTGGGTCAGAAGCTGCACATCACAAAGATGTCTCAGGCGGATGTGGGCGTCTACTCCTGCGTGGCCACAGAACAAGGAGGCCGTAACCCAGAGAGCATCCGGGCTCAATCCAGAATCCAAATCCTGGGTAAGACTTTCTTCAACTCTGAATACTTGTCAGGCTGATGAAAAGCCTGGCCAGGCCCGGGCCATCAGGCCTGAAATCCTCTTCTTGTCAGTCCAGGGTTCGATTTCAAGAAAAGCTAAGACTAGATTGCAACATGTGTACCAATCTTACATGTAATTGCTAAGTGTGATGTCACAATACTAGTTACTATTATAGAAACAGGAACAACTCATCTAAAAGATGAATCGCAAATCTTTATGAAATTTACCACTGAACTTAAAACAGAGATACTTCAAAATAATCAATCACTGCCTGGCTTTTGGATACTGTCCATGATCAACGTGGACTTAACCTGTCAATCAGGTTTATGCCAAATATGATCCAGGACATAGCAGGGGCTTAAAGTTGACAGGTCAAGGCTGGGAATTATAGAAACCCAAGAGCCAAGGCAAGGCACAAGCACAGTTTGCGCTATTTAGGTTTTTTAATCACTTCATTGGGGACAGAACAGAGTGGTTTCTATTGCGGCAGATTTAATGGACTAAATCTACAGGTGCTGAAATATTTGTCAACCTGTCTACATACACAAATCTGACTTGCGATTCATGTAATTGGCCCTGCGGTGTATCAATGGACATACTGTACACCATACAGTATGGAGTGCGACGGAATGAAAATTCTTTTGTTGCCACACAAAAGGCGGGCAGGGACACCGCAGTAATGGCGGCTGGCATGTCGTGCCGTAGGATCAGTCTATAAAGACCGTTTTCCCATGTCCCTCGAGTGGTCTTCATCATAGATAGGTTACATATATTTATAAAGTTAACCTGCATACATACGTGTACTTGAAACATCTTAAATCAAACAACAGATAGCATGACTCACGGGATGACGCACCTAGTCCCTGGCCCACATTTCATTCTATTCCTTCATCCTATGACTCAAACCACAAAGCACCAGAGGGGAACCGTATAATGTTTGTCACTTACGCCGCAGATTTCCTGACATCTACATGTATGTTTACAGTTGCGTGTGTCGTACATCATTTGGGACTTGGGAGTTGTTTAGCAGTTTTGTCCAGGGGCCTTTACGAAACCATGTTTGGGGCTAAGCTTGAAATTTATTTTGGTACAGCCATATTGAGACCCAACAAACAAAATTATTATTATTATTATTATTATTTATTCATTTCTGGTAATGACACCAAGGATTGCTCAAAAGTGCCTTAGGCACTGTAGCTCGAAAGCCTGATGAAACCTGTCATGGAAAGATGATGAGAAGAAGATAAAGTTTTAGAGGTGGGAGGAAAACCCCAAAGTAATATTCTGGGTAAAACCCACGGAATCAGGCAGGGACTGAAAACCCAATCCACTTATGAACCGAGCCGGACTTGAATCCGGTCCACAGAGGTGAAAGGCGAGGAAAGAACCGCTACGCCAACCTGACTCCCCAGGTTGGCGTAGGGATTGGGCCACATGACGAAGCCGAAGAAAGGCTCCAGCTTTGCCATGTATCTCAAAGCCCTTCAATTTTATCTCAGACACAAAATTTTGGTAACAAGATAAATCCCAACTATAGCCTTTTGTAAAGGTGTCTCGTGACTGTAGCTGTCAAGTTGTCAGATCCAGGGTTGAAAAGGTCGCACAGTTGTTCAAGGGTCAGGTGACTTCCTTTGAAAATAAAATTATGTCATCATATTTAAAGTTGGATATTGTGTCTTGCTCATCAGTATTTCTTTCCCCTACAATCAGTCCCTTAATAGGAAAATTGGAAAGGCCCTGAAATGTAGACCTTTCTTTTGCAAAGTCACAGTCTGAGATGTCCTCAGTCAAGTTGGCATAAATTATGAGCCATAGATGCATTAAAGGGCATGTATGGTAAACATGGTTAAAGGTGACAGAGCAGCTGCAGACTGCTCATAATTCAATTTGTCATTGAATAGAAAACCTGTGAAATGTTCAGCACAATTGACCGTTGGGAACAGTAGAAAACAGCAAAACACCGCTCACAACTCACAAAATAAATGCCAGTGCACTGCCACAAACTCAAACACTTGTTTCTACAGGTCTCATGCCTTACTTCCCCAAACCTGTCAGAATTAAACAGTGTACCCCGGCCCTGGACCTTTGGTACTGACTCAAACAAAGTCCAACAACAAGTCCTTATAGTTTTGTACCAAACAAGCCAAAACTCAACGGAACTACCTGTTGTAATTTGAGGTGTTTGGGGCTGTTTAAGTTTAACTGTTTATATTTAGTCTCAAAAGGTGAAGATGAGTTGTCATAGTTACCATAGCCATAAGAATTATGACATCACACTTTGCTTAGCAACTATAGGATTGTCTCCCATTCCAAGATCAGTCAAAGTGATTTGCATTCTTGGAATAAAACAGAAATCTATAACTGGGTTATTCCTACAGTTCCTGTTGAGTTTGACCCGGCTATGCCCGCCACAGTGCGAGGGGACTATCATAGAGGACTGAAGTTACGTTGCATGGCAACGGGCGTACCCACGCCCAAAATAGAGTGGTTTCGTCATGGAGTTCATGTGCTGAATAATACATATAGAACGGTGAGGCTGCTTTGTTAGTTTAAAGATATACAAACCAAAACAAAAATCTTCACAGAATTACTTATTACAGGCTATAAAGATGGTGGTGGTGGAAACATAACATACCATTACAAATGTTCTGCCTGAAATGCTGTATTTATCCAGAAAAGGGAATAAACAAAGACCAAAACAATTGTGATCCCAGGGAGATCAAAACTCCTGTGAATAGACATGACATATGGACTTCACATGTATATACACTGATCCGACGGCGCAAACATGGAGGTAAAAAACACCTGCCATTACTGGTGTGTCCCTGCCCATATTTTGTCCGGCAACAAAAGAGCATATGCTCCGTCGCACTCTATACTGCAGGGTGTATGTCCCCTAATCATGGGACGTACACCCTGCAATTATAGACTGCGGCGGAGCGTGGGTTCTTTTGTTGCCGGACAAAATACGGGCGGGGACACACCAGAAATGGCGGATGTTTTTTACCTCCATGTTCTCGCGATGTCGGATCAGTGTATATACATTTAACTCCTCAAGCCTGTATAAGTTGCCTTGTGTGACTTACATGTAGGGCCTTATAATACAGTATGAAAAGGTCAGTCAGGTTCACACAAGTCGGACCCGTTTACATCCTGGAGATTTTTTGGTAGTGTGAAACGGCCCCTTGTTCCACTTTATAAACAGTTTAGTCATTTATTATCTGCATCCCATTTGCTGTTGGCAATCTTCCAGGTCATAGGTGGGCTAATGAAGTTCCGAGCTCTACACGTTGCCGACGCCGATCGCTACACGTGCATTGCATCCAACAAAGCAGGCGAGAAGTTCCAGAATGTTAACATTGTCATCAATAGTAAGTAAAGATGATTTAGAATGATACAAGCTAGGGTGTCTTCCGCTTACACGGACATACGCGATCATGTTTGCGACGTTTGCGTTACACTTGGATTTTGAGGTGGAACGCACACGCAACAAATGGCGAACATGTGTTGTGTATTGCGTCCATCTTTCATTCAATGTAGTTAGCCAACTTCAGCAAACACCTCCTCTACACCGTTAGCTATGTTAGGCGAACGTTGTGTTCATGTTCTGAAATGCTGTTCAAACAGCGCATTCTAGTTTGAAAACGGTGACGCACATTGTGCGCCGTGCGAGTAGTTAGCTGGAGTGGAACGCACCCCAGGGTTATGATTTCACAAACCCATTATAGTAACTTGCTATCAGTCTGGCCCTATGGCTTACTACAGTGTATACCGGGTAGCAGCCACTTAACCCCAGCTACAGCCCGGGATTAATTTCAAATTGTTTAAACCGTCCACTCTCTCTCCTGAGGACGACTAGAGCACACTAGTCGAAACGTCGAGAATCCACTCTCATCGGTCCTTTTCAGGACCACACATCTTTCTAAAAGAGATTTTTGATACATGGTGTTACCGCAAGCCTTACTCTCTCTAAACCGTCCTCATTATCAGTCATCATTCAAATAGACTTGGTCATCTGGCCGGGCTATTTGTGCAGGGAGCTCGGTGTAAACAATGCAGGCACACATTGGTTGAATACCGCTGTACAACATCCCAAATTCCAGACTACTCTAGTCTAATGCAAGAAGCTGTGTTGGGAACCCACAATAATGTGACAAAGCGTCTTGCCCAAGGAGGCAAGCACCACTTGCTTGTCAGTTTTTCATTACTCTTCTTTAGTTGATTTCAGTTAATAATTCATGGTCTTCTTAACATTTCAAGGCCTGCATTTGCAAGTATTAAATTGAATGTTGAAATCAGTGCTAGTTGCAGGAAGTTTCCCTTGTGTGTTATCCTGTCATCACCAGCAACCAATTTCACGAAATGTTGCGTGACTTACGCAACGTACAAATGTTGCTTTGCGTAAGATTTGTGAAATGGGCATAACTTGTGCAACCAAAGGCAGGAAAATGTTGTGTAAAATACGCAACAAAATATTGCGTACGCAACATCTGAAGTTTTGTGAAATTGACTGCAATCCTCTCCTTTTTCCCTCCTCACTAGCGAAACTGAATACCCCGGCTGCCCTGAGTGTGACCATCGCCCCTTTCAGCTACTTTGCCCAGGTGCAGTGGAGCATCATCGCCAACGGTGGCTACCGTGTCACCAGCTACCAGCTAGAGTACAGACAGATTAAGCCCACCGTCTCTGAATGGACCATCCACAAGGACATCGGGGCCAACCAGGTTAGAAGTCATCATCAATATCCTCATCAACAACATTCCTGGACATTAGTCCACTCTGTTGAGCTGGTATACCCAGACCCAACAGATGAGGAGTTGTATTAATAGGTTATTTAGTTTACTATAGAAGCTGGGCACCAGCTAACCAGGGTGGACTAATCTCAAGGAATGCCTTGTCAACTGGCTACAACTGTGTCAGCAGGCGGCCACAAAATGTTACTTGTCTCATTTCGTCTCCGAGTGTCAAGCTCAACTTTTGGGTCTGAAAATACTCATTTGTGCTATTATTTCGTAACCTAGCTAATACAGGTGGCATAGGTGGTTTCACTCATTTCTGGATAAATACAGCATTTCAACAGTATGTTTCTGCCAGCAGCATGCATCTTCATATCCTGAAAATTAAACATAAATCTGTAAACCATTCCTGTTTGGCTATGTAACCAATCATGTACTGTACATGTACATTACCATCAACTGAAATTGTACGACTGACTTGTGATTTTGAATCCTCCTTTGTCGTTGTCTAGAGGGGTTATGGGATGAAGGATCTAGAGCCAGAGGCTACGTATCAAATCAATGTATGGGCTAACAACGAGCTGGGCAAAGGAGAGGTTGTCACCATGGAATTCCAAACCAAAGAGGGCGGTAAGACATACAGTGTACTCATTCATTGCTCTTTCTGTACTGTAAAGTAATTAACGATTATCCACAGAAAGTTTGTGGATATCAGGGAGGTAGTGGATACCGGCAAGTTAACGGACATCGGCAAGTTAATAGTGAATATTGGGGAGTTAGTGCATATCAGCAAGTTAGTTGGTATAGTTAAGTTAAAAGCGAACATCGGCAAGTTAGTGGATATCAACAAGATAATGGACATCATCAAGTTAGGGTAGGGGAGGGGGTAGTAACTCCCCAACTGAGCCAGCTAGTCATCAACTGATAAATACATGTAGACAGGTATTAAAGGTTCACTGAAATAAAAACACACCTGAAGTTTAATACATCTGTACTTTTATAAAACTCAACCTGTCTATCTTTGTTTATGCTAAAAAATATTGTATATAGAAAAAGGAGGTATTTTATACCCATAATTGAGCACCCCACTTTTCGAGACGAAAAACCTTGCTTACGTCACATGCAGAACGCCACACAGTATACTGCGGTGCGAGCCTATACTAGTTCTGTAGGTGACGTCACAAGCTATTGTTGCGTGGGTCGGTTCCAAGAGGGACTTTTTTGAGGGGCGGGGCATACATATATCGATTTTGTAACTGTTTCGCCAAAAAGAAGCAATTACATACAAATATAAATTTATATTTTCATTAATTATGTATTAAGCAATAATTTTAAAGCACTTTCATCCCTTTCCCACATTTTATTACAGTGAACCTTTAAGTTACAGGTAAATCTGTGAATATTTCTGCTTAGGTATGCTACCAAAGTAAGAGACAGTGTAGTCACTGTAGTGCCTTTAAAAGCAACACGTATCATGTACTGCTTTTGGACAAATGACAATTTCTACTTTAAGATTGACAGTCATTGTTTGTTTATGGTCAAAACCTTAACAATGATTTTGATTTTGCTTTTTGGTTTTGGCAGAAAGCGGCGGCATATTGCAAATGTCTATATCACAGCTGGTTATCATCATTGTCATCGTCACTGCTGCCATAGGCATGCTGATCGCCATCATCTGTGTTATTCTCATCAAACGTTCTAACCTGACCGGCACGAGGGCCAGACGTAAGTACCTGGAGGCTGGGTTTTATGAAAGATGGATTCAAGATGGGTGCTGTATGGGGCGGGGTTGGGGCAGGGTGAAGGCGTGGGATGCCTTGCTGTGGACTGGGTAACCAACCCTCTAGGTCCACTGAACTCACCAGAGACCATCAGTCTTGGTTCAGTGTGAGGGACAGGCTTCTACACACCATAGGGATGATGGAGGCATCATTACTGCCTTGCTGTGGACTAGGTACCCCTTCCAGTCCTGTTTATACTGTTAAGAGACCATCATCTTGTTTCAGTGTGAGGGACTGGTTTCTCCACACCATAGGGTGGAGGTATTAATTGCTGCCTTGCTGTGGACTGGGTATTAACCCTATAAGTCCTCTGTACTGACCAGAGACCACCAGTCTTGTTACTGGATCAGGGACTGGCTTCTTGATCTAGACATCACATGGGTGGATGTATTAATTGATTGCTGCCTTGCTGTGGCCAGACCTAAGTCCCAAAAGTGTGGATTTTATGAAAGATGAAGGTCTAAGGATGAGAGCTGTATGGGGCAGGGTGGAGGCATGGGATGCCTTGGTGTGGACAAGGTACCCCTTCCAGTCCTATTTATACTGTCCAGAGACCATCAGTCTTGTTACAGTATCAGGGACTGGATTCTACACACCACAGGATAACGGCCTCTGGATCCGATAAATCCATCTTCCAGACATCAACCCTCATGATGCTCATGCACGACTCTCTCTCCCCATTACAGAAGGAGCACAGGATGACAACCAGGCCCTAGTCAACAATCAGCAGGACCATTCCTCTCACGTCAACCCGGCCTACGATGGATCGGCTGCGACAAGCAACCCTCAGAAGGACATGGAACTGAAGGAAGTCAAGAACCCTAATGGGGAAGGGAAAGAAGCCTCTAATGCCAATGCCACGGCCGATACCGACCCACCGGCCGCTCAGAATGGAGGGGCAAAGAAGGAAACGACAACAACATAAAGGACGCGTATACCTTATTATCAAGAGCAGTGTCTTGAGGCCGATTTCACTAACCCATATATTTTTTACACTGAAAAATTGTCAAAACTTTTTCAATGTACATGAAGGGTTTTAAGGACTATGAAACATTTGCTCAAAAGTAACAAATCTCATTTTGGCCGAGTAGGAGGTATTAAAGAACTTAAATCAACGGTGAGCTTTTAAGTGGCCAAAAACTGGCCATAACTACACAATCGCCTTAGCAGGGCAATGTAATGTAGCATGTCCAAATTCAAATACTGTACATGTAGTCATAATTAAATGGACTTAAATACCACAATAAAACATGTGTATTCAAAGTTAAGAAAAAACCTACAATTAAATATGCCTGCCTGCAATATGTATCATAGCATGACTGAATTTATAATTTTCATATCGCATTGCAATCTCATGTATATTCGAGATAATATTTCAAAGTGATTGTAATTATTATTTTTTTTTCATCAAAGTATAAAATAAGATGTATGCGATAATTATTTGTGACCACAGTGACGAGAAATATGCGGGGTGTCACTGGCCCTGTTGGTAAAAATGGAACATTCCAAGAGTACACAGGGCTTGAAATATCCACTAGGCCGTGGACCGAGTCTAGTTACATGTATTTCAGTGTCGGTCTAGTAAAGTGTGTACTTCACTAGTCCAGCTGTCTAGTGATTTTGGTTTTCTTGCACAATTAAAATGGTTCCTAAATTGATGATTTTTGACACAATATTGCATATAATTAAGGTTTTCCTATGTACATGGGGGAGGTCTAGTAAAATGCTTCAATAGCGCTCCGCACTTGAGCTAAAAATAGCACACCGGAACTCAGACAAACATTGCAAATGTGTGGTGAGTGTGTGTGCGTGTGCACGCGCGCGCTGGCCAATTCATTCATGTGACGTCATTAGTGCGGAGCGCTATTACTAGACCTGTTGTCAAGTGCTTTTTTACATGAAATTCGAGCCCTGATACACATGATGCGTGTGGATATGATCGACTATTAACCACTTGATCTATAAGCATGATGAACAGTCGTGATTTTGAATGGGAGAATTTCTTCAGTGCACAAATATTAAATCAAATTATTAAACCTACACTCCATGTATATACATGCATATTCAAGCTGCACGTCTATTAACTATTGAATTTGTGAATATTTTAAAGATTTATTGATAAAAAGATTTTTTTTTTTTTTTTTTTTGCACAGGGACCTTAATAACAAAGGCTGCAGGGGAATCTGACAGATATTGTTCCTAATAATGACTAAAGATATACATGTTATTGAAATAAATGAATAAATATATTGAGATGAATAAAGAGTTATGACTTGTGATATTAATACAATTTCTTTAATTTGTGCATTTTGTTCAGGTTTTCTACTTCAACTCTGATCCTATTTTGAATCCCGTTCCAGTTAAAAATTCTCCTTTGTGCATTTTGCAATGAAAAAAAAACAAAAAACAAGACTGGAAATAAGGTTTCGTGAGGGCAAGGCCAATTTTCCATTGCAAGGGGCACTTCCATTGGAAAATCATAATGTCTATGGAAACATTTGAAGGGGCACCAAGGCCAAGAACCAGGGCAACGAAGGCCATGGCCTTATTTCCAGGCATGAACAAAAATTTTTCCTTCTGAAATGTTCCAGGATACTTTCTTGAAGTGACCTCGCATCCTCTCAAAACAAGCTAGAAAACACCTGGATGTAACATTATCACAGAAATGAGATCACATGAAATCATTTTAGTCATATTTTATTACAAAATCTAGATGAAATTATCATTATCAGATTCAAATAGTCAGCCTCATCCACAATATTATTACACCCTGTATAATGTCGTCATCATATATAATGCATTGCTGGTGTTAAATTCATTACTTGGACTGGGAATGTCACAGATGATTGTTGCTGTATCTTCCTTGATATTTTTGCCCATGGATATACATAGATCTGCATTCCTTGGACAACATTCAAAGTATATTATCTTTAAAGGTAGTATCATAATTTGGTAAGAAATCAAAACATAAATGTTCACAGATTTACTTATAACTTTCAGGGTATGAAGATTGTGATGGTAGAAACATATCGCTGACCAGTTTCCGCCTGAAATGGTGTATTTATCCAGAAATTAGTAAAACAATGACCAAAAATCTTTTTGATATTTTAAAAGATCAAAAATAAAAGAGAAAAGACTTAAGAAATACTGAGGCCGTTTTTCAAGATTTTCTCAAAAAAGTGGGCACCGTATGGGACTGAAATTTTCACAGATGACTGTGACTGTATCTTCCTTGATATTTTTGACCATGAATCTGTACTTCTAGGACAAAAACCAAAGTATGATACTACCTTTAAGAGGTTGAAAGCAGCTGCAATTTATTCTAAAATTCAACTTTGAATTCCTCTAACCTCTTAAAAAAGAGTAAGTCATATGTAAAACTGACAGTATTCTACAGTCTAAAATGTTTTGATAATGCTATAGAATGTGTGATAATTAGTACATACAGTGTAGTGCACAATGCAACACTGTAGAATATATACTGTAATGGTACAGTATGCTATTAAACATAAACAATCCACAAGCCATAAAACAAAATCGATTGAACATAAAAATTAATACTGTGATGGTCATGGACTTTCTCAATAATTACAATTTTCTTTCAAAAATTGTTCATAAAAAATTAATGTATCAATCTTAAAAGTGGTCTATTCTGTTCCCATATAATTTCAAAATTACACATCTGCCCTAAAATGTCTCATATCGTGGCATAGCTATAATATAATTATTTGCATATGGACATTTTCACATTTTATTTCCTAAAACATAGAAAGGATAGGCCTAAGTTCTCTATTTCACTGATAAAATCCCAAATACGCACTTATTCTACCTTAACTACATGTACATATGTATATAAAAACACAAGTTCTACATTGGAATGTATATCAAGTTTATACGCTAATCAATATTAGCTTTAATATATTTGTATAATTATGTCATTTTCACATTTTCCCACATGCCCATTCCCTTGCGGAAAGGTAATAACACATAATTATTTCTCCATTGGAGTGAATATTTAAGATACGCTACCACCCCCACCCCTTCCCCCATGGTAAGGCTATGATAACTATCATCTATTTCTTAACAGGTGTTGTATCTACCGTTAAAGCAGTAAGCACAAAAATTCTTCATTTTTGAATTTGTGTATATATTCTGAAATATAAAAATGATATTTTATACAAATTAATGTATATATGATTTACATTTAAAACAATGTATGGTGACATATATTTATAATTAATATACTTTTCATAAAACCTTTACATTTTGTATATTAGGAATTTTCATATAGCATAAACAAGTTCATTTTTCTATTGCTTGATTTTCATGGTGAGCTTAAGTCCATAAAAAAATTTATTGCTATTTTACAATATGGAAAAAAATGCATAAAAATAGAAAAGTCTAGATCCAGGGGCCTAACTAGCAAATCCATCACATGGTGTGACGGAATTGAGGAATGAGGTTCCAAACTGACTGCAGTGGCTACAAGAAACTTTCTCATCATAAGAGGTTCACAATATGCTGAGTGTATAAAAGTTCATTAGAAAAGAGCAGGGAGGTACATATGATCAGGGCTCGAAATATCCACTAGACCGTGGACCGAGCCTAGTGATTTCAGTGTCAGTCTAGTAAAGTGTGTACTGCGCTAGTCCAGCTGTCTAGTGATTTTGTTTTCCTTGCACAAAGAAAATTCCTTGCACAAAGAAAATGGACACGAATGCCACAGGTCCAGTAAAAAAAGGTTCAGGTCTAGTAAAATGCTTTAGTTACTAGACCTGCTGTACAGTGCCTCTTTTTATGAAATTCGAGCCCTGAATATATGTGCAAACTGTTTGCTATGATCAATACATAGGTATTTTGAGCTTTACAAGTGATATATGAGGTAGCAATGAGGTGACATGGGAGGCTACGTGCACAACAGGACATTTAAACAGGAGGTTTAATACAGTACGCATTCAGGGTTCTAGCCAGACCAATTTTAGTGGTGGGCTCTAGAAATGAAGTTGAGCCCTAGTCCGCTACATTTACAGATATACCGTAGGCCTATGCTAAAAATTGGAAATTATATCATCTTGTAAACATTGAGAATCAGTGCTTCACATTTCAAAACACAGAAAAGAGTGAACTTTTTTCAGGAATGTGATCAAAATTCACGATATTGGCAATACTTTTATCCACTCTGCGGAAAATTTGTGCTGGGCGGCAGAGTTTATTTCAGACCTATGTTCCGGGCGCAAATTTTCAGTTCCGGGCGCAAATTTCCAGTGCCGGGCTGGCCCGCCAGCGCCGCCCACCGTGGCTAGAACCCTGTACGCATTCCCGTAGAGAGATTTCACATGAACGCAGTCGATTTGCGAATAACGACATCTAAACCAAGACTATCTGCGCTGTAACTTTGGCCGCGCCATCGCAACCAATCGACAAAGTACAGCCTATATCACATATTCAGCTGAGCTACGGGTAAGCGCGCTTCACTCGAGCAGACCGTCAAATTATAATGTACATGTGCACGCACCTGCATGTTTGAGAAGCTGACACAGACAGCCTCCTGAATTTACCGTTCAGTTCCGAGTAGAAAGACTCTGAAGATTTTAAAAGATGCATGGGTGTGAGGCTTGAGGCATGATATGAATGCGGTGCCAACCTTACAGAGACCCTAAAAGAGGCATTCCCAACACTTTCAGGTCACAATGTTGTGAGTGGATACATGAAATTGATCCCTCTCCTAGTTCATATGACTGTTGCAGTGCAAGAAAGTAACCGCTATCAACCGGGTTCTCAGGTAAACTGTAATACGTGGGTGTGAGGTCTGAGGCATGATATGAATGAGGTACCAACCTTACACAGACTCTACAAGAGACATCCCAACTGAGAGGATGCATTGGAAAACTTTATGACGTCTAATGAAATGAAGGAATTGGAAATCTGGAAATCTACGGAATATGTAGGATGATGTAGGAGTAAAAATAAGCCTCATTCCTGCATTCAAAGTGGTGCAATCAAACCGAGGCTTGGATTGAAAATAGTCTTGCACCCATTTTCCTTTTAGAATCGGTGTTATCTTTTCCTTAGGTATAGAAGGAAGGTGACAAAATGGATGCGCCGTGAATAAGGCCTATTGTTACCGGCACAGCTACCAACGATATACAACACTTTTACCGTAAAGTTCTAGAAAGACTATTGGTGTTCTCGGATCCGGAGGACCATGATGTGCAAAAAGTGAGAGTGCATTAGACCCCTGTCAAGATTCTTGTTGTGATGATGCTGAGATAGAAGGGTGAGTGGTCTTACTTTCTCAGACGTAGGAAGATTGCCGACAGTGTCAGGAAGAAGATTGACCAGGCTAGAGTGATGACGAACCCAACCCACACCTCAAAATGTTCCATACCCCAGCCTGCATGAAATGCAAAGGGAAAGACTAAAATGAACAAGGGTCTGCAAAGAGGTTACTACCAGTGTGTAGCATCCTTGAACATTAGTCTGGCTTCAGGAAAGCGCACAAAATGACACAGGCTAATCAACCACAAAGCCATCTCTACCCTCAGAGGTACCCATTTACTCCTGGGTGAAGAGGAGCAATATGTGACAACGCGTCTTGCCCAAGGATGCAACCACCATTAACTCATGGCTGGATTCTAACCCACAATCTGTAGATTGACCATGGGATCTTGAGTATGACACACCAGACCACTAGGCCACAGCACTAATCAAGCACAGTCATCTCAACCCTCACATACCCACTTACTCCTGGTTGAAGGGAAGAAATATGTGACAAGAACCCCATGGGCCAATTTCAAGGCGCTGCTTAACACAAAAATGAGCTAACCATGACATTTCTGTCTGAATAAAAACAGGATGTGTCATGTATCACTTGTGATTGGTCTTTGGGTGTTGTTTGCTGATCGTGAATATGAAATGGAATTTTGTAATGGTGGTTTGTTTTATAAACCATGTGCTAAGCATTTATAAACCAAGACATTTTGTGCTAAGCAATTTTGTTGTGCTTAACAGGGCCATGAAATTGTCCCAGACCACTAGGTCAGATGATGGAGTGTGGATGTATCTTACCTTTACTGAGAATATCTCGGAGTCCTTCATTGGCGTAGGTCTGTGGCAGGCAAATACTGATGTAGTACAGCGCTTCAGGCATGGCCTGGATTGGCCAAATGATTCCTGTTTAATATTAAAATGAACAGTACAGCACATCATTTGTCATGATGACTTTTGTTAAAGGTAGCATCATACTTCGGTAACATAGCAACACAGAAATCTCCACAGATTTACCTATAACTTACAGGGTATGAAGATGGTGACATGGTGATGGTAAAAACATACAGTTCAAGTTTTTCTGCCTCAAATGCTGTATTTATCCAGAAATATTAAGTAAAACAACAACCAAAAACAGTTTTGATCTCGGGGTAAGATCAAACCATTCTTTATAAGAAAAATTGAGTCAGGCTTTCCCTATTTTCTCGTGACTCAGATGGCCGATTGAGCTCAATTTTTCACAGGCTTATTATTTCATGTACATGTTTGATCAGACAAAGTACAGTATGAGTGCTGTCCTGTGACCTTTACCAATCATGTATTAAACTTGTGAACTGGAATCAGTTGCACTGCTTACCACTCATGAGGATAACTGGATAGAAGACACCTTGAGTGAACTGCATAACGGTAATCTCTGTACTGCAGATTGAAGATGAGAACAGACCGAATGCCTGACCACAGAAACCTTGAAGGATGCATAGTAAGGCAATCAACAGGAGGCTGCCCTCGTTGGGAATCTACAATAATAAAAATAATATCATTATATTACGAACAAAGATAATTGACTAGGGTCACCACCAACGTAGGGCTGGATAGCTCAGTTGGTAGAGCGCCTGTACGGTATTCAGGAGGTCGCCGGTTTGAATCCCGCTCCAGTCAATTTTTCTTTGTTTACTTTTCAATAATAATAATGGTTTGTTAGGCAGATCATCCTTACTCGCAGCTGGGGCAATGAATTACAAGGATGCGACTACAACATGATCGAGTTGCTGGCTTTCATGGGCGCCCTTGGCTGCCAGCCACATCAACCCATATATGATCACGGAGTACAGCCTGAGATCGAAAGTGTTTGATTTTTGTGGAGGGAGGAAAACCTGCGAACCCAAAGAAAAACCCTTGTAGCATAGGAGAGAACCAACGCACAACTCTACTAACATATGACCGAAGCTGGGATCAAACCTGGGTTGCATTGGTGAGAGGCGAGTGCCTAATGCACTCGCCTCCTAATAGTAAAATTCAACCACATCAGACCTAGGGCCCATTTCATAGAGCTGCTTAAGCATAAAAGTTTGCTTAAGCACCAAAGACCTAGCACAGACAATGGCTTCAAGACAGATATCCTTTTAGGTCTTCAAAGTTTCACAACTGTGAAGTCTTAGTACAAAACTAATATTAAAACTAGAGGTTTATGGCTGTTGTGAACAGCTCATAAGGCTTTTCCGCATAATTATGATATAAACTGCTTATCAATAAGAATTGTGTTACTAAGAACGACCTTCCCTAACATTGCCTTTTGGTAAAAGAATCATGATTCTAGCTCTTACCACTTTTAACCGAGGAGCTACTTCCTGTTTGACAGGAAGTAGAGGTCACAGAGGTCAAGCAATGTAACACAAATGAAAGACCTTGCCTAACATTGAGTTTTGGTGAAAGAATCATGATCCTAGCTCTTACCACTTTTAAATGAGAAGCTACTTCCGGTTTGACCGGAAGTAGAGGTCAGAGAGGTCAAGCAATGTATCTCAAATGAAAGACCTTGCCTAACATTGATATTTGGTGAAAGAATCATGATCCTAGCTCTTACCACTTTTAAATGAGAAGTAGAGGTCGGAGAGGTCAAGCAATGTATCACAAAGAAAGACCTTGCCTAACATGGACTTTTGGTGAAAGAAATATGATCCTAGCTCTTACCACTTTTAAATGAGGAGCTACATCCTGTTTGACCGGAAGTAGAGGTCACAGAGGTCAAGCAATGTGTCACAAAGAAAGACCCTATTTAACAATCACTTTTGGTGAAAGAATCAACTTCATATCTCAAACCGTTGATTTTTTGTTGATTTTTAAAGATTTTCATTATTAAATTCAAATCGGTGGTCACATGACACCTGATGACGTCACAATGACGAAAAGTTTCGGCATACATCTACACTATAAGGACTTTATTTGTACCAACTTTGGTTAAGATCGAATGTTTTTAAGTGACCAAAGTGGCGTGTACTATGCCCCTGTACAAAGTCTATGGGAAATCAAAATGGAAGAAGAAGAAGAAGAAAAAAAAAAAACAGAACAAAAATAAAGGGTTTTCGCTGACGCGCTAAACCCAAAAATGATGTTTGAATACAAATAACCAATCAAGTATGTAGCCTAGGTACATGTACTTACTTTGAATATTGCCAATACAAATACTAGTACAAGAACAATCTGCATGATGGTCAGGCAACCGGTAATGAGCACGTGAGAGAGCATGACTTCTGTAGAACTTACTCCTGAAAAAACAGAGAGAAGATGGCAGATAGAGAATGAAGAACCCATGGCCATCTGATGAAGTTTGTTTATTTCAAATCTTCCAAAACAAGCAATAGGTAAATAACTGACTCATAAAATCTGGATTGTCAATTCTGGTCGACCAAGCCAGAGTTTCTTCAACTTGGCCCTAACAACTTTCTGTGTAGCAACCTAGCTTGGTCTTAAAACTGTAGGTGTTTGCTCAATAAAACAAACCACAATTAAAAATGTCCATTTGATAGGCCTATTTATGGTCAGCGAATAACAGCCAAAGAATAACCACAACTGATACACAACACATGGCCATTTGGTTAAGACAGAAATGTCATGGTTAGCAAATGTTTGTGCTAAGCACCTGATTATCAGCCTGCTTACCTGCTACCCAGCTCCGATCCAGCAGACCTTCCTTTCTCTCAGTCACTAAGGACAGAGCTGTTACTCCCATGGCGAGAAAGAATATAATCCTGAAGAACCAAAGGTACAGCACCAAAAACCAATCAAAAAACAATCAAACAAACAACATTTTCTTTACTATAGGTTTTCCCAGTAATTTTCAGCAAATGAGCGGACAATTTAAACGCTGGGTCATTCCATTTCGCGTTCATTAGAGCGACGTCTGAAATGATGTCGCTCTAGCGCCGTTCTGAACGACCCCAACTGTCAATCTTTCGGCATCAGGCACGCCTGGATACTCCTTTTTGTTTCAGACGGCGAACTCTCTATGTACTTAATTCAAATCTTGCCTTTCAAGTGGTTCGGCGCGATGCTGGAACATCTGTCTGAAACAGGGGTGGAATGTCTGACATCTTTTCGACAAAATAATAAATTCATAACTTACGACAGTATTATTCCGGGAGCTGCGAAGTCTACAAATTTTGTGTCCAAGCTGCCGTAGATTGGCTTCTCAAACTGGAGACAAGAGAGAAGAGATGCGGCAAGAGGGTATATTAATGCAGAGATGGTGACAGTGTGACAAAACTAGATCTGTGACTATGGGAGAGTTACGACTGAACTGAGGCTCAGGCTCAGGCATCCAGATAGTCCCATTGAGTTTATACTTCAAAAATGGCAATTCCATGGTTATCCAAACATGCATTGTACATTGAGAACCTTTCATAGGTGCGGATCCAGGATTTTCTGAAAGGGGTAGGGGGTGTGGAAATAAAATGCGCCAATTCGATCCTTTTTTTCCCTCTTTTTGAGGTTTCTCCCTCTCTATATATTTTTCTTCTTTTTTCTTTTTTGTTTGTTGTTGTTGCAAGAAAAGGGGGAGGGGCGTGCACTCCCCACGCCCACTGGATCTGCCCCTGTTTCTGTACTTTCAACCACATACTGTAGTCATGAAAAATGTGTTAAACATGAGAATTTCTATATGGGTTTGTCGCAACACTAACAAAAATTTAAATACATTTTGCAGTCGTACAGTGGTTTATTATAATTACTTACCACAACAGGTATCTGTGCAATTTGTGGACTGGAGGGCATCAGCTCTTTAGTAAAATCCTGGGAAGTAAAGAATCACACAAGAAAAGAAAAGAAAGACTAGAAATTTAAACATGTACAAAGTCTATGGGATTTGATGACAAGAAGATAAAGAAGAAACTAGACATTTATGACTGTTGAAAACAGAACAAAAGGCTTCTCCCAATATGATAATATTACAAGTAATAAAGTGCAAAATGCTAATCAGCCAAAATGAAACTTATAAAAATGCAGAAATCGACATTTAGAACTGGGAAAGCCTCGCAGAGTCCCGAGACCGCTGGAGAACCGCAGTTTAATAAGGGACAAGACAAGCCGACCTACAGCGCACTGACTGCCTGAAGAGGAAGAGAGCCACCCGCAAGGCATGCTTCACAAACAAGGCTGAGACAGCCCACATCTGTAGCCTGTGTAGCAAAGACTGCCACTCCTGGATCGGCCTAATCAGCTACATGAGGAGGTGCAGCAACCAGAAGTGACTGAACTTGGTGCAGCCATCGTCTCCCAAGACGAAAGGAGGCCGACGACGACAAGTAATAAACTGCTCATCAGCCAAAATGAAACTTATAAATGCTTGAAGTTGGAGAGCCTGACGCGTTTCAATCCTAGCACGATCTTTCTCAAAGGCTAAATGACTTGTCATTAACCCCAAGCATGATATAACATACTTCATATTAGGGTTAGGATTATAAAGTTCCTTCAGTCTGACTACCAAATCTGTGGCTGTGGCTTCAAATTGAACACAAGTCTATGGAGTCTGGCTGCAAGTGGTAGCCGTAGCCAGACAATTGGGACACAGTGAAACATGAATTATCATTCATATAAAGAAAAGGTGAAAGAAATCCATACATCTTTTACCTGAAAAGCAGTGAGAAGTTTCTGCTGCAGTGATATGGCTATCTGTGAATCTGTGAAGAAGCATGAATAAATTACATAAATAATCCACGGATTAAACAAAATGTAAATAATAAAACTACTGGTACTTTTTTTTCAAAAAAATCAATAAAAATCTAAAATCATCAATACATTCATCACATAGCCACGAAGGGTAATTGACTGTTTCAAGTAATTGCAAAAGTGAGCAAAGAATAATTGACTGGAGCGGGACTCGAATCGGCGACCTCCTGAATACCGTACAGGCGCTCTACCAACTGAGCTATCCAGTCCTATGTTAATGGTGTCCCATTAAGTCAATTATCTTTGTACAGGGTCGCAGATTCAAATCGCGCTCCATTCAATTTTTCTTTGTTCACTTTTCAATGACCAACAACAATTTTGATCTCAGGAAAATCAAAACTTCTGCAAACAGATTTTAAATGCTGTGAATGTTTTTCACTGTGTTCTCAAAAAATGGGCACCATATGGGACTGGCAATATCATATTTTTGCCTATGAATCTGTATTTCTCTGACAAAAACCAGCAAAAAACAAAGATACTAAAATTAATTTTCAAAAGCTCATTTGAAATATTTGTTCTTCACTTGGACAAAACTCACTTGACATATCGAGATACACATGAACAGAGCCACCATCCACAACGGTTTTGTTTACTCCGCTGTAATTCTGGAACCTAAAATCCACAGGAAAATAAAATTAGGAAAATGTTTAATAGAGAAAAATTAACAATATTACTTACTGGCTGAGTCCAAGACGCATTGTGGTAACAATATTATGGCCAAGATCTTGTGGTCAATCTACAGATTGTGGGTTCGAATCCAGCCATGGGCTAGTGGTGCTTGCATCCTTGGGCAAGACACTTTGTCACATAATGCTCATCTCCATCCAGGAGTAAATGGTACCTGTGAGGGTAGAGATAGCTTTGTGTTTCGTGCACTTTACAGTAGCCGGGGCTGTATACTCCCCGGGGAGTTGAGATGGTTTCAGGAATGTAAATGTAGCTCAATGACCAGGGGTCGATTTCACCAAACTCATTGTAACTTTATCAATCGTAGGACTTGTGATGCATTGGAACCCCATGTAGTATAAGTAGGATACGATGGGTTATCCTTCGTAACTCGAGTTACGATCGATCGTAGGGCTTCGTGAAATCGACCCCTGGGAAAATAGTAAGAGACATCACACGTTGATTGTGATATGCTCTACATAAAAGCAGTGTATTATTATTATTGGACATTAATAATCAAAGGGTATGTTGGCCAGTGGTGACTGGTGGTCGTAAGAAATACATGTATCTGACTTAGTGGACACTACGGCCAGTGCAGTGGTGCACGCCAGCCAGTGGCCGTGGTTATATTCAATGCCTACACAATGTGCATTCCTTCGTACCTTGCGATAAGATCAACTGAGAATTTCTTTTTTATCTCTATCACGCCCCAGTAGTCTCCTTGATGGACGCCCTCTATCGCTGAACTCAGGTTAGTCTCTGGGATCTGCAAGCAAATATACAGGACAGTAAGCAAGCTCCTAGAAAAGATTGTTCCCGAGGAAAGCTGCAGCTCCCCCAACTTTTATATATTTTTTTTACAGGAAAGTTTCCCCAATTACCATAAAAACAATCGAGATTCCGTTGTTACCTGATGCACGGTGTTGTTGTCGATTTGGTCAAGGTACAATTGACTTAGAACTGGCGGCTGTTCTAGATTCACCACGGCAACCGGCAGGTCTCTTGGATCGTTGCCAACAGCCAGACAGAATAGAGAGGTTTGCAGGATTGGTATGACCACCGAGAAAAATATAATCCTGGCAGAAAAGGATATGAAGAAATAGAAACAATCATCAACATCTGCTAACCATGGAAAAAATAATCCCCAATTCAAAGGGTACCGAAAAAGGAACATTATTATTATTATTCTCCACATATTTATCTTTTTACCAAATAATTTGACATTAACTGTTCGCACTTACGTTAGCTCATATATATTTTTTGTATTTGTATTTGTATTATAGGATATCATTTAAAATATGTCAGATGATTTTTTTTTTGTGTGAAGTGCCTTAGAGCCTTCCGGATTAGGGGCTATATAAATTTTGTATAATAATAATAATAATTATCAATACAAGTTATAAACTGCTGCAAACTGCTCATCAGCCAAAATAATGACCAAAATTAAAACGCTTGGAGGTAGGAGGGCCTGACGCGATTTGATCCTAGCAGGATCTTCATCAAAGGCTAAATGACCTTTGATAAAGCCTATGTTGCCTTAAAGATAAGATCCCGCTAGGATCGAAACGAGTCATGCCCTCCTAACTCCAATTAAAAAA
Source organism: Astropecten irregularis (assembly GCA_963971285.1). Taxonomy (NCBI): domain Eukaryota; kingdom Metazoa; phylum Echinodermata; class Asteroidea; order Paxillosida; family Astropectinidae; genus Astropecten; species Astropecten irregularis. The sequence goes on from OZ020261.1 coordinate 13,929,443, forward strand.
GAATAACTGTTAAGGCTCTGCTAACCATGGAAAAAAACATCATCCTGATACAATGTAATTTCTAGAGGGGGGGGGGGGTTGTACCTACCCTGGATTCCTCAAGATGCGGATGACGTTCTTGACCATCAACGCCCACAAATGGGCGGGGTTTAGAAAAACATCCGAACAACGGAACTTTGATGAGTCTAAAAGGAGACAAAGAGTTACCATTAGTTATGCCTTTATATATTAGTCTGGTTGACAGTGGGGGCATCAAAGATACTCAGTCTGTCAACAACCTTTCTCCAAGCTTCTCATTGAAAAGTGAACAAAGAAAAACTTTTTTACTGTAGTGGGATTTGAACAAAGTCAGTTATTTAGCAGGGTTTTTACTTATTCCAAGTGCCCAACTTAGAAATGATTTAGGCAAACTAGGATCGCACTTCACCGACGTACATCAATAAGAACTCCTGCATACTTATGCAGTGGCTCAGGTGGGGTACGAACCTACAACCTCCTGCATACTAGTGCAGAAGTCATACCACCAAGCTACATATAGCTGGGACCAGCAGGGTATTGTCAAAGCCGTTATTGCAGTTAATCATTGTTATTAGTGATTTTTCGTTGGGGAGATAGAATTATGCAAATTAGGCTTGCCCTTCATTGACGTATATCAGCACTGCATACTCCATCAGTGCTTTTAGAGTGCACATGAAAAAAATCATGTCCTGGGGCCAATTTCACTAACGCTTTGCGATCATTGCTAAAGCCCAAATCCATCTCTAAACGGAGAATCGGACACTACTTTGAGTAGCAATTTTTCGTTTAGCGATGGATCTGGGCTTAAAAAGATGATCGCAAAACGTTAGTGAAATCAGCCCCTGGCTCAGGTGGAGAAAAAAAATGAAGAAATGTTTGGTGAATTCAGCTCCTGTGACTTCAGACTTCCTGCAGAAACAAACAAAATTAAAGCCTTTTGCACATTAAATCTGAATAGTATCTGGTACACAGACTTCTTTTATTGCACATAAACACCCCAGTTTGAATTTCCCAGACTAAAGACACTGTTGCTATATCACATGATGCGATGCAAGCTTTTGCTTGGTTACAAAACAGACATCTTGCACCAATGCACAGTTCACAATGGATAAGAATGGCACAAAGGAACAAGTCCATTCCAGAGATGGGTATCGCTAAGCAAAAGCTTGCACCGCATCACGTGATATAGCAACAGTGTCTTAGTCTGGGAAATTCAAACTGGGGTGTTTATAATGCAATGAGTGAAGTCTGTGTACCAGATACTATTAAGATTTAATGTGCAAAAGGCTTTATATTCAGCACAAACATAACGCCGTACAAATACTCACTGGAATGGGTCTCTTTGTTGTCGTCTTCTAGTATTAAAGGTGCGCTGGACGAGAACACAACGTCATTGTCACCGTTCTGAAGAGAGATGTTAGATTCACTCGAAGACACGCCACCGTGAAGGACAGATGTCTGTGAATGTGAAAAAAAGAAATTTCAATCCTTTATCTTTTATACGGAAAACTTGTACAGCAATATTCAAGGCTTAATTGCAGCATGGTGAGGCCACAAGTAAGTACAAAGGATTATGGTCTACCACGCTACATGTAGTTTGCAGTCTTTGTTCAGGACACTCCTCACTTTCTCAAAAGATATTCATGATCATCACCAGGAGAGAGTTTAAAGAGTGCCAACAATCGGTATAAAATTACTTAATGCATTTGTTACAAGACATCGGCAAGAATATTTTAGCCTTTTAGAAAGATCTTACTAGGATCCAAATGTCAGGCCCTCCTAACTCTGAGCAGCCTTTGAGAAAGATCCTGCTAGGATCCAAACATCAGGCCCTCCTAACCCTGAGCAGCCTTTGAGAAAGATCCTGCTAGGATCGAAACATCAGGCCCTCCTAACCCTGAGCAGCCTTTGAGAAAGATCCTGCTAGGATCGAAACGTCAGACCCTCCTAACTCCAAGCAAGAATATGAGCTCAAGTAGACACATTCAACGTATCATATTAACATTGAATAAAGAAGACAACAAAAATCTTTTAGAAATGTTAGGTTTTTCCTACAGTAAGCTGAAAAGTAAGATAAAAATGTTGATGTGAATTTACGAATTACCGGAGCTTGATCTTCAATACTCCCTCTCTTGTTATTGTCGCTCAGACACAGCTTCAGAAATACATCTTCAAGAGTCTGCAAAAAATAAACAGGTTTAAAATTATTGAAAGGTGAAAAAGAAAAATTGACTGGAGCGGGATTCGAACCGGCGACCTCCTGAATACCGTACAGGAGCTCTACCAACTGAGCCATCCAGCTAGCTATGTTGGTGGTGTCCCTACATATATATCTCTGTTCGTTTGGCAGTCGGAAGCCATAAAACCACGCACATACCGTTATATCTACATGTATTTGAGGTTTAAAATTACACGCAGATAACATTATTTGGGATGGGGTAGTCTTTTCTCCCTAATTTGGGAACCTTCGCAGCGTAATGCCCAAATTTTGTGCGTAAGCAGCTCTATAGAATATAGGTCGCAGAGATATTTACCGGCATCTGATGATAGTCAATCAGCTCCTGGGGTTGTGACTCTGACAGCAGTCTACCATATCGCATCAGACCAACCTGCCAAACAAACAAACAAACAAACAATCAACATTTATTGTCATTAATGATTCTCTGTCAGGGATATAGAATTATGCAAATTAGTCCTGGGGCCTTTCTCAAAGCTCGGCTTCAGCTTAAGCTCCGGCTTCGTCTCTGTTTATTTGGGAATATTTGGGTGGCAGCATTCATTTGTTCCTCAACAAGTTTAAGGTAACAATCACACTTTGGTTTTTGTAGATTCATGGGCAAAAATATCAAGAAAGATACATGTACAGTTTTAAAAGCCATCTGTGACATTCCCAGTCCCATACGGTGCCAACTTTTTGAAGAAACAAAAACAGCGCAAAACAGCCACGGATCTTTTCACCGTTATTTTTTATTTTTTTAAGATCAAAAATATTTTTGGTCGTTGCTTTGACTGATTTCTTGATAAAATATACCATTTCAGGCGGAAATATTTCAACGGTCACATATTCTTTTATATGCACACAGAATGACTGAACAGTGAAACATCAAATTTGGCTGTAATACGTAGGCTGAGGCACGCTGTCTACAGACGAACGATTACGCTCATACTATCCAACCAATTACCATCAAATAAACAGACCTTTGGCTCCGAGAAACAAAAAGGCAGGGCCTACATGTACAATTGTAGCGTTAACAACCAATAAATAAGACAACCAAATTGATAAGGATTGGACTGCAGTTGTTGAAAGCACTAACCAATTACGATTGATACGTGTAGCTTGGTAACAGAGATCACAGTGTGTTTGACTTTCTTTTTTAAGATCAAATTAAGAGCACTCTTCTTCAATAGATCTGTAAAATTGTGAAAATTCTCTCGCAAAGAGAAAATGCACTTGTATCTCATTATTTATTAACTAGAAGATCTACATGTATTACAGTAGTAAGACGGTAAATAGACGGAGTAAATATACAAATGTAATTGCAATTAGTTTATTAGGCAAGATTTATCATGACAAGGCCCACGCATGGTGATTGTACAATCAATCATACAAGCTCGGCTCCGGCTCAGCCTCTGGTTTCGTCTCTGTAATTATCCATAATTATACTGAAAATAAAGGTTGTGGTTTTGCATTGAAGCTGAAGCTTTATTGTCTTTTTCAAAGCAGAGAATCTACAAGACCGCAGCCAACAGTCTCTATTTTGATACCCAGTCATTTTTAGAAAGGATTCACGAAATGGAGCTGGAGTCTGAGCAGGAGCCATAGCCGGAGCCAAGCTTTGAGAAAGTACTCTGGTTAATCTTGTCCTCAGTTTATAGATGGGTGAGATTGGTTTGCATGTAAATTTTTATTTGGAAATCGAATGTGACTGTTCCAGCATTAGCATGAGGAAGAGCCAATAGATAAGCTCTTGGCTGCAATACTGGGTGTAACTTGGACTTGCTACATGTGATATATGTGATATATGCGGAGTTCTTTCAAGACGTCCTTCAAAATATTACCTGAAATTTGATAATTATAAAAAGTTTGCTGTGACTATTTGGTAATGGAAGCACTAGGTATTGTCAGCATCATCATTAGTATTTTAGGACTGGTGGGAAACAGTGTCGTATGTGTTGTCATCTGGCATGAGCACAGCATGCACACCCTTACAAATGTCTTCATCTTCAACCAGGCGGTCACTGACTTCCTCTGCTGCCTGGTCCTACCGATACAGTTCAATGTGCCATCCCCTGACCCGCTGCCCGGAGGGAGCTTTGGGGAGTTCATCTGCCGCGTGTGGAGCTTTGAGTACTTCCTCTGGTTGTTCCTGAATGCTTCAACTTTGAGCCTCGCCGCGCTGACTCTAGAACGCTACCTTGCCATCGTGTTCCCCTTCAGGTACATCGCTCTGACCGCCACTAAATGTCTGCCCGTGGTTGCAATAACAGCGACGTGGTTACTAAGCTTGACATCCTCGACACTGACTCTTGCCTCCGTGGAGTTCTCTGCTGCAGAGCATCGCTGCGACGTGAGCCCGGACCTGGGAGCCAGGAATCCGGCGCTCCACGCCCTGCTGATCTGCGACAGCGTAGTGATGTTCTTCCTACCAGCTGTCCTGATGCTCTTTGCCTATCTGCACATCATGATCGTGTTGCGACGCAAGGCTCAGGCAATTCACCCGTTGCAGTCAAGATCCAAGGAATGCCCGAGCGATCGAGAGACTCCAAGGGTACATGTCCTTGAGCTGCAGAATGCTTCTATGTTGAGGGCAAGCAAGACCGTCATCAAGACGCTACTGCTGGTCTTCAGTGTGTACATCATCTGCTGGATGCCCAATCTCATAGCTTATGTTGTTGACTTCTCTGATGAGATGTATTCGATGACAATCATGATTGGAGCGGCTAATTCTTGTACCAACCCCATCATCTATGCATTGAGGTACAAGTGCTTCAAGGACGGCTTGAAGAGATTAGTTTGTAGGAGCGCTTGATGTCAGACAGATTTTCAGTCAAATGTGGTGAAGAATGTCCCCAAAATCAAAACCAATGATCACTACTTCAAAGGTAATATCATACTTTGGTTTTTGTCAAAGAAATACAAATTCAAAGGCAAAAATATCAAGAAAAAAACAGTAAAAGTCGTCTGTGAAATTCCCAGTCCCATACGGTGCTGACATTTTGACCAAAAAAAACACAGTGAAAAATTCCTACGAAATTTCCTTTTCACCATTATTTTTTATCTTTAAAAAATAATAATAATTTGATTGTTGATTTTACTAATTTCTTGATATATACAGTATTTCAGGTGGAAATATTTTAACGGTATGTTTCTACCTGCACCATCTTTATACCCTGTAAGTTATAGGTACATGTAAATCTGAGAAGATTTTTGTTTTGGTTTCCTACCAAAGTATGATTATAGTACCTTTAAGAGGTGATGGGGCACTTTGGCTAGACATCTTCCTCAACTTGGCAATTTGGCAAAATGGACAAAATAACTGACTGAAATTCAAGTTGTTGAGCATGAGACAAAGGTTCATCACTTTTTTCCTTTCTGTTTTGGTTAACGGTTTGTGGAAATTTAGAACCAGATAATTAAATCCGGGTCGGTTAATCTATAACCGGATAAAGATCCCAGCACTAGGCTAGAGTAAATGTACAGGATCATAACCCTTGGGTCTAAGGACCTATGTACGCCACTTTGTACATACATAGTTCTCATACACTCGATTTCACTCGATTGTGATTTTAATAGTTTGCATTTGGCAATCCTTCGGGGGTGTTACCATGTTCTGTACTTTCTACTGTTTGATTCTGTCATTTTGTTTATTTTCTTGTTTGTATTGTGCCTTCTGTTGCTTGCCCTGAGAAAGTACAAACAACTCACAAATTAGTTTCCAAGGTAACACAACACCACAGCAACACAAATGAAATTCTCCAAGCAACGTGCTTAAATTTTCCTGACAATCATCCAGTACCAGTAAACACAACAATGCTCGGTGGCATAAGGAAAAATCAAAACTTATTGAATTATGGTGTCAGGGGACAAAATACGACTTTTCAGGAAACGGAATATAATTTAGGTCATTCAGATGATACAGTGTGTATTTAGGTCAGGCCTATTCATCTTTAGGCATTAAAAGACAGTTTATATTATTTGTATTCATCACTTTCAACAGATTCAAGGAATTGAGCACTTGTCTTGTTGACGTTCTCGGGACAGCAAAACAAAATTACCAGTCAAACGTCACTACTGCTGAATAACGGACTATTCCTGTTGCACAGTGGTTTTTGAAATGCTGTATTTATCCAGAAATTAGTCAAACAAAAACCGAAGACAGTTTTGATCTCGAGGTAAGATCAAAACCATTCATTATGCTTTATAAGAAAAACTGAGTCAGGTTTTCACTGTTTTCTCGTGACTCAGATGTCCGATTGAGCTCAAATTTTCACAGGTTTATTATTTCATGTACATGCTGGATCAGACAAAGTGTGGGTGTTGTTCTGTGACCTTTACCAATCATGTATTATACCTTTAAGTACGGTAGCCATAAATGATAGTGGTGTTTTCCTTACCATGTTATTATATGCACATGTTGGATCAGACAAAGTGTGAGTGCTATATTCTGTGACAAAGTAAGCTTGCGGAGACACCAGAGTGAGGACGGCCAGAGTACACTGGCCGGAACGTCGAGATCATTATTCTCACCGGTTCTTTTCAGAACCACACATTCATAAAGAGATTGTACATGGTGTCTCCGCAAGCTCACTTTATTACATTCTTCCACCATGCAAAGCTTCAAATCATACATATTCTGTGACCTTTACCAATCATGTATTATACCTATAATAGTCATAAATGATAGCGGTGTTTTCCTTACCATATTAGCCTGCCGTGCTTCTTCTATGTAGTGTGTAGTTAGTATGATGGTGGTGTTTAACTCTTTGACAAATGACAACATGTGTTCCCAAATCCTATGATGAAAAGATACAGATTATAGGACTTCAGAATAGTCCATTCATCAGACTTTGGTTCGAATCCTACTCCAGTCACCTTTTAACCAAAAGAAAAGTGACCGGAGCAGGATTCAAACCTGTGACCCCCAGAATACTAAACAAGATCATGGAAATTTGGGACAATGCCAACATAGGCCTGGATAGCTCAGATGGCAGAGCACTGGTACGCTGAACCGGGGGTTGCAGGTTCGAATCCTGCTCCAGTTTCTTTTAACAAAGAAAAACCTGTCAACCCCAGAATACCAACCGGACAAAGATAATTGACAAAATAGGACATTGCTAACATAAGGCTGGATAGAAAAGGTTTATAGAGCAATGCTACGGTATTCCAAGGGTTTGTAGGTTCGAATCCTGCTCCAGTTCCTTTGGAGAAAGAAAGATTGATGGGAGTGGGATTCGAACTCGTCACCCCTAGAATACAAAACAAGAAAGAATAATTGACAATATAGGACACCGCCAACATAGGTCTGGATAGCTCACATTATAGAGCATTGGTAAGGTATTCCAAGGGGTTGTAGGTTCGAATCCTGCTCCAGTTCCTTTGAACAAAGAAAGATTGACAAAAGTGGGATTCGAACCTGTCACCCCTAGAATACCAAACAAGAAAGAATAATTGACAATTAAGGACACTGCCAACATAGGTCTGAATAGCTCATAGAGCATTGGTACGGTATTCCAAGGGGTTGTATGTTCGAATCCTGCTCCAGTTCCTTTGAACGGAGAAAGATTGTCAAAAGCGGGATTCGATCCTGCCACCCCTAGAATACCAAACAAGAAAGAATAATTGACAAATAAGGACACCGCTAACATAAGGCAGGATAGCTCAAATAACAGAGCACGGTACGGTATTCCAGGGGTTGTAGGTTCGAATCCTGCTCCAGCTTCAATGACTATCAATTCATGATTTTCTTACTTGATACGAAGCACTGGGTCCACACCCACAGTGGGTTCATCTAGGATGAGTAATGGTGGACTCTGGATGAGTGCTGCAGCGAAGGATACTCTTCTCTTCTGTCCTCCACTGACATGATAAGGCAGATCCACAAAACAAACAAGAAGGAGACGAAAAACAGAACATGGAAAATAATTTATAACAATATTATAATCTGCTGCAAGCGGCTTATTAAAGGTACAATGACATGTATGATACTTTGGTTAGCAAACTAGTCTTGGTTCACGACATTGTTGGTGTGGATACTCAACGTATGAACCGATTTCAACCACTGACCCGCACATATGTACATGTACGTAAAAACCTCTCTGAAGCAACGTTTTGGGAATCCTTTACAGGCCGTGAGATGCGCACCTTGTTATGTAGTGCGCTACATCATCTCCATGACACACTGTTGAATATGTATGATCACCTGCACTGGCCTGCATGCACGGACATGTGCGTGTATGATAATAGGCTGCACCTGATTCATGCGCAGTGTATTTCCCCCGTTTTGGGGGGTAGATTTTACAGGATTCCCAAGACGTTGATAGTGACAAGTCCATGAACCAAGACTTGTAGCATACCAAAACAGAAAACTTCAGAGATTTACCTATAACTTACATGGTATAAAGATAGTGATGGTAGAAACATACCATTAATATGTTTCCACCTGAAATGCTGTATTCATCCAAAAAAAGAGTAAAACCAAAGATCAAAAACAAAGTTGATCTTCGGAAGATCCAAAAGGCTGTGATATTAAGGGTTGATGTGGCTGGCAGCCAAGGGTGACTACTGGCAACTCAATAAGGTTGCAGGAGCATCCTCCGCAATTTAGCACCCCAGCTTTGAGTAATGAGCCCAACTGAATCTTGAATGGCAAACATACCTTAGGTTTCCGACGATAGACTTCTTGGATGGGAGATCCAGCAGGCTGATAAGGAAAGCTTTCCTTTCCTCTAGCCGACCTTTGTCCATCTGATGAATGGTGCCAAAGTAGTTCAGGGTCTCGCTGATGGTGAAATCATCGTACAAAGCTGTCTCCTACACACAGGGAGAAACTGTAATCATTGTGTGTCCATTACAGCTATTAGGTTTCTTTTTTGTCTAGGTGTCATCAAGTCAAGAACCCTTCATCTCAATAGTTGTTCTTTGCTAAACTTACCCTACAACTACCTACACTACTTGCACTAGGGTCAATTTGATTTTCGTAGAGCTGCTTAAGCACCAAAATTCGCTTAAGCACCAAAAACCATTGTAAATAAAATCAGTATGCCAGCCAAAACTCCTTGTGAATGTTAATATGCTCAGTGAACAATGAACAAATACAAGTCAAAAGCAGTAAACATCACATGAAATTCGGTTGGTAATTATGTTTGATCAAGGAAGACTTTTCATGCAGAAGCAAATAATGTGCTTAAGCAGCTCTATGAAACTGGCTCATGGTCTCCAATTAATCCAAGCACTTACAATTCAGCTTACCACTTCTGCCTAAGAAGCTGCTACAGCAGTTCGGCAAACAGCGTGAGAATATTTTTGATTACATTGTTGTTTAGATTTAACAGACCGTAATCTGTGAGCACAGCTGCCGACACTGATCAAATCCGCATGGACAAAAACCATGAATTTATCTTTAACTACATTGTCTTCAGCACATACCTGTGGCATGTATCCCACCATACTCCCCGGTACCCCGTGGCCTCGGGAACCAGGCAGCTTGCCCAGGGTCAGGATGGTGCCCTGGTCCATGTTCAGCCTTCCCAGAATGCATCGCAGGAGGGTTGTCTTGCCGCAACCACTGGGTCCAAGGAGGCCATAGCTATGCCAAAAAAAAATTGGAAAATCACAAAATTGTACATTTCAAAGTAGAAACTAACTTACTGGCCAGCCAGCAAAAGTGTGCCACACTTTTGCCGTGTCGCAAATCTCTGGCTTTGGCCTCAAATGCGGTAATGCAAGTCTATGGAAATGGCTGACGCCACTGGCTAGGGGCTGCCATAGGGCCATGTGTAATTTGCAGCCGCAGCCAGATATTTAGGACAAGGCCTTAATTTGGACCTGGACATCCGTCAGATTCTGTGACACTCATGTCAAGGAACCATTCAGATCAAAGTTAACATGACCTCTGACCCCAGACACAATGAAATGGATTACACTTACATGGTTCCCTGCGGCACTGTCATATTCAGGTTCCGTAGCACATCCAGACGACTGGTGCCCCGCCCATAGTGTTTCTTGACATTGATGCACTGCACGGCAGCCATATTGTCATTTGGAGGCATTTCTTTGTTGCGAACTTGCGGGGGATCTTCTAGCTAACAAAACCTGTAAAGTTGGTAAAGCGATCGAAATGGTACTTAAACTTAAAGCGCCAATAAAGGGATTGCATACGTTTGGTAATTTAAGCCTATTGTTTGTTTCAAATCAATATAATTGTATATATACACCATAAAACTAACCTGTGAAAGTTTCAATTCAAAAGGTGGTAGCGTTTGTGAGATTTTGGCGACAAACTAGAGCGGTTATTTCACGCCAGAGAACAGTTAGTCAATAGCTGAGAAGCGTTACGGCCATAACGCTTCTCAGATTCAGTAATTTTTGGAGATAAAAAGTGACATATTTTTCCATAACCGCGGTACTTCGAATTGAACGTTTCTCAATATGCATTATACTATCCAAAGCAGCTGTACTTCTCACCAAGTAAGTTTTTATTGCCATAAATTTTCAGAGTCATTACCAAACGTATGCAATGCCTTTAAAGGACCGCAGGTTCAAATCCAATTAAGATATTTTTTTTCCTACAGGTTCATATTTCATTAATTTAAAGAAACACTGTGTTGGGGCCTGGGACTGGGTGCTACTTAGGCCCAAGTCATTTATTTAGTGTTCATTAGTCCACAAGGATTACGCCCCTATATAACTAGGCTCAGACCTATATAATTTTCCTCAAAAATCAAACAAAGCCCTGCATATAGAGAACTTTGCTAGTCATAAGCGCATTAAATAGCAACCCTGTGTGGCCACACGTACACGTGGGCCCAGTGTATGTGGAGTCCACTGCACACATAGCCGGGCTATACCATTTCACAAACAGGGGTCAATCATTGAGAATGCAGAAACATCGTGTTTTAAACAACAATATGTACAGTTGATTTGTTGCAAAACTTAAACTGAACTGAACGTTTATTGATAGCTTTTCCTTGAATTAATTGTATGACTTTCATGTAGCGTTAAGTTCCGTTAACCACTGCACAACCTTGCAAGATACACCCCTCTGAAGGCGATGAATTGATCCGGCCGATCGGAAATGTGATCGAGCGTAGAGCAAGGTCCAGATTGTGGATGAAAATGCCACAAAAAGAGATATTTTTCACTATAATAAAACACCTACACATATCATTTATGAACAGAGGTACAATCACAAGAAAAGTCGGCATGAAAACTTGAAGAAATATAAGATTTAACATGCTAAAATCATCGTGAGCACGAGACAGTGAAGACATACCGTGCACGGAGAACATGCAACGAGTCTGGTTACGGTCTCGTTGAATCCACGTGCAGAACACCCACACCGCTGTACTGTTTACACCAGGTCCGTATACCAGACTACACTAAGCCATCAGCCAATCCTTTGACGAAACGGGGTTCGCGATTTGACAGAAAAACTGCAACCAGTTCCTCTCAACCAATGAAAACGAATGTTACATAAAATGAAAGCTTATTCCGTCAGCTTTCAGAAACCGCCCGAAGTGAGTTGATACGAGCCACCTAGCGCGAGTGCCGTTGAATCTTGTAAACTTCCACCCTGATAAACCAACGAAATGTGGCTTGACCTCCATAGGAAATGGACAATTCTGGATTTTTGTCTTGTTTTTCAACTCAAAAGTGCATATTATTATACCGCTCAGAGAACAGTGAAACTACATTCATTTGAAAGAGAATAAGATGTACTTTATGATTCCAGCCGAAGTGGTAAGTTTACCAAAAGGACTTTCCGCATACGGACGAAAGTTTGCCGGGGGAGTCCCGATTCAATGCAAATTCCCTGTGTTAAACAGAGCCCCACAGACGTTAGTGAGCAAATGCGCGCAAGTTCTCCATATGGCCCTCTTTCCACAAATTCAACCTTGCTAATAATTGAGGAGGACACATGATATGTGGCAGGTTACATAACTGTTGAACTGGTCAACATAATTATTTAGTTCAGATAGTTCACTGTTACAAAATAGAAGAAGCTATGTCTGAAAAGAATTGATATAGGCCTACCGCATTTAGCATAGCTACCGCGACTGGTATTCATTACTGTGGACTAGGCCTAACTCAATTACGCCTATATAAAAGTGCACACTTCCATGCTTACCCCCGGCCCGCTGTATGTTTTATATTCAGTAAGAAAATCTCACAAATTGCACGAAAATTAAAATAAAAGGTGTCGAGAGAGACTATGAATACTTCTGAATGTGCGTTCTGCTTTAGAGTAAATTACGAGCAGTAATATTACCAGATTACGGAGCAGAATAATTACCGAAAATCCCGTACAAAGTTCAGTGTAATTCGTACAACTAATTGTACAATACAGCGCTGCATGCCGTGTACATGCACATCTGTTTACCATATCAGAATGAACTGGTTCCATGTAGATAGAGGAATCAATTACGCATAACGTCGGTTGGGTACCATACACAACCTGGATCTGAAAAAAAAAATGAATAGAGGGCGCTAGACATTTTTACGTGCCGTACAGGAATAAAAAAAATAACAAAAGGGGAAAAAATGAATAATTTAAAATGAAAGAAAAATAAATCAAGACACAAATCAAGAAGAAAAATATAAAAGATACAATAAAACAATAAAGACTACTCAAAGTCTAATCTACGGAAGCTTAAAGTGACCATCCGAGTTTCCAAGATTATCTCGGACGTCTTTCCCTGATTTGCTAACTCCGCCGTCTTTCAGAGATAATTTAATTTATCTCGGAAATTCGGGAAATTGAATGGTCACTTTAAGCATCCGTAATATGAAGATGATGCTGGAAAAAAACAATATCGTAAAATATTTCCAACGGAAATGGTGTATTTATCCAGAAAGAGTAATACCAAACACCAAAAATATTTTTGATCTTGACAAGATGAAAAATCCCTCTGTTTTGTTTTAAGAAAAAATTTAGTCGTTAAGTTTTTGCTAGTTTCCTTGGACTCATACACCGACTCAGAAGTTCGACTCGGCCAACATTTCACAGGCTTAATATTTCATGTACATACTGGATAAGAAAACATGTGAGTGCTGTTCTGTGACCTTTACCCACGTTGTACACGCCATTCAAGAGAAGATTGTCAGTAAGTTGCCAGGGAAACTGCCTCGATCAATCTACGCAGACTCACAACACCAGAATGAATCACTTCAATAGAAACGCTTCATTTTCTATGTCTAACAGTCAAATTTATTACACTAATTTATCACAATGACACACTTAATAGGTAAATTCTTGATCAAAGTGTTTTATTATTTTAGTTGTATTTTAAACGCTTCTCCTCATTCATCTTTAAAGATCCAGAATTCAACAAGATTTCACTGCAAATGTATGAGAATCAACGTTGAAACCTGCTTGAACACCTATAGAGTACAGTAAAACCTCAATACTTCAAACTCGGATAACTCAAAGATCCACTTAACTCAAATTCAAAATATTGCTTTGTTCCCTCAAAGAATAGGCTTTTGTGTACATAAATACTTCCAATCAAATTACCCGAGGTCAAAATCCTGCAAAATTTAAGTTTTTTCCTCCGAACAATAATTACAAAATCGCGTCGAGTCTGTCCATATCAGGTGCTACAGTTATAACTGGAAATGAAGTACGTGTACATGTAATTTGGGCTACATGTGTAATTATGCTTCTTCCATTATGAGTTGAATTTGATATCTCGAAGTTTACATTCATTCCTTGGGGTTCGAATTATCGAGGTTTGCCTGTAATAATGCTAATTATTAACCTAATGTTTAATAAGGGAATTTACAGTTCTGAAAAAAAATCTCTGACGGAAAAAACTGTCCAACTTTTAAAAATGGTATCGTGTGTCCGACCATTCGTTAGCAAAGAATTGAAGCATTTGTTAATCTCAAAGAATAAATTAAGTCCGCTGATTTTTATGAAGATTTTGAGAAATAAAGGAGAAATCAGTCCGTAAAATTATAAAGAAGGATTTAGGATAAGACGAGTTTTGTAACGTACACAGTCCACTGTTGAATACGAGGAAAACACTATAGCTATATAGGCTCAGTAGAAAATGACTTCAAAATGTGTGAATCTGTTCAGATGTCGTCCGCTAGAGTGTTGACTAATAAAGGGTGGCTGAGGCTCGTTGTTTGCAAATAGCGGGAAATAAATTGCTACATGATAAATCGCCCCATTGTCCTTCAAATACTACCGCCATCCGAGCGCAGCCTGCGTCTGTTTTTTGGTCTGGCTGGTCACTCGCCCAGTTGGTGTAGGTACGCTCTTCTGGCTCTCCATTGCAGATCCACTGGCCCTCTTCCTCCAGATCATCGCAAGCTATCCAGACGTCTTTTGCTGCTGCCCCTCCCTCTTCACGATAGGCCCACACGAAATCATGCTCTGCCTGTGACCAGGGCGCAATCATCTCTCCTCCCAACGCCTGGCAGGATGCATTGGCCTCACTCCAAGGCAGACTCGGGGTGAAACGGTAGCAGGCACGGCGCCACATCTTCCATCCAGGCGGGCATTCGATGAACGGACAGTTTTGACCGAGGGCAAAACTTGCAAGAATGAGCCCAGCGAGTATGACGCTGAAGCGCATCGCGAACATTGCGACAACTAGTGTTCTACAGAGCTCTAGATTGTCAATAATGTATACCTGTGATTAATTTAGAGCTCGAAGACTGCACAATGTCAAATACGCTGTAGATAGATGTTCAACACTAAGGCATTCGTGCAGTTTATATCAAAACCAATCTCTGTCGCAAGCAGGTAATCAAAAGCCTGGTTGATATTTTGTTCCAAAACTGCTTTTGGCAGGAATCAGGCCTTCACAGCAAAAGTCACAAGCAATTTGTTCTGCACCTTCAGTTGGTCCGTAGAAATTGTATCCTCAATAATCTTATAGGAGATCATCTCTCATTCGTACTCCTTCGGCAATAAAAGAAATGAAATGCACCGGCGCCTGGAGTGCTGTGACTTATAACGAGCTCAACACCCACGAACCTCTGGAAAAGCGCCATTCTGATTGGCCGTGGAGTCAATCAATTTACTTCATTTTGAATCGCCTTCAGTGATTCCTGTTCAAAGACGTACGCTACATCAGACCACGAAGCGATAGCAGATTGCACGTATGCCTAGCACTAAAAAAATTAAGAAATCAATACAAGGTCAAACTTGAAGTAGCTACACGTTCCAATTAACCTATTTATAAATCTTCTATATACAATACTTAATATAGTCTGGTTCCCTGCCCAAAGATTCCCTGACGACTCTTATTAAAAATCTTAGATTTGACAGACAATAGTCGAGCACTTTTGGGGTCCGGGAACCAAACTATACTTAATACTGGGCCCAGCGCATTAAAGGTATAATACATGATTATTAAAGGTCACAGAGCAGCACCCACACTTTGTCTGATCCAGGATGTGAAACGATAAACCTTTGAATATTTTTTAGCTCAATCGAGCTGAGTCACGAGAAAAGAAAAAAAGACGAAAACCCAACTCAACTTGTTCTTATAAATCATAAAGAATAAGTTTGATCTTAATTACCCCGAGATCAAAACTGTTTTCAGTCTTACAAATTTCTGGATGAATACAATTTTCAGGCGGAATTTTTTGAACGTTATGTTTCTACCCGCACCATCTACATATCCCGATGGTTATACGTAAATCTGTGAACATTTCTGTTTGGGTATGTTACCAACCCTGTACTGTACCTTTAAGCCGAGCATGTAAAAAAAAAAATCAAACAGACTTTTGGCATTGTCACTGAAGCTTTTAGCAAAATCCTTTATTAGAAACACGCGATCCTCAAACACCCATCCACTTTGCACGCACGCATCCCATCCTTCTTTTGCAACTCTCCTTTTAATTCGTTCTCTTTTTTTTTTTTGTCGTAAATTCTGTTTCATTTGGTGTTTTGTAACCGTGAGACAATAGTCTAAACTGGGCCAAATGCATTAAGCTGAGTATGGAGAAGAAAAAGATCAATGAATACCTCAATTATCAGCATATTGTTATTGGCAATGGGCTGATGGTAAGAAGCTTCTGATTTGGAACACGAGTCACCAAAACACGCAACCACTTTGGCGTGCATCTCCTTTTTGCTATAACTATCCTTTTATAAGCTCTCTCTCTTCCACTTTATTTTACTCTATTTGAAGTTTCATCTTATTGATCATTTAAAAAATCTTGTATTAATCACCTAAATTTTTTTATCTTATGGTTAAGCCTGCATTTGAAAACCGATAAACTGAGTATGGGCAAAAGCACTGCTGTGTAATAAAGGCCTTTGCGGTCATGCAGAGGTCATGAACGTGCTCACAAACGATCCTGCTGGATGAAATCATCATGATTGAAACACAGGTTCAGATTCTTAATATCTTGATATCGATACCACAGTAACAGGATACATCACAGGAATGAGATTGCTTCATGTGCTAGGTTTAAGATACATAACAATATAGTATATTTTAAATTCATTCTGGATCAAAAAGTTTTTTTATTAGGATTGGACTATAAAAATGTAAAAAGGTTTTGATCGTATAAAGCGCCCTGAACGTTCACATTAATTTGAAAGAATTTGCATATACAAAATAAATTTATTACAAGTATTATTAGAACACAACAAACAAAAAGATAATCAGACACAAGTAAGCTGTGTCCGATTAAAAAAGTAAGAAAACTAGTGAAATGATATACGGAAGCAGAATTACTCAAAGCAAATCCCAACAAACAGAAGATTTTGCTCTCTTTTTGTTTTGTATTTTTAAAAATAAACTAGCCGCAAATACGCAACACAAATTATGCGCGCATTTCAATCCTGAACAGTGTTCAAGTGTTCAAATGCAACTTATATTGTATTTGAGTTGTCAAACTTATCAAATATTGTTTATTACGTATCCACGTCATTACAATTACTTTAGTACTTTATACACAAAGGACCGTACGTGCAGTGGAAGTCCGTGCTCTAAACACCTATTTAAATGATGACAAATATATGCCATTTTAACCATGCTAATATATGCGACTTGTCACTGTATAGGGGCTAGTTCATGTAATTCTTGACAAACATCATCTCTGCATGCACGCTTGACGATGTTTCTTTTCAAGTTCTTGACAAAAAAGGAGACGCACATCCCGAACAACAAAGGAACGGCAGTAATTGCAATTATCTTTGGCTGAACACACTCTCAGTGTAAATATAAAACAGTGGTCTTGAATTCCTCATGCAATAGCTCGTATTACACTATTAATCAAGTAGGCCTAGCTGTATTGTGACAGTTAATATAAATATTGACGCAAAAGGACCCCCGAACAACAAAGGAACGACGGTTATAACCATTTCAATGTGCAATTACCTTTGGCTGAACACACACACTCGATGTGTAAATATGAAACAGTGTCAATACAAATAGTGAACTTGAATACACTGAGGACAACAGCTCTTATAACACTATTCAACAAGTAGCTGTATTGTGACAGTTACTTGTAAAATATTGACACAAAAAGCCCCCGAACAACAAAGGAACGACGGTTATGGCAATTTCAGGGTGCAATTATCTTTGGCTGAAGGAAAGAAAATCGTCAGTTCATATAATTTACCTTATCTGGTAGTATGTAGTGCTTGTATGACGCCGCCTTTCGGTGGGGGTAATCTTTAAGATCGTGCGCTGCTGAACAACTGAACAAATATGAGCCAGTTTTTCTTTGTTCGGTTTTCAATGACTTGAAAATGAATCCTGCCAGTTTCCCTTGTGCTTTTTTTTTAATGATTATATATATTAGCCACATCCTCTTTGAGTGATCCTAATATACCGTTTTTCATGTTTGCGTTATTTTATGCCAAACAAAGAAAGATAATTTGTTACACCGCCAACATAGGACTGTATAACTCAGTTGGGAGAACGCCGGTACGGTGTTCCGGAATTCTTAGGTTCGAATTCCGCTCTATCTTATCTTTCTTTGTTCAAATTTCAATCTTGAATCAATTAATTTACCCTTGATATGTGACAATGAAATAAAAAAAAAACTGATTAAGTAATAAATTAATGAATAAATCATCAGAAACAGTGAATTACACCAAATTTAACAACTTCTCTGTAAATGTTTCTCGACATCATCACTCTTTATTTCTTTATCACAACATACTAAACCTTTCCCTGCATTTGACTAAGGGGGCCAGTCTGCAAATACCAGGTAATGCATCGGTGCAATCAAAGTCTCCCCACTGTCCGTCAAACCTGTCAGCAATCCTACCACAATCCTCGTCTCCTACTTGGTTCGGTTGATTACTCGCCCAGTTGGTGAAGGTACGCTCTTCTGGCTCTCCATTGCAGAACCACTGACCCTCTTCCTCCAGATCATCGCAAGCTATCCAGACGGCATGCCCATGCCCTTCACGATAGGCCCACATGAAATCATGCTCTGCCTGTGACCGGGGCGCAATCATCTCTCCCCCCATCGCCTGGCAGGATGCCTTGGCGTCAGCCCAGGGCAAACCCGCCGTGAAGCGATAACACGAGCGGCGCCACAGTTTCCATCCAGCTGGGCATTCAATAAAAGGGCAGTTTTGCCCCAAAGCGAAGTTGCCAAACGTCACTGCAGAGACGACGATGAAGATGTTTACTGACAACATCTCAGAAATGAGTCTGATTCACTAAAAAGCCTAAAACTAGTGCATAGTTTAAGTGTGATCCTTCAGGCAGTAGTTTGTGAATCTGTATTAGCGAGTCAAAATGTTGCTGATCGGGATGGATTCAAACACGAAGAAGTCCTTTCTCACTTCATATGAATACTTGAAGTCTCATCCCTTTGTCATTCACAACCAGTTTCTCAAGGCGTTCAATTCTGCTATTTAGTTCAATGTTTTCCGCTAGAGCATCGATCGACATGTCCAATGCAACGAGTAATGAAGATTTGCTCTGGCACCCTTTAAAGCTCAATTTTCGTCCAAGAGATCTTTATCACTCTTTATCACTCAAGAGGTATCAGACGGATTGCATGCACATGTAGTGCTGTCGACTATCATGGGCAGATACTACTATCACAGTTCAATACAGCCACGTCAGATTAGGTCCGAGCATCTTCACGTCTCGATTGGGAGTGTACGGGCTTGACTGTTCCAGCAGTATTTTGCCTAACCATCACGTGAACAGATGTCAATATACCTACGTGTTCAAGCTTGATTAAACTACCAACTTAACGAGAAATAAAACGAAGAAGAGGTAAAAAAAAAAAAAATTACCCGAATCAGTCACCGATGATAATTTGTAAACAGCAAACCGGGCACGGTGACGCTTCGACCATTCTTTAACCCAGTTTCATCGAGGTGGATGTAAACACGGCGCTGCCACATGCACACCCCTTGTACCTCTAAACGCTATGAATATGATATTCGTCAGGTCAACAAAACGAAACAAGAGAAAAAAACCTAGTATTTGCCCTGAATAATTGCACACATTAGTAACAACGTCTGGTGAACAAATGATAACAGAAAGTAAAATTGAGAATTAAACATTAAAACTGACGAAACCTCCTTTAATAGCCAGGGTAAAGGAAACAACAATTATTCAATGAGGAATTAATTAAAATATTGAGTTGTCTTATTTTGGTGTACTTTTTTTCGGGATAAAGAAAACGGGGTGTCTCAGCTGAGTTAGTGGTACCATTGGTGAAAGAACGGAGGCAGCCAAGTCGGTGATATTGCTTCCAAGGTGGTTTATTATAACACACTGACTCTGGATGGGTGTGTGTATTTATGTGTGTGTGTGGTCTTCTGGTAATTTACGCACACGGAGTGTCTACTAATCAGCTAGTGATTGGATAATCACATAATCAGCAATTAAGAGTCATTAAAAGGAGGATTTAGGAAGCATAAATTTCGGGAAACAACGTGATTCATAAATGGTGGTGCAATCATATATTAAGGTTATAAATATATAATCACAAGAGGGCGCTGTTCCGGGTTCCGACAGTGGAGAGGCATTTGTACAATTGGCGTTGGAATGGGTAAATGGTCTCAAAGATTAAACAAGTAAATGGCTTTTGTGTTGTCTGAATAATTCATCATCTTGCAGATGTGTCT
This sequence comes from Astropecten irregularis, assembly GCA_963971285.1. Taxonomy (NCBI): domain Eukaryota; kingdom Metazoa; phylum Echinodermata; class Asteroidea; order Paxillosida; family Astropectinidae; genus Astropecten; species Astropecten irregularis. The sequence goes on from OZ020261.1 coordinate 13,949,752, forward strand.
TTGTATGAGAACACAACGTGAAGACGGCATCGAGACTGCACAGAGAAGTTATTGCAATTAAACACGCGATTCCCTGAATCTAAACACGGTCTGTGCTAGCTGTTCCAATATGCTAATTATGACCTTTGACATGAGATTGATTATAATAAAACCTGTTCACGTGTTATGTGCAGGCTGGAAGACTAGTAAAGATCGAATGCCTCAATGTTCCACTCATTTTATTATCACGATACACCCTAATTAAGGGTAGTATACTATTGTTACATGGTGGCAGCGGTGGGATGTTACACTAGCCTTGGTTAATGCGTTCGTTATTAATCTCTGTGTGTGCATTAGTTTGCAGCTTGTATACAGAACATCAGGGCAAGCAGCGACCTCTCGCGGTGTGAAAAATATGCAAATTAGCTGAAACCGGACGGGTTATTACACAAAATCGTTTTAATAGAGACTAGCGTAATAAACTGGTTTCCAGTCCCTTCTTTATATTTGTGTGGCATGGCTGCTGCATTGTGTATCGCAGCGTCCATCTGATAATTGTAGAGTTACCTAAAAATTAATGTTACACGAACTTAAAAAAATATTTCAATGAAAAGTGATCCAAGAAAAGCATTTTTTCTTCCCTTAAAGGCTTTAAAATAAATTCAGTCAGTTCCCCCTGTGGTTATTTCTTTATTTATCCTGGTGAGTTTGTGTTCCCTTGGTTTGCAAAATATCACGTTTCTTAAATGATTAATGGGATATAGTGTTATGTAAGTGGTATCATTTCTTCTGACTGCTAAACAAACAAAGACAATTGACTATTTGGGACACCACCAACATAGGACTAGAGCTAAGTTGGTAGAGCTCCCCGGTACGGTATTCCGATGGCCCCTGATTCGAATCACGCTTCATATTTTGTTTCCTTTTTCAATTTTAATTTCCTTTGTTATTTGACGATGAAATACAAAAGAAAGAAATATGTGAATAAATTAATTAATGAATCAACAGAATCAGTGACATACAACAACTTGAACAACATTTCTGTACATTATCTCAACATCATCACTGTTTTATTTTTGTATCACTACTGAATATATATTACCCTTAGTGAAGCAAGGTTCATGTTTGTTCATTTAAATTTCTTTCAGCGGGAGTCATCTCCAGTAAATATTTGGTTTTGTTAAATCGCGACATGTTTTAGGTTTTCCACTGCAACAAATTAATGTCCGTTCTCTTTCCAGATTTTGGCACGTTGATTCCTTATCTAAAATGTCTTATCTTAAAGTCCGTTGATTTGTGTTCAAGGATTCTTTAATTAGAGACAGATAACATGCTGATTGTTATCAAGCGCAAAAACCACACGTTGGTTACATTGTTTTTTTTTATGTTAAAGTTGTACAAGTCCGTTGATTATGATTGGTGATGAAGTTTGCTCTGATCTAAGTTGAAGACAGAACCTCAAATTACGCAGGTATATGGCGAAAACGTTCATATTCTCTTACTTGCTATATTGAACATCAAAGGGTACTTTATAACATACGTGTTGCCTATTTAGAGACGGCTTGTCCTGCTGTCTCTCACGTGTATCCACTCATTGGCTGCCAGTCATGCTTAAATACGCCAAAGGTCCTGTCTGCAGATAGAAGGATATGAAATGTCGCATGATCGGTCTTCCCATAGCCCTCCAACCGAATTCCACATCCTGGCACAATCCTGATCTTCGTTTTTTTCCGAATTACCAGTGTTCCAGTTGGTGTAGGTACGCTCTTCTGGCTCTCCATTGCAGAACCACTGACCCTCTTCCTCCAGATCATCACAAGCTATCCAGACGTCTTGCCCTGCTGCCCCTCCCTCTTCACGATAGGCCCACACGAAATCATGCTCTGCCTGTGACCGGGGCGCAATCATCTCTCCTCCCATCGCCTGGCAGGATGCCTTGGCGTCACTCCAGAACAGGCTCGGGGTGAAACGGTAGCAGGCACGGCGCCACATCTTCCATCCAGGCGGGCATTCGATAAAAGGGCAGTTTTGGCCCAAAGCGAAGTTGCCAAACGTCACCGCAGAGACGACGATGAAGATGTTTACTGACAACATCTCAAAAATTAGTCTGATTCACCACAATGCCTTAAACTAGTGAACAGTTCCAGCGTGATTGTTGGGGCAGTAGTTTTGTGAAAATATTCAAGCGAGTCCGAATGTTGCCGATGGTGGTGGATTAACACACATGAAAAAGTCTTCATTCAATTCAATTGAAAACCTTCAGTTTCGAGCCCCGTATCATACACAAGTCAATAAGGGCTTTCAATACGGCTAATTAGTCCAATGTTTTTCTCTAGTCCGACGATCAATTGTCCAATGAAACGCGTGATGAAGTACAGGTAAGGTATGCACAGGTAACTTGTTTGATTAAAACTCAATTTACGATTCGTCAAAAAGATCTTTATCACTCAAAAGGTATCAGGCGGACTGCATGCATATGAAGTGCAGTGTCGACTATCATGGGCAGATACTACTACACAGTTCAATACAGCCACGTCAGATTAGGTCCCAGCATCTTCACGTCTCGATTGGGAGTGTACGGGCTTGACTGTGCCAACAGTATTTTGCCTAACCATCACGTGATCATGGGTTAGTAATAGTTACGTGGTTAAGGTTTTGGACCGTTCCTGCTTTGCTCCTAAGCTCCGCCCATTGTGTGGGTGTTTTACATACCGCATGTGACCGAGTTTGACCGAGGGCCTGTTTGCCTAATGCACAGGATCCCAGATTTAGGGATCCACGCGTCCTATGCAAGCTACGCTATAATGGGATCCGGATCAGTAGAATCCGTGATCCTGTGCATTAAACAAACAGGCCCCCAGGCTTTCGTGGTCACCTGATTGAAAGGCGTCCTCCAATTGGCCAATGCGTGTATTTTGATTGACATGTTGGAAGGATCCATTGGTGCACAGGGACCGGATACCGAACGGTGACGCTTAGAATATTTTAACCCCAGTTTCACCTAGGTGGGCGAAACCACGGCGCTACCGCATGCACACCGATTGTGCTTGTATACGGTATGAGTATGAAATTCATCAGGTAAAAAAAAATAACAACAAAAAAAAGGTAGTATTTGCAGTTAATATTTGCACACGAAAAGCAGAGTAGGTAAAAATTGATAAAAGAAAGCAAAAACGGGAATTATAGTGACGAAACCTCCATTACCCGAAATAAAGGAAATAAAGTTTGTAGAATAAAATTATTTCTTTAATCAAGTTATCTTGTCTAATTATAGTTCCGGTGAGTTGTTAATTTTCCCCTAGTCTATCGATCAAGTGTCTAATGCAATGTGGAATGGAGTAGAGGTTTGATATCGTGGTAAGATCAAAACCATTTTTTATGTTTTATAAGACAAATTGAGTCGGGTTTTCGCTATTTTCTCATGACTCAGATATCCGATTGATCTCAAATTTTCACAGGTTTATTATTGCATGTACATGTTCATGCTGGATCAGACAAAGTGTGAGTGCTGCTCTGTGACCTTAAACAATAATGAATTGTATCTATAAACATTACGCGAAGTGATAACCATTCCAGAGTTATTACTTTCAGTGGAAATTGTTTGATAGAAATATTTAATCATGAAACTTAACGAAGCATACTCAATTGAACAAAGATACATTTGCAAGATGATGAATTATTCAGAGAACACAAAAGCCACTTGCGTGTTTAATTTATGCGACAATTTACCCATTCCAACGCCAATGGTGCCACTAACTCAGCAGAGACACCCCGTTTCCTTTTTCCCCGAAAATTTATGTAAACCAAAATGTCCACTTTGTTTAAAGTTTAATCTTAAAGGGTCGTATAATTCGCGATTTTTACAATTACTTTTGAAAGTATTTAAGAGTACCATTATTTCTGTGCACGTTAAATATTATTTGTACTTAATATTATGTGTATATTATTTGTGCTTGATATATGTATATTAACGCGTACAAATATTGCTGTCAGGCGCTGCACAATATCTTGGGTCTGTCAGTAATATAAAAACTGACCTTTATATGACAAAATTAATATATTTTTTAATTAAAGCGCGTTTGCACATCGGCCACAAATTATCATTGGTGTATGGTTAAGTACAATGGGTCTATTCATAAGAACACAACGTCAAAAGGCCACTGAGACTGCATAGGAACGGCACAGTTATTGCAATTTAAACAAACGGTGCTTTTTACGTGCTCTATTCGATGTGAAAAATTTGGGTATTAAAAAACTATAGCGTTTTCTAAAAGAAAGTTCCAGTCAGAAACATTCCTGCAACAAAACATCCAAAATTAGCTTTGGGGTGTAATTTAACTCACAAGACAGGCAATGATGAGAATTTATGTTTGTTGTTGAAAAGAACAACTTAAATGTTGCCACAAATGGATGTCCAACTGTGTTTGTTTTCACATTCAAATTTGGCAATAAAGATTCGTTGCAAACGACGTCAACTCGCCGCCATCTTAGGTGTTAGCAATTGGAAGAAGCACGTGTATTTCATAGAGTACACGCATTTATGCCATTGAATTGATTTTCAAAGATTAATTCTGATAATTTTGAATTGTTTGCAACTCGATACCCGATGACGTAGTCGTGACGTCACGAGTAGAAAGCTGGAAGATTATATATAGTCTGCTATTTGCAGTAGAAAATAAGGGTTCTATTATCTCAAGATTGATTATTCATAAATTTTGGAATGTTAAATGAAAAGTCTTGATTTAATACCTCTGGTATGATGACGTCATCACTTCTAGCCGCTGTACAAACGTTGGTTAGAGGTAGATATGACAGTTGACTTAAAAAAGACTACTGCAGATTTCGAAGAAAAAAAAGCCGATCAAATCTTACACCATTAAAAGCAGGTTAAATCACGCACCACTGTAAAAAATGAAAGTCACTTCCGGTTTCGTAAAAAAGAAAACTATTTTCTATCAAATCATCGAGCATGAAATGATGGCGTGCAAAGTTAACATTTAATCCTGGAATAGAGATATCCCTATTAACAATAGAGATACATGTATCTCTATTCCGGGATTAAATGTTAACTTTGCACGCCATAGATATGGCGGTGTGTGCGTGGTTTCATTGCTTCTGACTGCCAAACGAACAAATTAATTGACTATTAGGGACACCACCACGAGCTGGATAGGTCATGTTGGTAGAGCGCCTGTAGGGTATTCAGGAGATCGCCGGTTCAAATGCCGCTCCAGTCAATGTTTCTTTGATCACTTTTCATTGACTTTAATTTCAGTCAGTTTCCCTTGTAGTTATTTGTTAAAATATAGAGTAAGTAATAGTATCTTGTGACGGTTTTGTATGGATTTGTATAGATTGAAAAAAATAAGCTTTTAGGCCTAATAACTTGTAATATCCATGCCGTTACGTAATGTTCCAACGTCTGGATATGCTCGCATGTTCAGTCTTTTGATATTTCATGACAACAAACAATTCTAGATAAACAGGTAGAAAAACACTGATACATCCAAATAAATATAGCAACACAAAGAATGAAATAAAACCACGTGGACATAAATTCTGTAAATTTTCAAAATCATCCCTCTTTATTTTCGTAACACGAACTTGTTCTTGCGGTTCATTACCATTGTAATGCTTTATACACATTTTGATTTCTTCTTCATTTTGACATAAAAACCTCTCCCGAGATTAAATTTCCTTTTGTGTGTAGAATTGGGACATGACTCGATATTTTTGAAATGTGGACGGATAATGTGTCTTCAGTATCTGTAGAAAATTGTGGGTAGCACTTTAAGACTAACTATGAGAAAAACTACATAAGCTTTGGTATAGTAACAATGAAGTACTTGTTACTACGAAAGCTTATGTAGTTTTTCTCTTAGTTAGTCTTTAAGTGCTACCCTAATTTTCTTTAGTATTTGTGGTAGGGATGAGTACGAATAAAACAGAACAATTCATTTTTTATGTGCAACTTAATTTTTACTTATTTTTTTAAAATTGGTTTTGCAACTTATAAATTATTTCCTATTATATTTATCAATTTGAAGTCTTTTTAATGCAACTTATTTTTTAACAAGTTTTATTCTCCTTGCTTATAAATTATTTGCTAAAACTCTCTTACCATTTTAAAGTCCTTTTTTATCGAATACTGTACAATATAATTCTTTTAAATCATTGTAAATGGGGTTTTATCAGCGACTCCTTGTGGCTGCCTACCCTGTACATTTTTCTTTAAAATGAATAAACGAGAAATATATATATATATTGTATCTACCGTTGACAAAGCACGTTTGTTCCTGCACTTCAACATTTTAAATCTCTTTGAGTCCGTTGATTGATGATCACGTTTGCTGTAATAATCTTAATTGATGAACGAACGAAGCACACTGTCGATATCAAGTGAAAAAGACTTAAACATCTTAAGAGTACTATCATGTTTCAATAACATGAATATGGTTCTTTTTCAGAGACGACTCCTCGTGATTAGTATAGAGAGTGTGCACGTGACGTCACTTGACAGCTTAACGGCCATTTTGGACGGCACGCGTACACACGCACGTCACGTATGCGCGCACGCGTACGTACCAGACAGCATCATTATATGCACGCACTTCTGCGTCTGCGTACGCGTCCGGTTGATTTGCAAGCTGCGCGAACACAAGTCATGTGGGTTACGTACGTGCATTATACATGTGTAGAGCGTTGCCGTCCAAAATGGCGTCCTGATCACGTAACTGCACACCCTCTATTGACTAAGCATGGGAGGTGACTAATCAAGGGGCCCGTTTGCAAATAGCAGGGAATTTCCGAGAGCATGGACGGTCTCCCCAGTGTCCTCCATACAATTCCACAATCCTAGCACAGTCATCTTCTCCTTCACGATATTCGTTTGGTTCATCACTCTCCCAGTTGGTGAAGGTACGCTCTTCTGCCTCTCCATTGCAGAACCACTGGTCCTCTCCTACCGAATTGATGCAAGCTATCCAGACGTCTAGCCCTGCTACCCCTCCGTCTGCACGATATGCCCAAACGAAATCATGCTCCGCCTGTGACCGGGGCGCAGCCATCTCTCCTCCCATCGCCAGGCAGGATGCCTTGGCTTCAGCCCAGGAGAGACTCGGGGTGAAACGGTAGCAGGCACGGCGCCACATCTTCCATCCAAGCGGGCATTCGATAAAAGGGCAGTTTTGCCCCAAAGCGAAGTTGCCAAACGTCACCGCAGAGACGACGATGAAGATGTTTATTGACAACATCTCAGAAATCAGTCTACATTACAATGCACTACAATGCATCAAACTTTTGAAGAGTTTCAGAGTGATTGTTCGGACTGTAAATAACGTGAATGTTTTAAGCGAATTAAAACATTGGCGATTGTGCTTGATTAAATCATGAAGAAGTCCCACTCAGTTCAAATGAATTATTGAAGTTTCGACCCATCTATTACACACAACAACTTACTCATGGCTTCCCATACGGCTAATCAGTCCAATGTTTTTCCTCAGTCCGCCTGTCGAATTTCCAATAAAACGTGGGATGACGTATCACTCCAAAGGCACCAGTTCAATACAATATTCCGAGCATCCGAGTTCCACCATCTTCACGTCTCGATTGGGAGTGTAACAGTCCGGGCTTGTCCCTGCCAATCCTTATTTGATTTGACCTAAGTATCACGTGTTCGGTTGCAGTTTGCCTACGTGTTTTAGTGGTAGGCCTACTACATACATGAAATTAAAAAAAAGACGAAGACAAAAAAATCCACATTACATATTCAACTGTATCAGTCACCGGATACGGTGACGCATCGTATAGTGTTAATCACCGTTACCTCCCTGTAACAACACGACGTTGGCGCATGCACATCGACTGTGCCTGTACGTATGAATAATGAAATCATCACCTTGAAGAAAGGTTCAAAGGCACAAAGAAATTAGCTAGTGTTTGCTTAATATATGTAATTGCAAACTGAAAGCAGAGCAGAAACTAACAATATCTTTAAAAATACAAAAAAATATCAATTTATGATGAATCATCCTATATAACCTTGCTAAAGCCAGTAATAAGTTTGCCTAATTATTCATTGGGTAATTTCATGGAAATAGCAAGACGTTGGAAACCTATGGAAAGTACCCAGTTTCTGGTAGTATCAGGGGAGTATCTGACTCCACCTTCCGGTGTGGTATTCTTTAAAATCGTATGCTGCTTGGATTGTGCGACGCCACGAAGGGGATCATAGTACAATCATACAATGTGGGATGTTTTCAATTATGCACGTACAATCAGACTCGTCTGACAAACAAATTGGAATCAACCTGAAAGTGAATAATGACTAATTAATGTTCCACGTTTACCGGCACAAATAATGTAATAAAATAATTGGAATTTTGAATGATTTCAAATTAACTGGAAACGATCTCTTTAAGGCGGCGATTTAATTATCAACTGTCACGTTTTTCTTTTAATTGATTTAATCATTGTCCAGGTGATTGTTTCTTTTACTGAATTTATGGACTTTGTCTCCTTTTTCCTCTTCATGTTAATTATTTCGTTCCAAAAGATTCATTCAAACACCATTAATACCACTAATCCTGCTGATAACGCGTTCTTGTTCTGTTAATCAAATTACATATGTCTCCACTAGACATTGCAGATTACTTTAACCTTGCGAGCAGCAAGGTGATGAATTTTTCCGACACGTTCCTAAATTCTGAATAACTGTGACGAATTAAGCGAATATTTCCTGTAATCCACAAGCCACGAATTAGCCTAGCCATAACCACTCTAGAGTGATAGGTTACCAATAATCGCTGTATCTAGTATTTAATTAATCTCATTGTGAGCCCCCCGTGTGTTACCCCAGTAGATACAAAGTTACTACGGAATACAAGAAAGGAGAGTCAGGCAGGTGTTTCTTAAATCTCAAATTAACTATTGAAAAGGACTGAACACGTTTTAGATTTCCAAAGGGGTTATTCACCTACAAAACCGGCAGTTTATAATTATATCAGTGACGCTCCACGGCATTCAAAGGGTTTATTAATTAGTGAATTCTTATCGCAAGAAGATTAATATAATTGCTAGTTTTTAATTTATAATTATGAACTGCTTGATCACTATAAATAAATTCTTCAAATATGCACATGTTCATGTTTGTAAAATTGTACGAGCTGCAAGGCAGTTGTGTAGACACGTCCTCAGACCTGGGGGGGGGGTTGATCGTGTAGCTGGGTCGTTCTTCCAGTATACGTTTGTGCACAACATAATTTATATATATGAAAAGTGAAAACCCGGGGGGTTGTAACCCCCCCCCCCCCCCCCCCCCCTAGCCCCCCGGGATCTACGCCCATGCTGCAAGGCCTGCCAGTTTTTCAAAATCCAATATATTTGACGTGAGAAGATTATAATAATTGATATGCGAATTTTAAATAAAGCGCGTTCTGGACCTTGGCAAAAAAAAAAATAATAATAATAATTTCAGGAGCTGCACGAGATCTATAGCGATGGCAGTGAATTTCAATATATCTTTGACGTGAGAAGACTAATGTATGCTACTTTTAATTAAAGCCCGTTCTGGACCTTGGCCACAAATTATCAACGATGTACGGGTTATTACAATGGGTCTATTCAATGAGAATACAATGTAAAGAGGCCTCCTACTCTACACAGGGAAGAAACGGTTATTGCAATTTAAACTCACGGTCCTCTATATCAACACAATATAATAAACACAATGCATAAGTGTACGGTTATGTATTTTTACTGAACTGAAGCAAGCTTTGTAGTGTAAACTAAAGTATATACATTTTTCTGTTACACATTTTATATCCATTCGAAATTCCATTAATTTCCATACAATTAATTTTAACAAATTGAATCACTTGATAATAACAGGAAACGCAGTACGATTTAAATCCAAATATTTCATAGGGTTACAAGTCATGGGGCACGAGCACACATAGCGTGGATATCTGTCTGTTTTGCTCAATGACGATTGACAGCCTCTCCTTTAACAATAAATGAATTGATTATGTGAGGAATAAAAATTTATTTTACAAGAACGAAAAATGTTGTCAGCGGCTGCACAAGATCTTACGCCTGTCGGTAATTCTAAATTTCTCTGCCAAAATGACAAGCCAATACTTATAATGTTTGGGACTTAATTAAAGCGCGCTCTAAACGCTGCAAACAAATTATACTCGGTGGACAGTTAAGCCAACGGGTCTTTGTATGATCATTGGCACGTAACGTGAAGACGCCTCCGAGTCTAGGCAGAAACGGCACAGTTATTGCAATTAAAACACGCGATTCTCAGAATTTATAAACAAGGCCTGTACTGGCCTTGGTCAAGGCGTTCGTTATGAGTCGTACCGCATGCATTAGTTTGCAGCTCCAGCCGCACACATGCTTTCTGAACAAAGGTACATGTACAGAAAATCAAGGCAAACAGCGACCTCACGCGGTCTGAAAAATATGCAAATCAACTGAAACCGGACGTGCGATTGCACAATTTATTGGTCCAGGCCATCCAGGTAAATAAGAATTAGAACAATCTTAAGAGTCGCTATTTTTTCACCAGCGGCCGCCATGTTGGTTAGCTAACTATTTTTCAATTGTTGTGTTTAAATTATATAATTATGTCTATTATTTATATCACAATCATTTTAAATTTGTTAAAATCAAAGAGCAAAATCCTTTACATAAAATGTGCGCGAGCCAGCATGAGCTACTGTGGTGGTGCGAGCCTACTTGTTCTGCAGGTGGCTTCACACGCATTGTTTCATGAATCGGTTCCGATGGAGATTATTTTTTTGGGGGGGGGCGGGACATAAATTTACTTATTTTTCTCAACTTTGGGGCCACTTTTAAGCACTTGCATAAGAATTCAAATTTATATTGTCATTAATTATGCGTTAAGCAATACTTTTTAAGCACTTTCATCCCTTCCCCAATTTGTATTTCAGGTAACCGGTAAATTCGCTTTATTTTTTTTTATACATATCAGCCATTAGGTTGCCGTGCATGCAGAATTAACAATGAGTACTAACGTTGATCCATTAAAGCACGTACATTTGAATCGTAAGTTTGAAATGTTCAACGTAAATAGACTGATGATTTATTAAATTGACTAGTTATTATATGTCATGTCATTTGAATGTGATTTTTAAATTGTTGCTATCGTGAAAACAGACATCTTTGCCAAGTTACGGTACTGGCGAAAGCGCTCTATTTCTAGAACCATAAAATCATAAATAACTTAATCAGGGAAGCAGTGAATTACAAAATTGCAGAACTGAATGATTATGACAACCAGTTACATATTAAACTTGAATACAATTTGATGGCAATTTTTTCAAAATATGACCAAATATTTGTTTAAAAATTACGAAAGAAAAACAACAAATGCGATTACAAAGACTAATGAAGAGAAGAACAAGAACAGATGTTATGTGTGGTCGAGAGATACTAAGATATGGCATTTTGCATAAAAATTGTAACCATAATTTAGGGTTATGGTTTTAAAACAATGAAATTGCAGTTGCTTGATTAATATAGGTTGACATAGATTTTTTCAGTGCGTCATTGAGCCACGCTGCATATTCACATTGATTTTAGTCTTGCATCTCAGTAGCATGATAACAATATGATTAAGAACACGCACTCATATTCCATACGTACGGTCTGCGAGAGCACGATCGATACGCCCAAAATGGAGAAATAATGGAGCATTGAATAAAACGTGATCTAGATGCGCTTAATAAACGATGAAGAGCGGCTTGGCAAATAATTTGTCATACAAATACGTACTTTTACGTATTTTTCCTCAATTTAAACGGAATTGCCAAAATATACTGCTTATTCTAAACATTAAAGGTAGTATCATACTTTGGTAGCGTACCGACAAAGAAATCTTCACATGTTTACCTTTAACTTACAGGGTGTAAAGCTGGTGACGGTAGACACATACCGTTATAATTGTTCCGTCTGAAATGTTTATTCAGAAGACAGTACTTTAGTTTTTGTCAGAGAAAATGAAGATTTATGGGGGAAAATATCAAGGAACATACTGTTACATTCATCTGTGAAACTTCCAGTCCCATACGGTGCCCACTTTTTGAGAAAACAGTGAAAACGGCACAGTAATTCCGAAGTCTTTTTACTTTTTTGTTGATCTTTTTAAGATCAAAACATTTTTTTGGTCATTTGTCTAACTCTTTTTTTTTATAATAAATGTAGCATTCCATGCAATCAAACGTTAACGGTTTGTTTCTAACATATCACCGTCTTTATATTCTTTACGTTACAGGTAAACCTGTAAAGATTTTTTGTTTCAGTATGCTACCAAAGTATGTTACTACCTTTGAGATTTAAAATAAGCAGAATATTTTGGCAATTCCGTTTAAATTTAGGGTTAAATTGAAGTTATAATAATAAGTACGTATTTGCATGGCAAATTATTAGCCAAGTCTTCCTTCATCGTTTATAAAGCGCATCTAGATCACGTATTGTTCCATGCTCCATTATTTCTCCATTTTGGGCGCATCGATCGTGCTCACGCAGACCGTACGTATTGAATATGAGTGCGTGTTCTTAATCATATTGTTACTATGCCACTGAGATGCAGGACTAAAATCAATGTGAATATGCAGCGCGGCTCAATGCTGCACTAAGAATCTAAATCAGCATATTTTAATCGAGAAACTACAATTTCATTGTTTCAAAACCCTAGCCCTAAGTAATTATGATACTACATTTAAGGCGAAAAAAATGCGAAAAAGAAGAATAAGAAAAAGAGGAAGAAGAAAGACACAAATCAGAGCCAGAACTCTCAACAATGAGGAATAATCACTGCGACACTGCCCTTCATCTGTTGTTGACAGGGAATACACAAAGCAACTCTCCATTGATTTCTGTCCTCCTTACCTGGAGAGGGTTTGATTTTCTGTGTCATCGAGTTGCGGTGATGTATTTATAGTCTTTATATTATTGATTTCAGTCCTTTGTCTTAGCAGTAAGCAGGAGGGGAAATTGCGCCGAAATTCAAGACCCAGTAATGGCAAAAATGGAAACAATGGTAAATGGTAAATTATTTACACATGATTAAAAAACGCAGTGTGTATAAAGTTGGAAAGGTTTTAAAAAGCAAAGGTTGCTTTTCGTATTTTTATATGACTGTTGGGATGTAGCGGTAACTGCGTGGTACGTTTCATGACTTCTGACTGCCAAATGAACAAAGATAATTGACTATCAGGGACACCACCAACGTAGGGCTGGATAGGTCAGTTGATAGGTCAATTTTCAATGGCTTACAAATAATCCAGTTAGTTTCCCATGGGGGTATTTTGTGATGAAAATAAAAATAGATGAATAAATAATTGAATAAAACAGATTCAGTGACATACAACAATTTGAACAATATTTCTGTACATCTATCACATCAACACTCTTTATTTTTGTGACACATCTAAACATTTTATTTGTTTTTCTGCATTTCTGGAGATTCACTATAGCAAGGCTCATGTTTGTTAATTTAGAGTTTATTTTCCAGGGGAGCCTTCTCGTAAAATATTTTGTTTTGTCAAAGCAGGACTTGAACTTTAATTTCCACAGCACCATGATTGTCCATTAAGATATTCATAACGTCTCTTTCCTGGTTTTGGCGCGTTGATTCCTTAGTTCAAATTCCTTGTTTTCTTAAAGTCCGTTGATTTCGAATTAAGTTTGCTCTAAAATGAACAAAACAGTTCATCGATTTGTTTTAACGTTCGAACAGCGCTTTGATTCATTATTTCTGTTTTATTTTAAAGTTCTAAAAGTCCGTTGATTGATTATTAGGTTTGCTCTGATCTCAGTTGAAGAACGAACCATTGATAATGCATAGTGAACACGTTCCACTTCTCTAACATATTTTACAGCACAAATGAACAGCACAAATGAATTTAAAACCTGTTTTATAACATGAATGTGGTGCTTCATCAGAGACAAATCGTTGAGATTAGTATTGACTATTTGGGGCCCGTTTGCAAATAGCAGGGTTTGTATTAGAGCAAGGACCGTCTGCCCATTGTTTGTCAAATTTTTCAGTAATCCTAGCACAGTGCTCTCCTTCTCCTTTATTATTCGGTTGGCCACTCGCCCAGTTGGTGAAGGTACGCTCTACTGGCTCTCCATTGCAGAACCACTGGCCCTCTTCATCCAGATCATCGCAAGCTATCCAGGCGCTTTGCCCTGCTGCCCCTCCCTCTTCACGATAGGCCCACATGAAATCATTCTCTGCCTGTGACCGGGGCGCAGCCATCTCTCCTCCCATCGCCTGACAGGATGCCTTGGCGTCAGCCCAGGACAGGCTCGGTGTGAAACGGTAGCAGGCACGGCGCCACATCTTCCACTCAGGCGGGCATTCGATGAAGGGGCAGTTCTGACCAAGTTGGCCGGGGATGAGTCCAGAGATAACGATGATAATAATGAGATGCAGTGGGGACATCTTGGCAATGGGCTGCAAGGGTATAATTTACTGAATCTTCATCAATGAAGGGAGTCACTCCAGCTTGACAACATATGACAAAAAACTGCGAGAAAGTCAACTGAAGAAAAAGACTCAGCTCTGGCGATGAAGAGTTTAAAGTTACTCTCGATGAATACTCGAACTGCTATCAATTATGCTGGTCTTCAAAATGAAATCATTCAAATGTTTGTTGAAGACTTCTTCAAAGAGGCACTTTCATGTCTATGTCATCGCAAATCTGCAAATGAAACTGTCCCAAGCTTTTCCAAATCAAGTTTGATGTGAAGTTGCCTTGCTCGCAGATGCGTGTACGTGTTTCACGTTACTGTGTAGAGATGGCCTGCTATCTCTTCCCTTGGCTAGCGAATGGAATGAGCAATCAGTACCTTTGCCTACCTTGGTATATATACGTGTAATCAATACATCTTCTATTGTGACCAAGCAATGATGTACCATTTAATTAACAGGGCCGTGCGTGGGTGAGGGGTAATTATTTCAAACTGCACACACAAAGTCAAATCCGCGCGCAGGCAATTTGTATCACTGTTCTGTAAATCCTAAACACAAAGGCAGAATTAGTTTCATTTTCATTTGCATGGATTTTGATAAGCTTATTTTGTTGGATGTAATTTCCAATATGAAACAAGACGCAAATGGTAGTACCCATGGTAACAAGCAACAAACAATCAGGGGTCAATTTCCCGGCCCTGTTAAGCACGACAATTTGCTAACCGTGAAATTTCTATTATAATAAAAACAGGATAAACAACCAAATTTCAAAGTGTTGTGTATCACTTGCAATTGTTCTTTGGCTGTCTTTCGCTGACCATGAATATAAAATGGAATTTTAAATACTGGTTTGTTTCATAGGGCGAGAAATGTTTGTGCTTAGCAATTATTTGTGCTTAGCAGCTCCTTGAAATTGGCCCCAGCATGCAATTAATAAGTGCTCTCACTTACAAATCTTGTGTCACAACTTTTTTTTTTCAAGATTGAACGTTTTGCTTCCAAAAAAGAAATCATCAACAACAAGATCCGATAGTGTATACCAATGCATAGAAAGTAAATACATAATTGTTCACCTGCTTTTTTTTTGAAAAACACGAGTTTATAATTATGCATATATTGTACAGAAAGTGGGATATGATGATTCATATAATGTGGTACATGGTACAAGGCACATTTTGCGAAAGAAGACTCTCATTATTTTTCACTTAAACTTCAAAATTGATTTATTGTAAAAAAAAAAAAAAATAATATCAACCACTGCCCTTCACCAGTTTCTGAAACCAAAATGCACAATATGAAGGAACAACCATCCATTGATCTGTGTCGTCCTTAATACAACGAGGATTGTTTTTGTTTTGTTTTTCTTGCAGCATCTACGTCTCTACAATATTGATTTCAGTCTTGCGTCCTAGACGTTAGCAGTGAGCAGAAATGCTCCGAAAATAAAATCTTAATAATAGTCACAAAGGTTTCAAGGCAATAGGCCCACGTAAAAATACAGAGTGCTCTTTGGAAAGGGAATTTAAAAGCTGTGTTATAAAAGTAATGTGCTTAACAAATTGCTTTTGAAAACGAATATATGACAATGGAGCAGTATTGCTCCGAAATTAAAGTCCCAATAATAGTCACAATGGTTTCAAGGCACAATTAATAAGCCCATGTAAAAAAAAAATGCAGTGTATTCTTTGAAAAGGGAATTTAAGAGCTGTGTTATTAAAGCAATGTGCTTAACAAATTGCTTTTAAAAACAAATATATGACAATGGAGCAGTATTGCTCAGAAATTAAAGTCCCAATAATAGTCACAATGGTTTCAAGGCAAAATTAATAAGCCCACTTAAAAAAAAAATGCAGTGTTCTTTGAAAATGGAATTAAGAGCTGTGTTATTAAAGCAATGTGCTTAACAAATTGCTTTTAAAAACAAATATATGACAATGGAGCAGTATTGCTCAGAAATTAAAGTCCCAATAATAGTCACAATGGTTTCAAGGCAAAATTAATAAGCCCACTTAAAAAAAAAATGCAGTGTTCTTTGAAAATGGAATTAAGAGCTGTGTTATTAAAGCAATGTGCTTAACAAATTGCTTTTGAAAACAAATATATGACCATGGCCAAACAGCGCTGTGTTTTCATGGTTACAAAATCAACTTTGGCAATTAGAGATTCTTAGCAAATGGCGTCAAGTCGTCGCCATATTGGAGGTTAGCAGTGATGAAATATACATGTATAAACCAGGGAATGGCTATGCTAGCCTGGCACTTTCTGCAGACGTCACCGATTGTGCAGACTCTGCCAAAGATGAATTCAGAATGGCAATCACCAATCACTACCAACACCAAACAATGACGTGGTAGTTTGGTTGGCTACAAACACGTTGGTTGTCGTGTGAGGCTTACGGGACAGAATGATCGCAAGTAGAACGGAGCTGTTACCCAGTACTCCGGTTATCGAAATGAAACCGAAAATGGCCGCCAGGATCTGTTTTTTTGAGATAGTTGTCGAAGACATATATCGCGACTTAAACGGGTTTAGTTTTTTTTTTTATAAAACACGCACATTTTGAAATTGGCGGCAATATGCAAAACTGTGGTTGAGCAGAAAACAGTACAAAGCTATGCTGATTGAATTTGCAAGGAAAGGATAGCATTCTATCTTGCTGCATGCAATGTGACACAAAAAGGACAAATTATATAGGCAAGTCGTGGAGTAACCCCAAGCAGAACATTTTACACACGGTTTAAGATACAAGACGTTTATTAGAATTACAACACAATTGTTTCTGGGAATCTTATCACTATCAACAATGATATCATTATCTGTGGTACGGTGGTAAATATAATCTACAAATATTACATGTGACGTACCAAGAACTTGCAATGAACAATAAAAGTATTCTTTTTTTCATTTACAAATCAGTGCATAAAAGAGATGCTACAGGCGGCACAAATTATGTAAAATTTAGGTTTCCCCAAGATATATTCACAGTAAGACAGTAAAAAGTTATACCATGCCCGCATAAATCAAAGTCATCTGTTTGGGTGATCTTGATCGCATGTTACTAAATTATTCGTTCTATTGAACGGATACCATTCAATAGAACTTCCATGGTATATGATACTATAGTTAAAGGTAGACGGCGTTAATAATTACACGAATCTGTAAGATAGCGGAGGTTAATACACGATGACCATATATCCCGCTAACAGAAGAGGAAATATCGGATATTGATTTGTGCGGTCATGGCAGGGTGTTGTAGTTGAGTACGAGTACCAGTACTTTGCAATGAGTATGAGTACGAGTACGAGCTCAGGGTTTTTATCTTGTGAGTACGAGTACGAATATGAGTACATGTCCATTTTTCTTGCTAATGTTTACCTTCAGTGAGCATGTTGATTTTTTGTATTAGCTGAACAATCGCAATGTGTCTCGCTTGAATTGTTGATTACCATGTTTCCTTGATACTTTTTTTTAGAAGAACGAGTTTCCAGAATAAGGTTGAATGGACGTATGGACCAAGCTGGGATTGTTAGCATAAAATGTTGACCAAAGCTTTTCCATATCCGGACATCCATACAGCCTGAAACAGGTCCCTGTCCGTGTATTTAACAGGTGTTATAGAATGATGTGTTGCAGTTGTAATTTCGTGAAATTGTGATCTTAATGACCACGTAAGCTGGGGAGACGCTGGAGAAACTTAGATTTTAGGGGTATTTTGGAGAGCCTGCAAAGCCAGATGCAGCGAATAATTTCCTTGAAGTCCGGGTTACGGGCAGCGTAAATCACAGGATTGATGGCCGTATTGAATGCACACAAACTCCCAAAGAAGGGAACGATTTTTCCGCGTGAGAAGAAAAAGGACAGTGTGTAAGGCAAGGTAAACACGGAGTAACAGACGACGACGAGGAACATGTTGAATGTAACGGCACGGTTTCGACGAGATGGTAAGTTGTTGCGATGAGTTGGAACCCTGGGTGCAGGATGACCAGTGCCAGCAGATGGAGGGACCTGACGGGCTGTGAAAAGACGCTTTTGACTCGAAGGTCCGCTCGTAGACGTTCCTTGTTGCTCAGAGGTTTTCATATTACCGTCAATCATGGATACAGAATGGGAATCAACTTGGCGGGCGACTTTCCGGATCCTAAAGAGAATGGATGCGTAGCTGAGAAGTACGCAACTGATCTGCACAGGAAAAACTGTGCCTACCATCACTCTAACGAGGTTCCGAGCGTTGTCGACCTTTGGAATAAAGGCACAGGTGCTGTATAAATCATTGTATCTATATTCTCCAAAACCAAAAGCAACGGGCACGATCGCAAAAGTAGCAGCAACAAGCCAAGTTACCACAGCAACAATTGCAGTCCTACGTCGTGTTGAGAACAGGGACAATAGCTTGGGCTTTCTCCCTGGGCGGGTGACCAAAGCTCGGTACAAAGCGATGCAAGACAAGTTATTGAAGTTTGTCTCTACACAGAAGACTATTAGGAATCCCTCGACTGCACACAAGGTGTGGGAAACGAGCAGCTCTTCTGCGCTTGAGCTCAGAAGTCCTAGCATCATAATGGGCCAACCCAGGCATGCCGTGAGGTCTGCGATGGCGAGGTTGGCCACAAACACGTTGGTTGTCGTGCGAGGCTTACGGGACAGAAGGATGGCAAGGAGAACGGAGCTGTTGCCCAGCAATCCAGTTATCGCGAGGAAACCGTATGTGGCCGCAATGATCTGTTTTTCGAGATAGGTGTCGAAGACAGATATCGCCAAATCGCCATCCACGGTCGATAGAGTGGGAGAAACAGTTGACATGTTGGGGTCCATCTGGAAGAGAGAGTGTTCCGAGTTGAAGTAACAGCCGGTCGACTTCAATGGTAGATGAAATGCTTAAGTTGTGGAAGTCATGATAAACATCAGGCTTTAAGTATCCCATCGAACATGTATAGCAAGTCACCTCCGGTGCTTACCATTGGTTCATGCATGGCACCTGCAGCCTGCTTAGGCACTGTTAACACACGTGTTATTTACTTTTTGAGATTTACGTATATTGGATGGTAATTGCGATGGAAAACACGTGAAATCTTCATCACGTTCATTGTAATTACCTGTCAGTCAAGAAAAAACAAGTTAGATGGCCCACCCCCTGAAGAGTCTGTTTGTAGCTCTATGGTTTGTACAGAGACAGCATGGGACCGGAGTCATTAACTAGAAGGAAGATAATGAGGTACGTCATTGGCAGCACTGATATTGCTCATTTGCCCTTGGCTACAAGAACTCTGATGATCCCTGCCGATTAAGGGAGCCAACCTGCTATTAGTCGAGGGAGGAGGCCAGACCCCCAAGTGTGTGGAGATGAGCAAACAATCCCCATTTATTAATAGGGAAATGAGAGAAGAGGACACCAACTGATTTATTTACTGGTCCTTTATCCAGCATTACTTTCCCCTATTCCCTAATTGCCTTGTTTGGAGGAAGTTACAACGACCAGAGAGATAATGAGAAGGCGAGAAAAAAACCTCTAGATACAATGTGCACAGTACTAGTATATGGCACGGCCAATGATACTCAGTCCGTCCCTAAAACAATACACGGGTTTACTTACAAAAGGCAAAGATCACTTGGGGCCAATTTCATAGAGCTGCTTAAGCACCAAACAAAAAGCAATGAAACTTGCTCCTGTCAATGTCTGCCAAGTACCAAAGTTATCAGATGTCTGACAAAGATATCCACAATGACTATGGTATTTATACCATCTAACCTGATTGGATGAGTAATGTTTTTGTTTATCAATTTCAACTTCACATTGATTGATCTGAGCTAAGGCTTAAGTATTATTGCAACTGCAAGTATAACATGTTTCAATTTAGGTTTATTTTAGTTTGGATGATTTCTCAATCATTTGACAATGGTTGGGATGCAGGAATGATTAAAAAGTACTGTCTAATTTATTCTAAGCTGATTTAGGTATTCGTCACAATTCTGTATTTTGTTCAGGCCACCGGGAATTACGTCAGCAACCACAATTTATGAATTGTAAGGTAGAAATCGTCTAGTTCGTCGTGCTAATTACACTAAACACAACGAAAGCAATACATTACCCTAAAGGGAATATTGAAGATTTACTGGCTAAACCCGTATCAGAAGCATTAAACAAGTATGATAAATGGTACATGTAATATCAATGATAAGCTAAGACATAAAGCAGTCGTACTGTCGTTACAATGTCTGCACAGCACTCAAATATGAAAGAAAACGAACTTACTTTGCCAAGTGCAGTTGACTCACTTCGCCGCAGAGTAGACCTTGAGTAGGGCTTGAAATGGTCGGTGTGGACACACGGGGCTAGGACGGGTCTTCTCGTGTAACAATAATCCCTTGAGTACAACGACAAATCCCGCACGAAAAACCGAGACTCAAATTTGTTTAACACAACTTATTTTAAATTAGAAGTCTAGCATGAATGCATGTACCCAATAACGTTCTGCTGTGGTGGACTTGGCCAGAGTATCGAATAATGTATAATAATACTTATACACTGGATTACAACAACACAGAGGAACGGTAGTATTACAAGAATTCGGAATCAATGAAAGAATCTCTCCAGTATTACATAAGAAGTAGGACAAGCACAACTGAATGAAAACCGAGCACCCATGCACCCATAACGTAAAGTCACCAATATCTTTCACACGACACTATTGAAAATAAACTCCCAACCATGGTCTAGACCTCGGTCAAAATCTTTCAAGGGTTCACCAGGGACATCGGTCACTCTCAAGCATTGGTGTCCTTTCACACGATACCACTTTTGAGAGAATTTCTCAGTGGTTGGTACCTTTTTTTTTTAGCGTTGCGTGGAAAGGCCTTTAATGTGGATGCAATGAGGCTCTTATAGTGAAAGGTTGCGTAGATTGTTTCCAACAAGATGGGAAAATTTTTTGACAATTTCAAAATTATTGATTCTAACCATCAAATATGACTGAATTGTCAATTTTAAAATACATACTAATTTTTAGGATTTATTTACTAATATCTAACGTCAGTTTCCTCTCAACTCGTGATTTATTTTGAGGAAAAAATAAAGACTCCATTAAAAAAAAAATCAGTTATTTGGCATTGCTCATAATTGTAAATGTTAAAAAGAAACGTCTCTATTACAATAACGTTTTCCTTTTTTTAAGAAAACCTTACGATTTGGCGTCAAGCGACAGAGCCAGCAAAGTATATTCCGCTGTTTTGTACTTGATGTTATACAAACAAAAAAAGGTCCTTAGTAGGCCTACATTTACTGAAGTCGATTGACATTCAACCTAATGAGTCACGTTTTGGCCTTCTTATAGCAATCCATATACAAGGGTCGGCCGATTTATTGTAATTAAACATGGCATTGAATAGATACATGGTCCATGGTTGTTGCTACAAACAGGTTGAACCTTCATGCGAAAAACGATATGCAATTTTCAGCGCTGAGGCTTCATTGTAAGGTAGCCTTACAGTTTATAATTGACTCCTTGTCCTTGTTTATTCCGAACCGCGATGGTTTTCAATCGATTGGGAAGAGGCCTTCATCTGTTGTTGTTTTTTTCTTTCTTTCCTTTTCGCTATCCTCTGCAGGCAGTAGTCCTTATAAGCGACAAAACTGGATGCGTATTCACTTCACACTAATCGAGTTGCATCGATGAACAGCTCCACGCGGTAACGTCTCAACGGATCAAGGCACATGACAATTTCCTCTGACTCGTGCAGAGAGTGCTTTGGGAGTATTCTCACTGAAAGCTGATTCCAGTGAAGACGTGCAAACTTGGTACAGATCTCCACCAGCTACCTTTGACTCCGTCGTTGCTTAAACTGTATTAATAACAAATCTTGAACACATCTCCGGCATCACACTGATTCGACTAACTGTGACTTAAACAATTTTTGCCCCCTGTGTTCAACTACGAACTGTCTGTTAGTTTAAGTCGTAACACTAATGCACTAATAGTTGGCTGTTCAACGTCAAAATGTTCACCGGCTGGCCAGTCATCATCATTCTCTTCGGGCTAAACCTTGCAAGCTGTACGTCTGCTCAAAACTGTCCTTTTATCGAATGCCCGCCTGGATGGAAGATGTGGCGCCGCTCGTGTTATCGTTTCACCGCGAGCCTGCCTTGGAGTGAGGGCAAGGCATCCTGCCAGGCGATGGGAGGAAAGATGATTGCGCCCCGGTCACAGGCGGAGCATGATTTCGTGTGGGCCTATCGTGAAGAGGGAGGGGCAGCAGGGCAGGACGTCTGGATAGCTTGCGATGATCTGGAGAAAGAGGGCCAGTTGTTTTGCAACGGGGAGCTGGAAGAACGAAGCTTCACCGACTGGGCGACAAACGAACCGAATAGTTACACCAAACTGCAGGACTGTACCCGAATGTCAGTACTACATGAAGGAACATGGAGTGACTTCGAGTGTGACAATTTCTACCCGGCTATCTGCACACGGGAGCCTTCTATAGTAGACCTTAACTAATGTCTTCGGGAAATAACCCGTTACGGCATATAACGATTATCCTTTATCGCATTCAAAAATCTAAATATTACCTAATGATAAGCCTATCGTTTGTGGTTTGAAAGCTAGTGTGTGGCTGACAATGTAAATGCCACATTAGTGCTTATTTTCTTTGCCTTAACTGAAATGATTCACGGAATCTCAAACATTATGAACTGGTTGTAGAACTCTCATCAGACCCACTTAAAACGGACATTCTGGAACCTTCTCTTTTCCTGACATAAAAGTCAGCAAAAAATCTGAAGAACTGCTAATTTCAAATGGAAACTTTGACTCTTTACGCCACCCTCCATCAGTCAAAAAGTGAGCTTAGTAAGAAAAATGTTGTAGGTCGATTTGTTGTCAACGTACATGATGAGCAAAATATACACAACTATATTTACGTTTAATTGACAGAGTGCTTGAGAGACAGAGCATGCAGAACTTGCAACCTAAAATGAAATAAACAAAATGAGGAAATAATAAAGTAGAGGTCTTAAAGTAAAGCATTTTATCTTTTTCTTTTCATTGAGTTCAGTCGTATGTTGATTGGTTGCCGCAGTAAATAACTTGTCAGATATGTGTACAAAAGAAATAAAATGAAGTGAAGCTTGTTTGCCAGAGCATACAGAAACAACAAGCCAACATAAAAAGGAAAGTATGTTCGACAAAGCGAAACAAATCAGCAGTAGGTAATGTTTAATATTCCTTTTGTTGATTTCGATTAATTGTTTGAATCTTTCTATTCAATCCATCCAATCAAATTCAGTTCCATTCCACTTCATCCCACTCCATCCCATCCCATCCATCCCATCCCACCAAATCCCATCCCTTCCCAACCAATCCCATCAAATCCCCTCCCCTCCCCTCCCCTCCCCCCGTCCCTTCCCGTCCCGCCCCAACCCATCCAATCCCATCCCATTCCATTCCACTCATTTCCAATCCATTTCATTCCATCCGCTATTCACGGGCAAAGTTTCAAGTATAATTTCACATTTGCTTGGGTGGATCTTAATTTGAATTGATTTTTTTTGTTCTCAAAATACATCTTCGCCATTAACATGCCCTCCTGTGGCCTCACTGAACAATCAACTTCATCAAGGGAACTTCATTTAGAGCTCAGGCTAGTGAGTTAGTCTATTCATCATAGGAGGGATTGTCGTGCAGGTTTACCTTGTGTGGTTAGATCAACATATCGGATTTTCATTTGTTAAAAATATGTTCTCCATGATGGCAATGCAGTAAGCCCTCGTCGCAAAGAAGTACGTCTTTGCCTAGTGCTAGCGTCATGGTGCGGAGCCTACGTGTACATATAGGGCGTTTACGAAACAGAGGTTCAGCCTCAGGCTAAGGCTCAGGCTCCACCTCTGACATCCATATACTGAAAATATAGCTTGTGGTTTTTCATTGAAGCGGAAGCTCTGTTTTCCCTTTCAAGCCAGAGAATCTACTTTCGAATTGAAGCCAAGTCTCTATTTTGATACCCGTTATTTGAAAATAGATTCACCCGCGCGCATGCTCACTATTGCGTGCGCGTGCGTTGTTGACTTGAAGACCGATTCTCAAAACTCTCCCATTGGTCAATGCACACAGTTTGATTCAGAGACCGGAATGGTCCATTGAGTTTTAGGGGGAGATGGAAAATGGTTACTTCTAAATGGAAAAGTTGCGGGATACAATGAAAATCTGATAAATTGATCTATCCACACGAGGTAAACCTGCACGACAATCCCTCTTATGATGAACAGACTACTTCACTACCTCCAGCTGTAAATGAAGTTCCCTCCATGGATGAAGTCGATTGTTCAGTGAGGCCATACGGGGGCGTGTTGAAGGCGTAGATGCATTTTCAGAACCCGTGCCGTGCCGTGCCGCACGGCACGACATGGCACGGCACGGCACGGCACGGCACGGCACGGCACGGCACGGCTTGGCATGGCATGGCAGGGCAGGGCACGGCACGGCACGGCACGGCACGGCACGGCACGGCACGGCACGGCATGTCACGGCATGGCATGGCATGACATGGTACGGCACGGCATGGCATGACATGGCATGGCATGGCATGGCACGGCACGGCACGGCACGGCACGGCACGGCATGGCGTGGAATGTTATGGCGTGGCATGGCACGGCATGGCATGGCATTGCATTGTTAAGGTAATATACAAACCTACGGAAAATGCTTGTTCTATTTTTAGATCCCTCTTGCAATAAGATATTTATCGTTTCACCCCGAGCCTGCCTTGGAATGAGGGCAAGACATCCTGCCAGGAGATGGGAGGAGAGATGATTGCGCCCCGGTCACAGGCAGAGGATGATTTCGTGTGGGCCTATCGTGAAGAGGGAGGGGCAGCAGGGCAAGACGTCTGGATAGCTTGCGATGATCTGGAGGAAGAGGGCCAGTGGTTCTGCAAGGGTGAGCTGGAAGCACTGAGTTTCACTAACTGGGAGAGTGGCGAACCGAATCATTTCACCGAACTGCAGGACTGTGCTCGAATGGCTGAAGAGTATGGAGGAAAATGGAGTGACTTCGAGTGTGACCATTTGTACCCGGCTATTTGCACTAGGTCGCCTCAAAAAGTTGGGCATGACTAATCTTACGAAAAAATTATATAACAAAGTCAAGGCATTATCCGTAACAGTGTTAAAAACTCTTGATCACGTTTACTGTGAGCTTGGAAGTCGTAAACCACTTAATAGTGGTGTCCTAAATCATCTGAACTCAAATATTATGTACCCCCAACAGACGAAATTAATATTGACATTTTGGGACCTCCTTTCGCGATGCTAAATTTAGCAAACATATTAATCATTGCTATTCGCAACTTGAAAAAAATCAGTCTTGACGCCACTCTTTATCAAACAAAATGATGTTAGTAAAAACAATGTCATAGGTCGATAGGTTGTCCTTGTAAATTATGACTCACACAATATTGTCAAATGAATTTAGATAATAGCGAAGCTTGTTAGACAAAGCATGCAGAAATGAAAGCCAAATATGTCAAAATGAAAGCCAAAATGAAAAACGAATTATATAATGTGCAAAACTGGTAAAAATAAAAACATAGAGGAAGTATGACTACAAAAAGAGAAAGCATTTCATTTCAATGAGTTCATTATTCATCGATATAATTATCATTTTAGGATCGGATTGGTCTGCAACAGAGGTTTTTCCTTTTCTCCATGGAAAGCTCCACCATAATTTGTATTAATGAGCATGAAATTTTCACTTAATATTTACTAGTATTCATGACATGCCATTCCATTCCATTCCATTCCGTTCCATTCCAACCCATTCAATTCCATTTTATTATATTCCAATCCATGTCATTTCATTCCATCCCATCCCATGGTAGCTTCCAGACCACAATAAGAAAAGGCTATCAATATCAAGTCCATTATTCAATTGCATGTCCTTAAAAATGAGATCTCAACAATATTTTTTATAGACAAATCCGACGGCGCGACATACCATCTGTCATTACTGTGGTGTCCCCGCCCGCCTTTTGTGTGGGAACAAAATAATTTACGCTCCGCCGCACTCTATACTAACTGTAGGTTGTAAAAAGTGCGGCGGAGCGTAAATTCTTTTGTTGCTTCACCAAAGGGACACTGCAGTAATAGTGGATGGTATATCGTGCCGTCGGATCGGTCTAAATCAACAATATCATAATTACTTTAATAATTTTAATTTTGCTGCCAAATCATAGGCATTCATTTCCAGAGAGATAATTACTTTTCTGACAATTGCTTCATCGTGCATACTATCATAACATGGCATGATGCTTCATTATAGATTATTAAGGCAATGACAGCCCCTTTAGTTCCACGTACGTCGCTTCGGTGGATCTTAATTTGAATTGATTTTTGTTTCTAAAAATACATCTACGCCTACATCACGCCCCCGTATGGCCTTTATACTGAACAATGGACTTCCTACATGGAGGGAACTTCGTTAAAGATGGAGAATAACGATTTGTGAAAAAATGAAACAAATACAAATCCTTGTCTATAAGACATTATAAGAACCTTCTCATATTCATGATATGTAAATGAACCAAAAACGGGCAAAGTCGAGAGAAAAATTATCCTTCTTGGCGAATGTGGAACGGTAAAAGGTGGCTTAAAATTCACATCAAGAAACTTCAAAAAGTGAGAGTATATTATATGTTTACCTTAATTGGAGCTAGGTGAACACAATTCTAAGTGAACATCTTATTTTTCGAAATCGTTGGAGCCCAGCTTTAAGAGCTGGAGGTAGTGAATAAGTCTATTCATCATAAGAGGGATAGTCGTGCAGGTTAACCTTGTGTGGTTAGATCAACATATCGGATTTTCATTTTTTCTAAATATTTCCTCCCTTATGGCAGTGCAGTGAGCCTTCGACACAAAAAAGTACGCCTTTGCCTAGGACTAGGGAGTTAAAGATTTCACGACGCGCCACCACGACGCGGCCGAGCAGGCGTTGTTTCCTTAGTGCGCATGCTCAAATCTTATAGCAAGCGCGTCGTCCTGAACGCGACGACGGCATTTTGGCATTTTCACGTCGTCGTGTATCACACATGCAAACTCCCATGTAACACGAACAAAGGCACTCCATTAGAAAGACTTTCTAATTGAGATCAATGATTATACATGTGTACAGCGTTGCCGTCCAAAATGGCGTCCTGATCACGTGACTGCACACCCTCTATACATAGGGCGTTTACGAAACGGAGGCTCAGGCTCAGGCTCAGGCTCAGGCTGCACCTCTGATGACATCCATATGCTGAAAAGCATATGGATGTCAGAGACAGATAATGTCTCTGACAGATAATGTTTAAAATAATATTTCGTGTAACTTATTACCTGGCCTTTTACCTAGTATTTTTAACTTGGACCATTTTCCCATAGGATTGTCTTTGTATGTTAGTTGTATAGTCATACTCTTTTTAGTCTTATATGCCCTGTCCTTCTAAGTTTGCTTGTAGTTTAATTCTCTGAAATATCTTAACTTGTCCTATAATTCCTAGTTTTTTGGGGTTCTAGTTTTAATACCGTGATCATTTTATTTATTAAGTTTATACTGTACTTTTAGCTCTGCATTTTTATTTTCTTATTTTTACTATGGTGTCAAGCGCTTTGAGACTTTTGTATAAAGCGCTATATAAGCATTTTTATTATTATTATTTAAAATATAGTTTGTGGTTTTTCATTGAAGCTGAAGCTCTATTTTCCTTTTCAAACCAGAGAATCTACTTTCGAATTGCAGCCAAAAGTTTCTATTTTGGTACCCGTACCGGAATGGAATGGAATAAATGGCGAAAGAATAATGATCTTAGCTCTTACCACATTTTGAGCGAGGAGCTTCATCTTTCCTATCTAACCATCGAGAACTGTTTTTTTTTCATAAATAGCCTTTTTCTGCACGTTTCATCGTGTCCCGCTCGATAAATATATCCATTATGCTCAGCCCTCCACCGATAGTAATAAGCGTTCAAGGTCTGACTGCAAATCACGCTCCGGGCTCGTGTCAATTATTATATGTGTGCCACTCAATATTCCTTTTCTTTTTTTAACCTTTTTTTAGAAACACAACAGAACGTGACTCGTATACTAATATTAAGGACGCATGCATTGACCCGTATGTTTTATAATATAAATCAATGCACACTGCTCACGAAGGACTGTGTTCTTCAATATCTACTTCAAATTATTTTTGGTTGGCGGTTGAATTGTGTTGGCCGCGGCACGCCGGTACTTTGCTTAGGACTGGAAGGTATACTACTGCACATACACACCGCACTCGCTATATATAAGACAAGTAAACGGAGATCTTCAAGCAGTATAGTTATCGTGTTGGCAGTTTTCACGAACAATAGTGTCATGTCAATAATATCACAATTAATGTTCAATTTCGCATCTGAGTATTGCTACTTTGACGGACAAGCCACGAGTTGTTTTAAACAGTTCACGGAAACTCACTCAAAAGAGTCGCAGTTGGCATTATGGCATATCATTGCACTTGTTGAACGTCTTGTGGTATCATTTCGACAAAAATAACCATAATCTTGTTTTGTGACATTTTATATACTGCGTTTCAAAGATGTTTCCACAGCATCTCTTAAATGTAACACTAGGGCTAATCTTCACTGGTTTTGCCCTCGGTCAGATTGAAAACAATCCATGGCTCAAGAACTGTCCTCTCATTGAATGCCCGCCTGGATGGAAAATGTGGCGCCGCTCGTGTTATAGTTTCACCGCGAGCCTGCCTTGGAGTGAGGGCAAGGCTTCCTGCCAGGCGTTGGGAGGAGAGATTGCTGCGCCCCGGTCACAGGCAGAGAATGATTTCATGGACGCCATTCGCCAGGAAAACGCAGTAGGGGAAAGTGTCTGGATAGCCTGCAATGACCACGATGAAGAGGGCCAGTGGTTCTGCAATGGAGAGCCAGAAGAGCGTATCTACACCAACTGGTATAGCGGCGAACCTAACCAACTTGGTGACCAGGATTGCGCACGGATGACGGAATTATATGCAGGACAGTGGAGTGACATCGAATGCCACGTTGCATATCCAGCAATGTGCAAAAGGGATCCTTTAATGGTCAGTTAATCAATTTAAGGAATACCATTCAACAACAGTGAACAGTTTCAATAGGAACGTTAAACCTGTTAAGTGGTGTTTTCATAACCGCTATAAGAATAACTGCCTAGCCATGATGTCGTCGAGACTGTTACAAAGAAATCAGTCATCACAAGAAACACCATTCTGGTGATTTAAGATTCTTAGAACTAGCAGCACGCGCCGAAAATGTCGTGGAGAACCGATTATTTTATTTAGATTAATTATAGTACTCTTGCTAAGCATTCGTCGTGATTTTCAACACTTCAATTTGGACGCCATTCTTCATTTGAGTCCGGTGATATTACTCAAATTAAGAAAAAGCTAAGGGAAATTGCTGATAGAGATTGTCTATCATTTTAATATGATAGTGGTGAGGAGGATGGAACAGTAATGTAGTGGTCATCGGATAATTTAAAGTTCAAATAAAACTTTTCGATTAAGAACTCTTATTAGGCATTCGTCAGAATTGTTTCATTCCATTCAATTTGGACGCCATCTCTTATTCAAGCCCGGTGATAATTATTACTCACATTATTTGGCAAAAGTATGAAATTGAAAGAAACGGAACGAGCAAAAACTTAACAATTTTTTTTAATAAAAACCGAAGTTGTTCAACGGTTCCTGCCGCAAGATATTTCTTGAAAAGATTGATTTTCCAAGATTTTTGGAAGCCGACAAGAGCCAATGAAAAACGAACCTTCAAACACTGAGAAATGTTTTCTAAAACACGTATATTCATTTAAGTACCGTGAACCAAAATAATATGCAAGCAATTTATTCTAAATTTATGAATAGAAGATGAAGCAGAATAAATAAAATATAAAGAAAAAATGCATAAGTTTGTTCAGGCATGTTTTATGTTTGTTGGTCTTTTTAAATTATTCAGTTCAGGATTAAAATTGATGTCCGATTGGGGTTTTATTTGTTTGTTGTTATTTTTTGTGAACTCAGTTTAAACAAAGGGTTTACTGCCATCGATATTGTAATGTAGTTTGTCAAATGACTCCTTTAATGCCACAACATCACAATATTATTAGCGTGGCCATACGGGGCCGTGTCGGATGCGTAGTTGTATTTTGAGAACCAAAAATCAATTCAAATAAAGATCCACCGAAGCGATGTGCAAGTATAGGGCTGGCACTGGCTTTTGAATACGACATTATACTTGAAAGCATAATAGCGGATGGAATGAAATGAAATGGAAGTGAGAGGAATAGAAAACAAGGCATAGCACGGCACGGCACGGCACGGCACGGCACGGCACGGCACGGCACGGCACGGCACGGCACGGCACGGCACGGCACGGCACGGCACGGCACGGCACGGCACGGCACGGCACGGCACGGCACGGCACGGCACGGCACGGCACGGCACGGCACGGCACGGCACGGCACGGCACGGCACAGCATGATATGGCATGGCATGGCACGGCACAGCATGATATGGCATGGCATGGCATGGAGTTCATCACGACTATGGTGTATTAGGCTCAAGTTATTTGAACAATTAATACAGTCCTCTGTTGTTAAGGTGCCATACAAATAAACTGAAAATGCTTGTTCTATTTTTAGAACCCTCTTGCAATAAGATATAAAGCGACATATTGCATCTTCCCTAACCATCGAGAACTTGGCTATTTTTTAATTAAAAAACCTTTTCAATACATATCCAGCTTCAATGAATATATCAATTGTGCTTACCCAACCACTGAAAGTAATAAGCGCCCAATGTCTGACTGCCCATCTCGTGTTAATTATATTGCGTGTCACTCAAAATTCATCTTTTCTACCTCTCGTAGAAACACAAAAGAAAAGAGGTAACCAATTTTTTTCGTGACTCATATACGAATATTAAGGACGCATATATTAACCTGTTTGCTTAATAATATAAATTAATACATAGTGTACACCGTTCGAGAAGGACGGTTTTTTTATATACTGTACACTTCAAATCATTATTGGTTGGCGGTTGAATGATGTTGGCCGTAACGTGCCATGTTTGCTCAGAACTGGAAGGGACAAAACTGCACACACACCACACTAGCTACTAATGAAGTGAGGCAAGTAAATGGGGATCTTCAAACAGTATAGTTATCGTATTGGCAGTTTTTACGGACAAGAGTGTCATATCACTATCAATATTCAATGTCGCATTTGAGAATTGCCACGAGTTGTTTTGAAGGAAACTCAATCACAAAAGTCACAGTAAGCAGTATGGAACTACTATTAGTGTACTTTTTGAGCGTCTTGTGTTATTATTTCAATAATAATAACCTCCTTGCTTTGAGACATTTTATATACACTGTACTGCGTTTCAAAGATGTTTTCAAAGCATCTCTTAAGAATTTTGTTGGGGTTTATTCTCACTGGTTTTGCCCTCGGTCAGATTAAAAACAATCCATGGCTCAGGAACTGTCCTCTCATTGAATGCCCCCCTGGATGGAAGATGTGGCGCCGCTCGTGTTATCGTTTCACCGCGAGCCTGCCTTGGAGTGAGGGCAAGGCAGCCTGCCAGGCGATGGGAGGAGAGATAGCTGCGCCCCGATCAAAGGCAAATAATGATTTCATGGATGCCATTCGCCAGGAAAACGCAGTAGGGGAAAGTGTCTGGATAGCCTGCAATGACCACGATGAAGAGGGCCAGTGGTTCTGCAATGGAGAGTCAGAGAATCGTACCTTCACCAACTGGTATAGTGGCGAACCTAACCAACTTGGTGATCAGGATTGTGCACGGATGACGGAATTATATGCAGGACAGTGGAGTGACATCGGATGCCACGTTGCATATCCAGCAATTTGCAAAAGGGATCCTTTCAGGATCACTTAATCAATATGGCCTACTCTTCAAGAACAGTTCTGGATCCCGTTCCGCAGGATACAATGATTGCAAGGTCCAGAGGGGAACACCTGTCCCGGGCAAGCATCTGCTCTCGTCACTTCTGCCCCACCACAAGAACAGTGAACAGTTTGTTTCAATAAACTGATGCCATTGAAACTGTTACAAAGAAACCATTCATCATACGAAACACTGTCATTGAGCTTTAAGATTCTTAGAAGTGCGCGGTAAACTTGTCGGGGAAAACCGATGAACTTACATGTGTATTTACATTTATACAAAATACTCTTGCAAAAACATTCGTCGTGACTAATGGAAGTTGTAGATTATGTACTCGTTTATAGTTATAATATGAAAGTGAAGAAGACGGATGGACAGTTATTGTTAAGCATTCGTCAGAATTTTTCTTTTTATTGCACTTCAATTTTGAGGCCATCTTTTATTTAAGCAGGGTGGTGTTATTCAAAGTAAGGCAAAAATATGAAATGGAAAGAAACGGAATGAGGAAAATATAAAAGCCTTTCTTTATAAAAAAAAAGTAAAGTTTTTCAACGGTTCCTGCAACAGATCTTTCTTGAAAAGCTGTTTTCCAAGATTTTTAGGCGCCCATAAGAGGCAATGGAAAACGAGCCTTAAAAATACTGAGAAAAAAAAACACTGAGAAAAACACGTATATTCATAAAAGTATCATGAACCAAAATGATAAGCAAACTATTTATCTAAATTAATTAAAAGAAGATGGAATAGAATAATTAAAAAATTAAGAAGAAATGCATAATTAATATGTCCAGGCATTTTTTTCTTCATTTGTTCGTTTGTCTTTTTAAATTATTCAGCTCACGATTAAAATTGATGTCAGATGGGATATTATTTATTTGTTTTATTTCCTTTATTTTTTGTCAGATCAGTTTAAACAAAGTGTTCACTGTGTTCGATTTTGTAATGTAGTTTGTCGAGGAACTGGTTTATTGCCAACATATCACAATAGTACCAAGGATGATGTTTTAATCGAATCAAACCTTGCCAAACCTACCCGAACCTACTCGAACCAAACCGAGCCAAACCAAACCAGACCGAACCGAACTGAACCAAACGTTTCAAGGTAAATGGTTCGTGTATGATTGATTTGCAATCTCCCGAAGTGTCTTTTTCCAATGAGCAAGAGGTCATCAGGGTTTTAAAGGTCTTTCTGTAGTGAGCAGTTTCCAATCTAAATCATCCAGCATTAGCTTATCGCAATGGCCGCCTCAATCTAACCGCTAACCGTTAAAGCGTAATAACTTCCACGCACAATAATGAAAGAGGTCAATTTATTATATCCGCCTTAAATCGTAACAGGCCAAGGTCTTGCTTGAAACGACGCAGCAAGTAGGTTTAGGTCTGTTTTTGTTCGCTTGGTTTTTTAAGGAATATAATTTTTGTTGTCCCTTTTTTATT
Organism: Astropecten irregularis; assembly: GCA_963971285.1. Lineage (NCBI taxonomy): Eukaryota > Metazoa > Echinodermata > Asteroidea > Paxillosida > Astropectinidae > Astropecten > Astropecten irregularis. The sequence goes on from OZ020261.1 coordinate 13,983,625, forward strand.
TTGTTGGCAAGTCACGCAATATGACTTTATACGAGTAGTGATGGAAATCTCAGATACTCCGCCGGATAAAAGTGATAACATTGTCAAAATAAATGGATAATAAATCGTGTACAAATGAGGTAAACCTTTAAATGGAAATTTCGCCTGGCCACCTCAATGAGATCGGCATGATCGGGTGTAGCCATAGAGCTATATTAAAATTACTAGAGCGCTAGTTCCGTGTAAAAAGTGATGACTGCTGGGCGCATCCATGTTTGTGCACAAACCTATGAAAAGCCCAAAATTGTGTACGTTTTTTGTACGTTCATTTGCATACCTGCGTTGTGTTCTATACAGGTGCGTTATCGAAGCAAAACACGCCCAAATCCGACGCACCTTCGGTAAATGCGCGTTTCATTTAGGGCCTTGCGCGCACACGCTCTGCACGTCAGTCACGCAATTATTGCAAGCGTCATAAAGACGCGCTACCGGTACCGTTCATGCGTACCTGCGCGTTGCATATAGAGTACACTCTTCGAATGGCATTCCAGTGAAAGTGTTCTTGTTCCACAGACACGCACATAAATTCAAAATGACTGCGCCCAGAAAGGCTTCAAAACGTCTACGCACGGAGAACGCAGAGCTAGCGCTCTAGTAATTTTAATATAGCTCTATGGGTGTAGCTCATATTCAGTTCATTCTGGTTTGGAACAATGACGTTTATACGATACGTGTTCCTATCAGTATATGAACAGTGAACCTGGCTTTACAGACAGACATAGGATTCGCTCCCTTCACTGTTGGCAATAGCAACCAGTCACAACAAAACACGCTGATCTTGCGCCCAGTGCATGAACTGGCCGTGACCATGATTTCCACTGCACATTTTTTTTTTGTATCTGCGGATGCCACAACGTGCAGCCTGGCTTTTACACACAGACATAGGATTTGAGACTTTTGTATAAAGCGCTATAATTATAAGCATTTTTATTATTATTATTATTATTTGCCCACTTCACTGTTGGCAAAAGCAACCAGTCTGTGACGCGCTGATCACGCGCCCAGTGCGTGAACTGGCCGTGACCATGATTTCCACTGCACATTATTTGTTTGTATCTGCGGATGCCACAACGTGCAGCCTGGCTTTTACACACAGACATAGGATTTGCCCACTTCACTGTTGGCAAAAGCAACCAGTCTGTGACGCGCTGATCACGCGCCCAGTGCATGAACAGGCCGTGACCATGATTTCCACTGCACATTTTTTGTTGTATCTGAGGAGCCACAACGCAACCTGGCTTTACACACTGACATGGGATTCGCCCACTTCACTGTTGACAATAGCAACCAGTCACAGCAAAACGCGCTGATCACGCGCCCAGTGCATGAACAGGCCGTGACCATGATTTCCACCGCGCATTATACTGTATCTGCGGAGTCACAACCACCAGACAGCGCCATGCCCAGAGCCCATCATTAAACGTCTTCCCCTAGAAGCGCCCTCAGAGGCTCATGAACGTACAATCACAACAAACATCCTCTCGCTGTTGCTAGGCAAAAATGCCTCCTGCCTATTATTTTGGCAGTGCAACAATGAACCTGTTACTAGGCACAGTAATGAAAATTGACTACTTAATTGGTAGCGCAGGTGTTAACATGACTTGAAACCCTTTGTGTCTGATAATCATGAAGTGCAGAAGATGATAATTATCCAGCTCGAGGCCCTTAATAGAAGGAAACCAGTGTGTATAATCATATTCCAAGAGAGTAACTCAGGCAGAAAAGTAGTTTATCGGTTCAAGACAGAAAACTATTGTTACACCTCGAATTCATATACTTGAATCTCATTGGTCAAGACCAAGTTATGTTGCTGTGTATCAGGTGACGTCATAACACTGGTGTCCTCTATGCCTCCGATAACTTGCAATGTACCGTAGCTATGACAATACCGCACCGTTCCTGGGTTTGAGATCAAAATACATGTACGGTGTTTGGTATACGTCAAGGACATGATTCAAACGAGTGAAGCAAGATGACAACAACGTAAGGACTGGTAGCTAGTCTACTCCTTGCTGGAACTTGGTACATGCATTCTGTAGAGTATGCAGGAAACACTGGACAATGACCAAAAAAATGACAAAAGACACTTATGATCAGATTTCATTCCTCTCATATTACATTTATTATGCCAACAATTATCCTCATTTCATTCAGGCATTTGTAACTACCTGTAATCACAGAAGGGCCGATAGGGGTTGGTACTTAGTCCAGTCTAACTATGATTAGAATGAAACCATCATCCAAACATACAAGCTATCCATTTAATAATGTTGACTTCAACATGTTCAGTATGATTAGACAGAAGTAAGAACATTGAAGGATGTGAGCATCAGAGATTAAGACGGTACCTCTACGTATCCAGAGTAATGTAGATATCAGTTTAAAACAGTTATTTGTTCTAACGTTTCCAAACGGATATAACATACACCACGGATGAAAGCCAGCCACAATCGACAGCAACAATTTGATTTCTGTCCAAAAATGTCAATGATATTAGGCATATGTGTGAGATGCCCTAAGGTCCAAATAGCGGGGTACATGTTCTCAAAATTGTAGTGACTCCATTTTCCTTGAACATTGTTTCACTGATGTTCAGAATGACTTGACAAAAGTAAGAACCTTGATTAATGACAGTGTTAATAGAGTGTTTTAAAAGTTTAAGTAGTACTTAATGAACCACAAGCTCATAATAAATGTATCCACTCATTGGCTGTCAGCCATGCTTAAATGCGCCGAGGGTCCTGCCTACAAATAGAAGGGAATGATTTCTTGCAGGGTACGTCTACCCATTCACCCCGCGGATTCCTCATTCTGGCGCAATCCTCACCTTCGAGTGCTTCGGAACGTCCAGCTTGCCAGTTGGTGTAGGTACGCTCTTCGGGCTCTCCATTGCAGAACCACTGACCCCCCTCCTCCAGATCATCGCAAGCTATCCAGATGCCTTGCTCTGCGGCCCCTCCCTCTTCACGATAGGCCCACACGAAATCATTCTCTGCCTGTGACCGGGGCGCAATCATCTCTCCTCCCATCGCCTGGCAGGATGCATTGCCCTTACTCCAGGAGAGTCTCGAGGTGAAACGGTAGCAGGCACGGCGCCACATCTTCCATCCAGGCGGGCATTCGATAAAAGGACAGTTCTGGCCGAGGATGGAGCTGCCGAGTACGAGCCCAGAGAAAATTATGATGTACGCGTAACGGGACATCATCTTCACACTTTGTTTAACTACTCTATCATCTTTCAATGACTGTATTGAATTACAGTTCGGAGAAGATGACAATGTGGCAGAAGTGTGTAGTGAGTAAGTGTGACGCCGACGATGTAAAAAATGTACAAGTCTGTAGATGTTACACTCAGTCCAAACTGTAGTTGGTAAACAGATTTACCAGTCTTGTGCTTCAATCTGCCTTTTGGTCAAATTCGACACCAGAGTGCCACTGGAACAATCCTTGAATGATGTAGAACCAAGCTGAGATGTGTGTCTGTCCTGTGCTGTTATCAGTATATGAACAGAACTCACGTTACTGTATAGGATGTGAATCCAATTAACCGTCGCGTAAAGAGTGAAATGCAGATATAATTATGCTGCCCACCTTGACATATACAGATAGAAATAATTAGTCAGTAAACAACTGCATCACGACTAAGTAGGCTGCGATGACTTCACGCATGCGCTTACCATTTCAATAAAATGGCCGGGCTTACAAATCGATTATTTGTAAGCACAAATGTAACAATAACCATGTTTTGTCTTGATACGAATCCGAAGCTGTTTTGTAAAAGATGGATCCATTGTCTAGCTTGTTACTTAATTGGAAAGACGTCTCCCTCAACACGAAGCCATTGTGCACAAAACCTCCATTTGTTGATTGGCTTATGAAGCATAATGCGCAAACACAGGAGCTACATGTATATGGAACAAAAAAAATGGACATGTGCTACACACGATCGTGCCGACAACATTTAATTAATCACGAACTCTATTGCCATTAAAATGGGAGAACAATGGTTTTACAAAGGGACAATAAAGTCCTTGGCAGTGGTACTGTTTAGCATTTTGATTGTGATACAACACCACAGTGCTCCATTACGAGGTATACTGATGTTGTTTTAACCAGCCTTTCCATTTCTATTTGCATGATATTTACAGTGTGTATTATCATATTCCAAGAGAGTTACTCAGGCAGAGGAGTAGTTTATCGGTTCAAGACAGAAAACTTTCGTAACACTTCGAATTCATATACTTGAATCTCATTGGTCAAGACCCAGTTATGTTGTTGTGTATCAAGTGACGTCATGACACATGTGTCCTCTATGCCTCCGATAACTTGCAATGTACCGTAGCTATGACAACACCGCACCGTTCCTGGGTTTGAGATCAAAATACATGTACGGTGTTTGGTATACGTCAAGGACTCGATTCAAACAAGTGAAACAAAACGAAAACAACGTAAGGACTGGTAGCTAGTCTACTGTTTGATGGAACTCGGTACATGCATTCTGTAAAGTACGCAGGAAACACTTGGTAACAGTTTATACATGTATCTACGCTCTTTTAGAAACGACCACCATTTTGCACACCAGACTATAGTAACGGTAAAGCATGCTAATACTCGATTAAAACAATCTATCAATGAAAATGACAAAGGCAACAAAAACGACACAAGAAACTATAATGATCATATTGTGCACATTCCTTTCAAATTACATTTATTATGCCAACATTTATCCTCATTTCATTCAGGCATTTGTAACTACCTGTAATCACAGAAGGGCCGATAGGGGTTGGTACTTAGCCCAGTCTGACTGTGATTAGAATGAAACCATCATCCAAACATACAAGCTATCCATTTAATGAATGTTGGCTTCAAAACATTCTTAGGCGAAATTTCTCACGACTAAGAAAGTACCAACGAAATATAAATAATTGTTATTCTAAAAATCTTATTTGAAATTGAGCGTGGTGCATCTTGATTGAAGTTTAAGTTCGAGTCCATGTTCGTTGAATGTTCAGTATGATTAGACAGAAGTAAGACCATTGAAGGATGTGAGCATCAGAGATTAAGACGGTACCTCTACGAATCCAGAGTAATGTAGATATCAGTTTCAAACAGTTATTTGTTCTAACGTTTCCAAACGGATATAACATACACCACCGATGAAAGGCAGCCACAATCGACAGCAACAGTTTTCTTTCTGTCCAGACAATGTCCGTTAGATAAGACATATGTGTGAAAAGGTCCAAATAGTCAGAGATTAAGACGGTACCTCTACGTATCCAGAGTAATGTTGATATCAGTTTAAAACAGTAATTTGTTCTAACGTTTCCAAACGGATATAACATACACCACTGATGAAATGCAACCACAGTCAACAGTTTATTTCAGTCCAGTGTCTATGAAATTAGGCGTAATGAGGTGCTCTAAGGTCCAAGTCTGCAAATAGCGGAGTACATATTGTCAAAAATTGTAGTCACTCAAACAAACTTTTATTCGTTTTCCAAATGTAATTACAGTAAACCTTTAAATGGATTTAAAACTTTAAAATCCATGAGATCAGCATGATTGGGTGTAGCTCATATTCTGTTCATTCTGGTTTGGAACAATGACGTTTATACGATACGTGTTCCTATCAGTATATGAACAGTGAACCTGGCTTTACCCACAGACATAGGATTCGCTCTCTTCACTGTTGGCAAAAGCAACCAGTCTGTGACGCGCTGATCACGCGCCCAGTGCGTGAACTGGCCGTGGCCATGATTTCCACTGCATATTTTGTTTGTGTATCTGCGGAGCCACAACGCAACCTGGCTTTACACACTGACATGGGATTCGCTCCCTTCACTGTTGGCAATAGCAACCACTCACAACAAAACGCGCTGATCACGCGCCCAGTGCATGAACAGGCCGTGACCATGATTTCCACTGCGCATGTTATTGTATCTGGGGTGCCACAACCACCAGACAGTGCCATGCCCAGAGCCCCTCATTAAACGACTTCCCCGAGAAGCGCCCTCAGAAGCTCATGAACGTACAAACACAACAGAAGCTAGGCAAAATGCCACATGCCTATTTGTTTGGCAGTGCAACAATGAACCTGTTACTTGGTACAGCAATGAAAATTGACTACTTAATTGGTGGCGCGGGTGTTAATATGACTAGAAACCCTTTGTGTCTGGCTTTTTGTTATTCATGAAGTCCGGAAGATGATAATTATCCAGGTCAAGGCTCCAATTGAAGAAAACCTGCACTACAAAATCGCTCATTCAAAGCCCATGCAGTCTCAATAGGTCGTAGAGAAAGTCCATATATACCAATGCGGTACCCGTAGGACTATTCACTCGCACACGGAAGCTATAATAATATTAGCTGGGCACCACGAGTGGTAGATTGTTTATGCGGTCCACATAATATGGGGAATGGAAAGCTTTTCTACGCATAGACATCAGATATGAAATGACGAGGAAATAAAAGCCTTTTCACACGGATTTTCAACATTTAGAAATTCTCTCATGGGTCTGTACCTTGGTCAAAATCTGTCAAGGATTCACCAGGGACCACACTTGCCTAACCCCACCCTACTTCTGATGAGTTTGAAAAAAAAATATCGAGAATTTCAACCTAGCTTTAAATATCCACCGGAGACGACTGATACTGGTTTGATTGTAAATCTGTTTTGTAAAACAAGGGTAGCATGTAGGTGTCAAGGATTATTCAATGCATGCTTTATGTGTTAAAGTTCACTGAATCACCTAACTCAAGGGGGGCATCCACTTAAGCTGCGTTGCCATAAACATGTGAAATACGCAACCTTTACTACCAATTTCTTTTGAAATTTCTTGTTTTTTTACGACGTTGGTTTCCACGTGTTCTTTCCTTTTGACAAAACAATTTCACATGGAGAATCCATGGGGAATAGACCTGCTATGTGTACGTCCAGGAATAACAACAGGCAAGAGGCACCGCGGTCACGAGTGGAGAAGTTGGCTGGGCTGGGTTGGGCTGGTCTGGGCTGGTCTGGGCTGGTCTGAGCTGGGCAGGGCTAGGCTGTGCTGGGCTGGGCTAGGCTGCGCTTGGCTGGGCTGGGCTTACAGCATCTTACATCCATGAGAGGGTAAACTCCATTGTATTGGTATCCTCCATCAAACGAATCGTTGATTCCTTCAAGCTTTAACTAATTTTAAACCAACAATCAGACAATTTGGAACAGACTGATGATTTGAAAAACAACCTTCTTTTTTATTACCTTCATCAATATTTATTGACCAAGTACTTTTGTCCATATATCAACTAAATAATTCCTTAACATCTATTTATAGTGCAAACGGCAAAGGATAAGTGTCTAATATCAAGTAATGTCATAAAGGTGATTGTATCGTAATTTTCAAAACATTACTATAGTTCAACACAAATTTAATAAGGTTAGTATCCACTGTGAACACGTTGTCGTTTTCTGCAAGATTTTTCTCAGTTTCTTTTCACGTGAAATAATATGAGCTTGCTTTCAAAAAGAAAATTACGTTTTATCTAGATTATACCCTTTTTAGGGGTTCGACTTCAGTTGTAGTAAAAACCTTAACATATCCTAGCAACCTACCACCTTTAGTACTAGTAAATCGGTCAATTTAAGAAAAATGACATCAGATTCACTGATTTGTTTTTCAGGAATAACGCATTGAATAAGTTCGTTTTTTGGTGTGAGGTGATGTGCGAGTTTGAAGTGATCATGGGCCAAATTCATAAAACTGTTAAGCACAAAAATTTGCTAACCTTGATATTTCTGTCTTAATAAAAACAGGGTTAACAACCAAATTTTCACGTGTTGTGTATCACTTGTGATTGTTCTTTGGCTGTTGTTCACTGACCATGAATATCAAATGGAATTTTCAATGGTGGTTTGTTTTATTGGGCGAGACATTTTTGTGCTAAGCAAATTTTTGTGCTGAACAGTTTTATGAAATTGGCCCCATAGACCTTATTCACGGTGCATCCGTCCCCATTCAAAGCAGTGTAACCAAACCGAGGCTTGGATTCGAAATAGTCTGGTACCCGTTTTCTTGTTGGGAATTCGGGTTGTCTTTTCCAACGGGTATACAAGGAAGGTGACAAAAATTGATGCGCCGTGAAAAAGGCGTATATGAAAGAATGAGAAATCATTGATAGTGTCGGTATATAATCTAAGCACACACTGTACACTCTACGCCACGAGAGATTCACTTGATTCAACTTGTTCACATTTGAGACAGCACTGCAGACATCTTGTTACTTTTCAATAGCGTCCATACACGCACTAAGGGTGCTGAACATTAAGAATGAATCATGAAAGGGCATGTACAACATTGGTAACAAACCAAAATAGAAATGTTTACAGATTTACGTATAACTTCCAGGGTATAAAAATGTTGTTGGTAGAAACATATTGGTAAAATATTTTTACCTCAAATGGTGTATTTATCCAGAAAGAGTAAAACCAAATATCAAAAACATTTCTGAATTTGGCGATATCAAAAATCCTTCTTTATGTTTTATCAGAAAATTTGAGTCGGGATTTTCGCTATTTTCTCGTGACTCAGAATTCCGACTGAGGTCATATTTTCACAGGTTGATTATTTTATACACATGGTGGATCAAACAAAGTGTGAGTGCTGTTCTGTCACTTTTACTAACGTTGTACACGCCCTTTAAGCATCGAGACAATTGTTGCGAATAATGCTCATGACATTTACTTCGTCTAACATTTTTCATAACGACTATTATTATACACCACCGTTGCAATCCACATAAAGTAATAACAATTTTGTTTCTTTGCAGAACATGTTCGTAAGAAATTAGTGTTGTCATAATGTTTGTGCCTTAAGGACCTCGCATGCAAATAGCTGGGTACAAATTGTCACACTCGAAGTCACTCCATTTTCCTCCATACTCTTCAGCCATTCGAGCACAGTCCTGCAGTTCGGTGTAATGATTCGGTTCGCCATTCGCCCAGTTAGTGAAACTCAGTGCTTCCAGCTCACCCTTGCAGAACCACTTGCCCCCTTCCTCCAGATCATCACAAGCTATCCAGACGTTTTTCCCTGCTGCCCCTCCCTCTTCACGATAGGCCCACACGAAATCATGCTCCGCCTGTGACCGGGGCACAGCCATCTCTCCTCCCATCGCCTGGCAGGATGCCTTGCCCTCACTCCAAGGCAGGCTCGGGGTGAAACGATAACACGAGCGTCGCCACATCTTCCATCCAGGCGGGCATTCAATGAGTGGACATGTTTTGAGCCAGGGATTGTTTTCAATCTGAGCAAGAGAGAAGCCTGTGTTGAGAATCAGTCCCAAAAGAATTACGAACAGGCGGTATGAGAACATCATGACAGCAGATGATGTAAAGTTAACAACCATCAGACTGCATTAGCTATACTCCAAAGACGCGTGGAGGAATGAATGCAGATTCCAGTCCTCCGAATTCTGAAATGCATTTGACATTTATACCTCAGCTCACTTTAGACCCTGCTTTGTGAAATCAAGCACATCCGTTTGTGATTTAATACAGGCACTGTATAAGAATTTCCGGACTTTCTCGTGCGACGTATTCATACTGTACGGACTAATTAACTGAACAATTGCGAAGCACGGATTTGCTACGGCTGGTGCCCGACGAGGATCGTTATATCCCCTTCCGGATTTTAGGATTTGTCAAATATTGTAGAATCGGAAACGAATTGTTTCGAGCCTTGGGAGCACACTCGCCTACAATAAAGTAATCAATTCTCATTACTGAACCTGGTAACGGGTTCGTTTTTGAACTGATAAACACACAGGAGGCCATTTTGCCTCGCAACAGTGAGAGGAATAATTAGGACGAATCAGAGCAGCCTCCCATCCACTCAGCATATAATGCGCCGATACACTACAAGAGGTATATAGACCTGCACAACGTCCCTCCAGAAAAACAGAAAAAGGTGTGTTATCCAAATGACACATAACATTTTATCTTGAAAGGCAAGTGCGCAATACGGGGTTTTTTTGCCAAGATTAATGATTAATCTATATTCAAAAACGAGTCATGCACTGCTGCACCAAACGGCTCATCAACTAAAATAATGACCTGAAATTTATAGAATGCGTGGAGTTAGGAGCACCTGAGGTTTTGATCGTAGCATGATCGAAAGTTAAAATGCAAGAGAACAAGAATCTGCAAGTTAACATACAAATAAATGGATTAAAGTATCAGAACAAAGGGGGTTCAGAGTGACCTGATTAGCACAATCCATCATTTTAAACGACAACAGTAACAAAAACGACAAAATATACTAAAGATCACGTGTACATTCCGCTCGACTTATCAATATTTAAATTCATTGATTTTTTTTGCTGATCACATGCATCTACTCTCTTTTTGAAACAACCACCATATCGAACACCAGGCTAAAGTAACGGTAAAGCATGCTAATACTTGATTCATACAATCAATAAATTAAAATGACAACGGCAACAAAAACGACAAAAGACACTCATGATCATATTTTCCACATTCCTCTCAAATTACATTTATTATGCTAACAATTATCCTCATTTCATTCAGGCATTTGTAACTACGTGTAATCACAGAAGGGCCGATAGGGGTTGGTACTTAGCCCAGTCTGACTGTGATTAGAATGAAACCATCGTCCAAACATACAAGCTATCCATTTAATAATGTTGGCTTCAAAACATTCTTAGGCGAAATTTCTCACGACTCAGAAAGTACCAACGAAAAATTTAAATAATTGTTATTCTAAAAATCTTATTTTAAATAGAGCGTGGTGCATCTTGACTGAAGTTTAAGATCGAGTCCATGTTCGTTGAATGTTCAGTATGATTAGACAGAAGTAAGAACATCGAAGGATGTGAGCATCAGAGATTAAGACGGTACCTCTACGTATCCAGAGTAATGTAGATATCAGTTTAAAACAGTTATTTGTTCTAACGTTTCCAAACGGATATAACATACACCAGGGATGAAAGGCAGCCACAATCGACAGCAACAGTTTTATTTCTGTCCAGATAATGTCCGTGAGAAAAGGCATATGTGTGAGGTGCCCTAAAGTCCAAATAGCGGGGTACATGTTCTCAAAAATTGTAGTCACTCCATTTTCTTTGAACATGTTTCGCTGATGTGCAGAATGACTTGACAAAAGTAAGAACCTTGAATAATGTAGGTATCAAAAAATTAAGACAGTGTTTTCAAAGTTGAAGTAGTCCTTAATGAACCACAAGCTCAAAACACGTGTATCCACTCATTGGCTGTCAGCCATGCTTAAATGCGCCAAGGGTCCTGTCTGCAGATAGAAGGGCGTGATCTGTCGCAGGGTAGGTCTACCCATTGCCCTATCTGGTATTTCATCCTGGCACAATCCTGAACTTCATGTGCTTCGGAAAGGCCACGATTCCAGTTGGTGTAGGTACGCTCTTCTGGCTCTCCATTGCAGAACCACTGGCCCTCTTCCTCCAGATCATTGCAAGCTATCCAGATGCTTTGCCCTGCTGAAGGACCATATGAAATCCTGCTCTGCCTGTGACCGGGGCGCAACCATCTCTCCTCCCATCGCCAGACAGGATACATTGGCCTCACTCCAGGGGAGTTTCGGGGTAAAACGGTAGCAGGCACGGCGCCACATCTTCCATCCAGGCGGGCATTCGATGAAAGGACAGTTCTGACCGAGGATGGAGCTGCCAAGTACGAGCCCAGCGAAAATTATGATGTACGCGTAAAGGGACATCATGTTCACACTTTGCTTAATTAACTACTCTGCTTTTATTAAAGAATGGCTAAATTGAATTACCGTTCAGAGAAGATGACAATGTGGCAGAAGTGTCTAGTGAATTTATCCAAGTAGTGTGACGCCGACGATGTAAAAAAAAAAATGTACAAGTCTGTAGGTGTTACACTCAGTCCAAACTGTGTTGGTAAACAGATTTACCAAAGTATTGTATTTCAAGTCACCAGAGTGCCACTGGAACAATCCTTGATAATGTATAGAACCAAGCTGAGATATGTGGCTGTCCTGTGCTGTTATCCGGAGGATCGACTACATGAATCGCTCGTCAGCTTCGTGTAATGAATAGAACTCACGTTACTGCATAGAAGGATGTGAATCAGCTTCATTCTCGCGTAAAGAGTAAACATTCTTCCTCCCACTGTTGCTAGGCAAAATGCCTCCTGCCTATTATTTTGGCAGTGCAACAATGAACCTGTTACTTGGTACTGTAATGAAAATTGACTGCTTAATTGGTGGCGCGGGTATCAATATGACTTGAAACTCTCTATGTCTGCATAGAAGGATGCTTGATTGCTGGGTAAAGAGTGAAATGATGCTGCTCATATAGGCGTAAACAGATAGCCATCCCGAATAAGTAGGTCGTGATGAGTTGGCGCATGCGCTTATCGTTTTAATAATATTGCCGGCCTAAAGAATCGATGATCATGTCTTTCCCTCTTCGTTTATGTTTTTCTTTTCCTTTTTTTATATGTCGCAGTCATTGTGGTGTTTGGGTTTTCGTTTCCTTTTTTCCAATAGTGCCTAGAAAGTAGGACTATTGTGGTCCAAAAAAAATCAAATTTTTTTTTACAAAGTCAGCCACTGATGCGTGGAATCAATGACTGCATTTTATTGAGTGGGTCTACATGTAGATACCAGACCAACATACTACCTTGTAACCAATAGTCTATTTTTCAACATTTGAATTGTCTAACATTTCTATTAATGTTTGTAAGATTGGTAACATTACCAAAATAGAAATTTAGTCGTTTGCATGTTACCAATCCTGTACTTACCTTTAATACGAAAGTCGTCTGCCAAGACCAGAATAGAAGACTTTAAGATTATTAAGCATATCATGAATAGGACTTTAGGAGCATGATATACTTGTATCAATTCCGTAGACTTTATACATGATGTATTCAAATTATCTAGGCAAAATCTTGGGCCATATATCCCACGGTTTGGAACCATATTCCAGGCTTTTGTCGTAAGGCTTATTTGGTTTTTATACCTCTCTGATATTTTATTCCTTTGTGTGTGTTTTCTTTCATTTTTACTTTGTTGACTTAACTCTTGGCGCCAATGATATAGTTCATGTCTGTCGCAAAGGATTAGATCAGCCATCATGTTCTGAGCTGTATATCTAGAAAAAAACGAAATGCTTTTATCAAAAGCAACCAGCGACCTTTTCAATACAAAGAAGGCTTTTCTACGGCTGACTTACCAGGTATGGTTGCCTTAACTTTGCCGCTGTTGTTAATAATAATCCCTTCCGTAAACCCATTCAGTTTGCATTGCTTGGTGTCTGGTATACGTAGTCTGTTTCAGGAAAGGTCGGTCTGGTTTTGCTTCGTGGTCATGAGGGGCTTTCTATATAACGTACGTTACAAAAAGTCCCCCAACCGTGAAAATGCTATGCAGTTCTTTATTGAATGGATCTATCACCTTTTTGTTAAGTGTAAACCTGCAGGTCGGTTATACACGTTAGCAACATTCATCCAAATTTGACCCACTTTTTGGCCTTAATGTGTACTGCGACTTTTTATATTTAACCGACGGCTCATTTTCATTACTAAGGCAAGTTATCTATCGCAACAGTTCTTCAATGGCATAATTATCATTAATATGGTAAAGCTACACGATGCATATAAATTGTCGTGAGTATTAGGGACGCATATAATATTATGTTTCATTTTCTTTGAAACGTTATGATGATGTACATTGTACATGTTTTAGTGTTGTGGAGAAAAGACCATCAGTCTTGTGAGGGAATTGTTATCCAACGCCACAATGTTACCTATTAGAGACATTTGGAACTACTTCGTTGTGGATTTATAAAGATACATCATGTATCAGTCACATGTTGTGCTCTAAAGATTTTGCCAGACTTGCTGATTTGCACCCATGGATGGATGTATGTATCCCTATGCCGTCAATTGACAGGTATAATCTCATCAGGTTCTTATAATGCGGGGAGAGAATGCCTTAAAAAGTTGAATTTTGTTTCGGTTTTGGTGTAATTAGATTTGGTTTTAGTATCCTCTGTTTTCCGTTTCTGCTTTTGCTCCTTGGTTGGTTTGATGAGGTGTTCTGTTTGCTTTTGCTTTTTTCTTTGCCATCGTTTAGTTAAAATTTGCTTTTTGTAATTTCAACTAAGTAGTATCTTGGCATTTTTCCCAAGACATTTTTTGAAATGAAAATGTAGGCTTTGTTGAAATCGACAGTTGGAATTTGTCGGCTCTTGAGGTTTGGCTTATGACTGTGCGATTTTATTTTCTTTGATTGTTTCAGTAAATGAAGGCATTTACCTGCATTGTTCTTCTGATGTGCCTCGGGGATCGTCTCGGTATCAGGTTATACATCTCAACGACGTGCGTCTTAGTGCTCTATTGAACAAAATATATATATATCATAAAATCATTAGTCTTTTTTTACTTTTGATATTTCGTTTTAAACCCGACCTCATTATATACCACAAGAAAAATAGTTGCAACTTCGTACTTAAATCCTATTATTACTCACTATTGGATTGTCCATGTTTGCAAGTCTCATAACCATCCCCCATCGCACTTTCTAATAATCATATCCTGTGTTTGACATACAGAAGACGACTTGCGACTGAGGGAGCTCCTTGTTGAACTACTGGAGCGCATAGAGCGTGAAAGAGGTAAGGAGATCGACAACCTCGATTCACTGGGCTTTAAGCTTGCACCCAAGTAAATAAACTCCCATAGACAACAGTGTTAAATCCTTATATTTAAAAAATCATTTAAAAATATACAGAACTCTCACAGCTGTTCAAGTTGCCCAGAAAAATTATGATGAACATGTCACTTTTCATTTTCTTTCCATTTAATGGTGGGTTGACCGTTGAATTTTTGAGATATACTCATTCTCAGCTGACCACCCCTAAAACAAGGTGTGGATCACTCCAGTCAAAGGAGCCATTTAAAAAAAAACATCCCTCTGCAACGCGGCTGAAATAAACCCACTTTCTCACCCAATTGCATCACAAATGGTCACAAATGGAAACCCAGAGACCAGGCAGGAGGTCCAGTGTCATATTTCTCCAATCCCTTATTTTTATAGCTCTCAGAACTCTCTTATTTTAAATATATTGATGAGAATTAACTTTTATTAATGAGCACGACAGACGGATGTTGGGAGTATTTACTAATTGGGTGCACCCTTAATCCGAGACTTAGCATAATTGTAGTTAGGCAAATGCATCCGGAAGCACTTTAGACGTTGCGGTTTATGAAATAAAATCACATGGATATTTTCAATGAGTTTTATAAGTTATTATTATGACTTTTTTTACTACTTAATTGGGCATATTTTGTGTAGGTTACCGGTATACTCTTAGAATGATGTGGATATGGTTGCATGCCATCATACAAAAGAACAAAATCTGTTCGACTGTTTTCTGACTCTTATAGGGCACATCACGATATTAAAGACAAATCGCATAAAATAAAATTCCATTAATTTGTTGATGTTGCAAAATGTTACAATTGATATTTTGTACCGTTTCTTTCCTATATCAGAGTACTGCAATGGAATACTTTGCACTGGTGATGACGTGTGCCTGACTCGGCCATCTGGGAGTAAATACTGCGGGATGAAGTAGGCCTCGTGAGACCACGCAGAGCTAAGACAAGACCGTATACGGAATGGACCGGAGATATGCCCTTTACTCTGTTAATCGACTACGAAATTAAGCCTTGGTAGAATGTGTGTATTCCTATTTCTCTTATAGATTGTTTGCAGTTAGGACGGTCTGACGTTTCGATCCTTGCAGGATCTTTCTGAAAGGCTATATGCTTGTATTTCTCTTATAGTTACAAATAGGGTATTAGGGAGACACGTTAGCATCTAAAAGTTGACATTATGAAGACATCGGGACTTAATGAGACTTGTTGATGTCTCCATAAGGTACCAGCTACCGTACCGTTCAAATACATACACTTACTGATGTCCATGTTTTAATAGAAGACAGAGAATGCTCTCAATATGAATATATGTCTATTTCAAGTTGATTGGTTTGGAGGATGTTTAGAAATAGGTAAGTAAAGTTTGTGCACGACTCTATGGGAAAGTCTCCCTAAGGTCCCATCCCCGGCTATTATTATTGATAGAATTATAACGATGATGTATGTAACCTTGAGTCTCAAGATTATATGAATATAACTGAACGGTGATGTGAGACTGGTTTCTAATGAGTAGTGTGAATACTGCGTTGCCAATAAATATACTATGGGGGATTGAAAAAGTTGCGAAGTTTTCAATTTGTTATTTCAGTATATTTAGCCTATTGAACATTGTCAATCGATCTTATCATGACCGAACACAGAAGTGTAGACAAGTCCTCAGAATTGCATCCTGTATATAGCTGGTCGTACTTCCATTATACGTTTTTGCTGAAATGCAGAGATACATAATAATGAAAACCTAGGTCAGATTACTCAGATTATCATTTTATTTTCATCATTATCCGGATTCATGTTTTCTTCCAACTTTTTTGAAATCAGTTCTTTGTAGAAATTGGTATTGGTGGTGTGTAAACAAATAAACAAGTAGTTTTTTCCCATGCAAACGCTTGTGAAAGAGGTATTGATTTTGCCTCAGTGTTCTTTGTTGAGTTCAATGGTTGATCGTTGGGCATGTGGAGTTCCACAGTGAGGATATCCTATAAGGTATCTCAGGGTATCGACCTCCTACTGTAAGTATGCTTATTGGTATATCCTAATGTTTTCACTGCACTCGACTTGATGTTGCTCTCCAATCGTTTCCTTGATCTGTCTTTCTTTCGTCCACCCTCGACTGTCATCCTGCAGAACAGCTATAGCCAGCTCCGAATGACCGTAACCATCTTAGTTTCGCTTTTTCACGATAGTCAGGAGGTCTTAGTGAGGACGTGGATCGGTTTGCGGAAACAGAAACACCATGTACGAATCGTTCGCACTTTCTCACTTCCATTTCGTTCGCACTTCTCGTATTAGGTACCAACGTTTCGACTAGCTTTCTAGTCAAACAAGTCGTACAATTGCTTATACATTCCAATCATTCAATATTGCCTGCACTGTAAACTGAAGTCTCTGCGGGCGCTTCCATTGCGAAATGCAGTTTTTGGTCTATTTATATTATCGGTAGGCCTATTCGTGAAGCTTACAAAGGGCATAGTGCACTTGTCAAAGAAACTTGGGCACAAATGAAAGGGAACCATTGATCCGGAACGGTACAGCCGTCTGGCACCCAAACATAAAAACACTGTGTAAGGAGCATGTAAGTGCTGCAGTGCACGAAGTTGGCCTTCGTGTACTTTCTAACGTTCCTGTGTTTATTGATGCAACGAACTGACTTATTGTGCGGAGCTGATTGTCGATAATTTTAGCCCTAGACACATTATCACAAGTTTGAGTAGACACTCAGAGAAACACCACTCAACCAGCATGGAGAATTCACCGAGTAATCACTCTGGGATTCTCTTCCAAGTTCCAGAATTGGACATGGTTCCCTTAGACGACGAGCCACTTGGCGAGGTGGTGAACGGGCACCCTGCTACCAAGCCGCCCACGCCGTCATACAGCGACTCGGCCCCCGTGTCGAGTCAAGTAATTCACGCTCCACGGAGCCGCCACGTACCTATGCAAAAAGCGCAGAAACGACCTACAGAGGTTTGGGATAAGATCTCACTGGTACTCACCATAGTGGCCGTGGTAGTTGCATTCATTGCTTTGATAATCGGGGGTCTTGGATTGGCCAGAAGGGGCGATATATTCGTTAATGTCTCCAGTGGAACATCTTCGCAAGGTGAGTTTTGTGACATCAAAACATTGGCTTTGTTATTTTACAATAATCCCAGTTGTTCAAACTCTCTTTAACTACACACCGAAATTGGGCAATGCCCGCACTGTAAACAGTAGGAGAAGACATAAGACCACAATAGGCCTATTGTTCTAAACAACAATGATGCTCTTTGAATGACACGCTTCACTTGTTCATTGTTTGTAAAACAGTACATTGAATGGAATGTTTCATTTAAACAAACAAAACAAACGAAGTAACAGTAAAAGGTGAAATTTGAAAAAGTTGGAGGAAAGACTGTTCTGTTATTTGGGTTACTGGTTGAAAAAATGAGCAGGTGTAATGAAGGGACAATACTTTCAGCATAACACGTATGTAGCAGACTAGCAGTACGTGCAACAATCGTAGATGACAGTTGGACCTCTGCCAAAGTATAGGCCTTGATATTGAGTACAGTTTTCGGTTTGTTGCAGAGTCCTGTTTCGGTCACCAGTCTGTTCTCTTTTTATTGACATAAAAATCCTACAATGTAGTTTGCTTGCCTTGATAATGAAAATTATAGAGCAAAAAGAAACCAAACGTTTATTCCCAGGTAAGGCTAACTTAGGTATTTACTGTCACGCATTCATGTCTCATAACTGAACAGAGCAATGCTCCTTTACACAAATTCATGACATTTCTACCACTTCCTTCTAATAATTTTAGCCTGCTTTCACGGAAGCCTAGAGAAGACATTGATGTCGTTATTATTCATTTATTAATCTGTATAAGAACCGACGACTGATACGTTTGTCGGCGAAAGTCCAGAAGACAGGGTGTGGTCCTTTGCTATTGGTGACTTTAACAGCCGTCTGGAATATATGTAAGTATGTACGTTTTAATGGGGGGAGATGAATGACATACCGCAACTTATTTTAAAAGTATGGTACAGGATTGGTAACATATCCGAACAGAAATGTTCACAGATTGACGTATAACTTTGAGGGTATGAAGATGGTGCTGGTAGAAACATACCGTTGAAATAATTTCAGTGTTGGTTTTTTTTTCAGTGATGTTGAAACTGGTGAGGTGAAAGGTTACAATGTTGACGTCATCAACGCAGGTGAGTAAAATGATCTGAAATCAATAACCGATTAATTACGGCACCCACCGATATAACGGATTCGACTCACTCCGCTGACTCCAGCTAGCTCCGTAGCCTAGCGGGTATGGCATCTGCACTAGTAAGCAGGAGGTTTATGGGTTCGAATCCCACCTGAGCAAGCACATGATGTGTGCTCAAAAGGCACTTTGTGAAGTGCTTATCTACGTCATTGAAGGGCAATAAATTGTTTGCATTAACATCTGTGTTTATTCTGTGTTGTATAGTTTGCAGGATTGCTAATAAGAATTGCCAGCTGGTATGGGATGTGTATGAGCGATGCTGGGAGAACGTTCCAGGCCAGAGTGCTCGAGGTGGTGTGGGTCTTCTAGGAGGGTTCTACGACGCATGCACATGTAAAACCAAGCTTTTACAGGAAAGGCGCAAAATATTGCAGAATTATGATCATGCCCCACAATAAAACATCACCATAATTATGTCTAATGCGACATAAACATGAAATAAAACGCTCGTGAAAATAATTGGCTCAATCTGTGAGATAAGTCACGAGAAGATAGCTCTCTTTAGTTGGTTAACAAACGGTGTTGATTGGCATATCAGCCTGTATCCACTGTTTTAGGAAGGGGCTGTGACCAAATTCAGCACTTTTGAAAACCTTTACACTCTTAAAAAGCAAGTGGTAAAATTAGCTCGTGACGTATATTTTTTACTGAGTTATTACCAACTTAATTTACAATAGTTGAGTACATGAAGGCATATAGGATCGCACAAAACGTGTTATATTACACTGTATGCCTGAATCAAAAACATAAAACGGTCACAGTTGGCATTTTGCTCTCTGCGATCGACTGAATCCTGCAAAGTTTAAAATATGCGTTGTAAATAGGAAGTTCGTCTACATTGTATTTTCATGTATACGTTTTTTGTCCATATAGCATGGGCCGTAACCTACGACAGAGTCCGAACATTCCAGTTCACTGTCGACATGAGCAAGGAGCATATGTCGGTCTTCATGGTCAGCATGTCGACCGACGTGTCGACCTTCAACTGGCGAGACCTGACGGGCAAAACCATCGGGTTCATTCAGTCCTACATTCAGGACGAAAACTGCCTCAAGCGCTACCCTGAAATCACGGTAGGTATCGAACGTGCGGTCGACCTCCGGGGTCAGTTTCACCAAACTCATCGTAACCAATCGCTGGACTTATGATGTATTTCAAACCTACGTAGGATACGATGGGCTAGTACTTCGTAACTTGAGTTACAATATACGATCGTTGAGTTTCGTGAAATCATTGAGTATACCATAATAACGTATACCGTATACCAGCGCACTAATATTATGAATACCAATTGGGCTTTCCAGCTGCCCTATGTTGGCGGTGTCCCAAATTGTTGGTTTTAAAGTTGTTTCTGAGGCCGTGGTAACCCCTATATAAAACCACTCATATTTCGCTTTATTACAAACATCATTCAGATGCACGGACCATTAATAGCAATGCTGCGGCTAAAACAAAATGCATAATCAATCATCTGGTGTTTTCATTGAGTATTAACAGATCATTTCAAATAAAATTGCAGGCAGGTATCCAGGTTCGTCAATAGAATATTATGATGAGATATTTTTTGTTCCATGCAGGGTGCAAACTTGCCTAAAAGTCAGATAAGATACTACATCACACAGCAGGAACTCCTGGCAGCAGTGAACAACGGAGAAGTAAGTTGGGTTTCATTTGGGAATAATGTGCTTTATGCTAACTGTCAGTATATACAGCTACATGTAGGCCCAATATGGTTTTGTAATAATTATCCTCTGTAACACTATAGTCATTGAGATCCGAATCATCAAATATTGATTCCGAGGCCCCGAGTCGCGCTTGTCTAGTCTGAGTCACAAGTCATCAAGATGGACAGCTCTCTTTGGCTGTCTTCTGACAGCCAAAGTTGACTGAGTTATACCAAAACTGTACAAGTTAAGTCCAAGCATATAGAGCTACTGACTCATGTCTAAATACAAATCATGTAGGCCTATACAACGTTATGTTGCCGATAACGATAATGATGGCGTTATGAAATACATTCCCTCAATAGGGGGCCTATGTTATTATGCCTACTCACCAATTACTAAGGATGTATCATTCTGCATTGGTCACTCCTTGTACACATCTCTTCTCTAGGTTGATGCAGTCTTCTTAAACGAATACCTAGAGGTTACCAGACACTTGAAGGTAGCTTCTGAGAAGTTGAGTAAGTGTGCAGTCAGCGGTATGGCTATCATGACCCGGAAGGGTTCAACGTTGGAGCAATGGTGGAATCCTGCCTTCACGACATTGGCCAAGTCGCCCGAATATCTGCAGCTATGCGAGGGCCTAGAAGACGAAAATGTCCACGGTAAACTGTCCTACAATCTCCTACTTTGCAGCCTAATAAATTCTCTGAATGCATATTCGCCCCTAATAAGACTAAAAAGCCACCCAAGGTTAGATACTATAGGTAAAATGGGCAACAACTTGAGGCAAACTCAGTTATTTGAGCTGAATGTAGGAATACGCTGATCCAGTAGGCCACGCCCCGTAGCAACAGCCAAGCAACAACGCTCACGCGCACGGTACGCACACAACGCGTCACGGCGCGCGGTCACCCACACACGAAAGATTGCGTGCGCGTGCACGATTAACCACAGAAAGCACTTCTCTCCGAGTTGGACTTCGGTTTTGGAACTCTACCGGCAAAAAATGTACATTTCCTCTCAGCCAGAGCATCAAGAGTCAGAAATGTATAAACAACTCTTGACCATGATTAAGAATAAAACTTGGGGTTGTGAAAGAATTGCCCTGCATACGAAACACAATAAACTCAGCGAGAAGTGTATAATACGGTAAAGAATACAACATTTTAAACATTATGTTGGACAATGGCGGCAATTTGTCGGCCATTAAATAACGCGTTGTGATTGGTCAATTTGTCAAGGGGCGTGGCTAACTGGATCGGTGTATTTTAATATGTGCAGTGTTTTCATCTGCACAAAGTCAACTTTTTCAACTTGCTTATACATGTATTTTGGTTGCATTACAGGAAGCAAGGTTGGACCTACATTGACTCAGCAATGTATCGGCTTTTGAAGTGTAGACATACAGCAGGACGTTGTACAGCAGGAAGTTGTAGAGGAAATCTTCAAGGAATCTATTACACGAACCAAAGGACAAAACGGACGCTCAACAGTTGCGAACTTTTGGGACTCTTTTTTCACATCCTGTGCAATTTGGACGGTAGGGGCCTATAGGATCATTGCCAAATAATATACTGAAAGATTAATGTCATGGACCTTATCAAAAATATTCCAAATTCCCGAAACGGCTGTGCGCAAAGTATTCTGGGTAAAATTTTGGCTGGTTTTGAGTGATGTACATTCATGTGTACATTTGCCATAAAATTACCCACTGTCCTTTGCGTGCGCATGCGGAGTGGCGAAGACAGGCGACATCTTCGATAAAAGGTCCATGTGCTGGATCAAAAAGACGCACTCATGTGTCAGATAACGCGAGTGCTTAAAAAATAACCCATCTGTCATAAATATTTTGTTAATATTGCTACGTATTATTTGTCATTATGTTAGTATAAAATCGAAACATCTTTAAGGGACCTAAAGTGGGACTATAAAATTCTTATCTATGTAGATCAGAAAATATATACATGTACATGCACAAAAACTAGCCAGTAGCATTAGGCCTACTATGAAATGTAGAAAATGTAAAAAGAAAGTAACACTGACATTCATTTTATCCGCAATTATAATAAAAATTAATTTTAATGGGTGTATTCATTTTTTTATAACGTCGAGCTTGCACAAAACAATTCCACCATTTCCATGAAGCGAAAGATTCCTGTTTCCAGTGAGAAAGAAAACCAAGCTCTATCGAAAGGGACGTTGTACCCTTCCTATTGTTATTGTGGGAGGTGAACATTTTTAAAATTTATATTATGGAGTATAATAATAATGTAGAAATGTAGTTTCAATTTGTCGAGATTGTATTTCTTTACTTTTCTTTTCTGCAGGTCTATGGTTTAATCAGTCTTTGTATATATTTATAGAGCATAAGAGACTTAGTTTTGGGGTAGTGTCAACCCTTCCCAATCCTGTATGGTGGCATACACCAACGTTTACATGATGCCTCTGAAAGTATTGCACCATTGCTATAAACACGTCCATCGATTCCCCATTTCCTTAAAGGTAGTGTCATACTGTGGTAAGAAACCAAAACAGAAATGATCACAGATTTGCAGGGTATGAAGATTGTAATGGTAGAAACATACCGTTAAAATATTTTCGCCAGAAATGGTGTATTTATCCAGAAATTTGTAAAACAACGACCGAAAGTCTTTTTGATCTTTTAAAAGATCAAAAATAAAAGAGAAAAGACTTCTTAATACTGTGGCCGTTTTTCACGGTTTTCTCAAAAAGTGGGCACCGTATGGGACTGAAAATTTCACAGATGACTGTTACTGTATCTTCCTTGATATTTTTGCCCATGAATCTGTATTTCTTTGGTAAAAAAAGTATGATATAACCTTCAAGACACCAAAATGCACAACATGTAGGCCCTCAGGTGATTTAATTATTATAGACTCCATAAATTATTGATCAATTAATTTTGCATCGAGAAGCAGGCTGACGTTCTCATTAGATTGAGAAGTTCAACTGGGAAGATTTAGCTCATGTAATGACAGACGTATAATGTTCTTCTTACTTTCAAAAAGCAAACGAAAACAAGTAATGTAAGTAATGAACTGCTACAAACTGCTGCTGCTCATCAACAGTATAAAATAATAGACTGAAATTATGCTTAAAGTTTGGCATGATACCTGCCTGACGTTTCGATCCTTGAAGGATCTTTCTCAAAGTCGTCAGCGGTGTATCTTTACTTGCATGGAAGTTCTTGTCCTCTTGCTCTAAATGAGAAAGATCAGTTACGGGATCGAAACGTCGGGCCCTCCTAACTCAGAGCAAAGGAAGTACTCATATTATTGCCATGTTTACCTCGGTCACGGAGCGACAAGGTTTCTCTTAAGTAGTTGTTTCCATTTTTATAGCACATAATTTTGTCATATTTTTGTTTTATAATATACAATTCAGTAAATGTTTATCATTAATTTGATTTATAAGAAAAAGAGCAACTGTAAAGATTTGATTTTTTTTTTTGTTTACTTCGGCCTACGGCCAGTTGAGTGTAAAATATCGGAATATTAAAACCAGGCTTGGTATTCTTTTTTATAAAAAGTTTGGACTTGATCTGTTTTGAATTCCATACTGTACATGTAGGTATTTTAAAATCGTGAATAATAAGATCGGTAAGAAGATATCTTTTACTCCTGCATTTATACCCTGTATACTTTTGTACAGATCAGCTGTACAAAAGGACTGAAATTCCGAGGTAAAATCTGAACAGAAAATGCTGGAATCAGACAAAAAGCTGAATTCCTACACACCTGTGCTACTGGTTGCATGAAAGAAGCCGCGAAAACGTGACGCCGAAGATATTTGTGATAAAATATTACAACTAGGAAAAAATGTCATACGTTTTATTCAGCCAACACACAACCACCAAACTCATCCTACAACCAACTGATAAACACTCACTCTGCACAGGCTACACCTCACCCACAAACAAACAGACAGACAGACAGACAACAAACAAACGCTCTAACAATTATACTTATAAACAAAGCAAACTTTAATAAACATGTATACATGGAAATGCATTGATTTCCCAATTACACTATCAAGCTAAAATATAATGACTAGTATCATATACATACAACGTCCGTTTAGATTAAAAATCAAATACTGAATTAAAGAATACAAGTAATTAACTGCTGCAAACTGCTCATCGGCCAAAATAATGACCTGAAATGTATAAAATGCTTGGAGTTAGAAGGGCCTATACGTCTCTTTTACCCCTCCATTTTTGTGTTCTGATCAATTTCATCAATTTATATGCATAATTACTTGCATGTTCTTGTCCTCTTGTCATTTAGCCTTTGAGAAAGATCCTGCTAGGATCGAAACGTTAAGCCATCCTAACTACAAGCATTGAATTATTAAAAAAAATACTAATCATACTGTCCATGGAGTTATTATTGACCCCACACCAAAATAATTGAAAAGGATTAGTAAAGTTAGCAAGCTACGTGGTAAAGCACTAGTTTTTCATAATGCTAAACAATACATAATTATTAAAATGCCTCGATACGAAACATAGGGCGTTTACGAAACAGAGGCTCAGGCTCCGGCTCCGGCTCAATTTTGTCAAATGATCCATTCTGAAATAACTGGTATCAAAATAGAGGCTTCTGGCTGCGGTTCGGATTTAGATTCTCTGGTTTGAAAAGGAAAACAGAGTTTTAGCTTCAGTGAAAAACCACAACCTATTTTCTTCATAATAGGATGCCAGAGCTGGAGCCTAAGCCTCGGTTTCGTAAACGCCCTTATTGAAGAACAATTTGGATATTCACTCATTGTACAAACTATAAAGCATTGTGCACACTATTTGTATATCTGTGTATTCGTCCTGTACTATCATTTTGTTATTCTTTAGATTTAGATATTCTTAAAAAATGAATAAGTTTCGAAAATATATAATTACAAAGATTCAGTGAATAGTTATATATTTGCCATGCAAGTATTACGGCTGTGCGGGCTATTCTTCTTTTGCTGCAAAAACACTCTCTGGCACTGTAAAATAATACGAGTATTACACCGATTATAGAATACTATTAATATTAAACTTATTATATTCATACACTTTTCTACAAACAAAAATATCTGGCTTGTATGTGTACATTTCTAAATTTTTGACCCCGGTAATTGTTTTGGCACAGGTGCGTCACAATGAAATTGAAGGAAAAATCCTTTAGATTTTGAAGTTTGAACAATTACTGGAGGCTAGAATACAAGAGGGTGTGAATATCGAAGTTGGAAAACAGTTTTCTGAAATGAATACAAACGGACGAAGTTTCGCGTGGTGCTAGTTTCTTATTGTGGCCAGATTGATATAGATACTTATATATATTCTCATAACCATGGTTACAAACAGTTACAAAAGCATGTTGTGTTTGATGTAAAATTTCAGAAATGTACACGAGTATACTAATGCTAAAAAAAGTACTTTTCAAAGAATCAGCTCAAAGGACTCAAATTGTTACACCATCTAAACATAAACAAAAACATAAGAATTTCCACTAATGAATATTGAGCAGTGATCAAAACTACAATGTGTAAATACGATATAAAAAAAACCAAACAATCGCTCTATATACAGTATACATTCTTTGGATTCAAGCTTTACAACACAGCATCTATAGAAGTATGATTGATGAACGTGCAGCATTAATGTACATTGTGTAAGTTCTTGCTTGTCTCCGTTACAATTAATACGGGCCTCGAGGTTCGCTTTTGATGACAAATTTGACGACAAAGATTTCTGAATCTAGAAACCTTTGCAACTACATAATGTATTCTCTGCTTGATTTCTGACAAAGAAGAAAACATATTAGAGGTAAACATGTCATTCTCGTTCAAAAAGTACTGAAAAAGAACCTGAACATTATTTTGTTCTGAATACATCCATACATGTTAACAACATGTATTACTGGCAAAGCAATAACCTTAGAAATGAGAAGAAAGAGAAGAAAGTGGAATGCACATGTATAGTACTGCATACAAGAATATATGATGAACTGAAAAATTATGTGTGATATCCTCTCAAATTCAATCCATGTACTGTATATTGTTATCTTGTCAATGAACTGTTAGTTTCTATTTGTAATTTCGTCAGTTTTGGTTCAGCAGCTGCAGGAAATTTACACCAATGTTCATGTCACTCAAAAGCCTGGAATTTAACTTAGGCCACGGAGACCATGGCCTTCGTTGCCCTGGTTCTTGGCCTTGGTGCCCCTTCAAATAATTATTTCCATAGACATTATGATTTTCCAATGGAAGTGCCCCTTGCAATGGAAAAGTGGCCTTGCCCCTTTCAGAACCAAATTCCTGGCCTGCACTCACCACAAGAGGGCGCTGTGCTACACCTCCTCACAGAGCCGTACCCACCTGCTGACGGCTGGAATGAAAATGTTAAAAGTGCCAAACTACTCCTGTGATAAATTTCTGCAAGCGAGTGAGTGGAGCTGCTATTAAGCTCCATGGTGGGGGTGTGGTGGTGCGTAAACCTGTTGCAGTGATCTGTATGGGCCCTGGCATTAACACACAGGAGGCTGCTGCACCAAGACTATAGCTAGGATTTTGTCAAAGATTAACGTCATACATGAGCTAGACCAAGGGCCAATTTCACAAAGCACTAAGAAGTTACTAAGATTGATCTTAAGTGTGAATTTATCTTAATTAATTGCTAAGCAAAGTGTGATGTCACAATACAAATCACTATGGAGATACTTACAACTCATCTTAAGATTAATCTTAGTGCTTTGTGAAATCCAGCCCTGTTCAGAGTCTATTTCACCAAACACATCGTAACTAACAATCATAGGACTTTTTGATGCATTGCAGCCCTATGTAGGATAGGTGCATTACAATTGGTTATCCTTCGTAACTAGAGCTACGATCTAACATAGGACTTTGTGAAATTGACCCTTGGTAGCCTATGTAGTATGTAGCCTTCACAGTGGAAGATGAGGATTGGAATGGAAGATACAACTGCAAGGTTCTATAGACCATTCTTTTGCTGATAAGCCAATGAATCTGGTTTACACCAAGTTCCAAATGTTGCAAAAACATTCAATCTGATGAACAGGCTTATCTCAAAACATCTTCACTTATGTAGAAGGAACACATCACATTCTTCATTTTATTGAAGGTTTAGGCAATTATTTTGTGCACGTTGACATTATGTGTGCTTACTACGCACTGATGGCTCTCCATAGTTTTTCCAAATCTTGGATGGGGAAAACTGCGACATGCAAAAGACTGGTCTATGTAGTTTGCTCTTATAAGCCTGTGTTAATAGGCAGTACTGCAGTATTAAAATGTAATGCCATTACTAGGAAGAAACAAGTACAGGACCTAGACCTGTGGACAAGTGTCTCTCATTCTGCAGATTAGTGCGAAGGGCCCGCCTAGTACAAAGCTGTAAGGACTGGGATTCCCTCACCCATAGAGTACTCCAAATTAATTAATTGTGGGAAGCAGGGAGTTTGCATGAGGGGACCCTTGTCTTTGCAAGATTGACCGAGATATGCAATCAACACAGAGATTCGTGATTTGTCCACTAGTCTAGATGACACCTGTTCGTTGTGAGTGTGATGAGGCTTTCTTTGACTACTGTGTTTTTAGCAAGTTTGACTTCAGGTGTGGAATGATTAATATAAAACATTATGTGGCTTGTACCGTCCAAATAATGGCATCATGATGATGGTCATTAGATTGGTCAATTATACTCAGAGGCTGTTGGTCTTGATGACCATTGGTGCTAGCCTCCTAAGCCATGTTGAAGATCCTGACAGAGTGGTAGTTGGCCATAACCATCATACCCTTGTTGTTGAAGCAGATACCCTGTGGCATGTACTGCTTATCCGAGACACACTTGATGTGCTTGCCGCGGTTGGTGAAGTGATGGATCTGGCCGGTGTTGATGTATCCCATGTAGCCAGCCACATAGATCTCGTCGTTGCTGTCTACCGTCACGCCGGCTGGCTTCATCTTCTCGCCATCGAAGACGGTGTCGATGGTGAAGGCCTCGTTGCCCTTCACACCGAAGGGGTCCACGGCCACGATGCGAGCCTCGTCTGCGTTGCTGATCAGCACCAGGTTCTTGTTGGTGACGCAGATGAACTCTGGCTTGAGACCGATCTGGATGAGTCGCTCCAGCTTGCCGTCATTGGGGTTGTGGATGGTGATGACCTGACGTGTGAAGTCACCTGTATCAAAGAATTGATTGGAAAACAAAACAGTCAGAACTCAACAATTGTTTAGCAAACACAAACAGCAAGAAAAAAAGCAAAACTAAATCAAATTTGGAGTGGCAAGCCATATATTTTAACCCTTCCGCCAGGGGTGCATCTACAGCAGTCCATGTCATGCCGTGAGAATATTCATGATTGCTTCGTTATTTCCATTAAATGGGGGTACTGTCTGGAACAAAGAGGTTCAATGAACATTTATTGTCTCAAAAAAATCCACTCATTGTGGTACATTTACCCCCTTGATTTTCAATTGAATAGATAAGCATTTTCAAGCAGACTGCAATCTGTGAGTTCTGAACACAGCTGCTTGCATAGAGTACAGACAGGCTGGAATTTGGGGTATTGTGTGGCGGTATTCAACTATGGTGTCCCCGCATTGTTAAAACTGAGCTCACTGTACACAAGTCCCAGGCAAATGACCTCTATTTGACTGGTGGCTGATGAGGTCGGTACGACCAAAGCCCAAATACAGCTTAAGGGTTAAGATAATTTCTGTGACAGCCAGTTATTTTGATCGACAGATCCATAGAATGCCCCCCTAGCTGCTTGAAAAGATATGTTTCTGTTTTGGTTTGGGTGTGGTACTAACCGATGTAGATTCTGTCCTCCTTGTCGATGGCCACGCAGCGTGGATCCACGACCACTCCAGGGTCGCTGGAAGCCACAGGGAACTGCAGAACCTGCTTACGCTCAGCATTGTAGACGGTTCCAAATCCAGAACGATCGATGACCACAAGGCGGTTCTTAGAATCCGATGCAACGTTGCGAGCTGTAAACAAAAGCAAAAACGACACATGTAATAAACTGCTGCAAACTTTTCATCAGCCAAAATAATTACCTGAAATTTATCAAATGCTTGGAGTTAGGAGGGCCTGGTGAAATACTCAATTCCCTAAGCCTTTCCGCAACGTTAGACTCACCGCTGGAAGCTGGGATGCTGACCTTAGTCTTCCCATCAGCCGAGCAGACAGCCACGCGGTTGTTGTTGCGGTCAGCCACGGCGATATCGCCATTGGGGCAGGCCGTGATGCCCCTGGCCCACTTGAACTCGCCCTCAGCTGTGCCCTCCTTGCCAAACTGCAGGTGGAGGTCCCACTCGCCCTTCTTGACCACCTGGCCAAGGTTGACTTGCTCGGTGGCCTCCTTGGCCATGCCAGTGAACTTCAGGAAGGACAACTTCTGGTGCACCTGTTGAAATATGAGGGAAACCAACCAGAGGTTGGAAATCAATTGTGAAATATGAGCGATCCATATGCTGCCATGCATTTGACTAGCTCAAGTGCATGTAAATTCTTTTGCATGCCCAGGTTGACCAATTCGGTGGTCTCCTTGGCCATGCCAGTGAACTTCAGGAAGGACAACTTCTGGTGCCCCTGTAACACATGAGGAAAGCAACAAGGGATTGAAAGTCAACCGTGTCATTTTGAGCGATTCACAATACATGAGTTGACTAGCTAGTGCATGAAGCCTCTTTTGCATGCCCGACTTGACCAGTTCGGTGGGCTCTTAGACCATGAACTCCAGGAAGGACAGCTTCTGGTGAACCTGAGGTTACATATATGAGGAAAGCAACCGAGTAAAAAACAGAAGCCATTCACACTACATGTACATGTGCTACCGTGCAATTGTTGTATTTTTTTCGCAAGCTCATTTCCTCCTCTGTCGACGGAAGGATTTAGGTTTGAACAAAATTTTACAAATGCATTAGCACTCACCGGAGGTGGCGACTTCTCTGTCAGGTTCTGCAGATCCCGCTCCACAGTCGGATGGAGAGACAAGAAGTCTGGATCGGTGGCCGTCTCGATGGCATTGCGAGCCACTTCCAGGGAGTGACGGGCCTTGCTGATGAAGTTGGCCACTGTCTGCTCACTCTGCTGCATGGTCTGGGCACGTTGCTTCTCAATATGGTCAATCTCATCCAACAGGGACTGCAATAGGTAACAGATAAAGACAATGACATGCATGTAACTAGCAGAGTTGACCGTCTTCGTTGGGGCTCAAGTTGTCAACCTTCTCATAGAAAATACTGTTGTTGCAGGTAAAAATAGATCATTATTTATGTAGGTAGGGTTTTTTAGAGGCTTCTGTCCGCAAAAAAGCTTGAGACATTACCAATGTCAGCAGGGTTAGGCTTAAGTAAGTATTAACTCCTTGCTGAGGGGACAGACGAATCCCTCGGTGTTGGAAGTTGACAAACTAGTTCCCTCAGCTTCGACTCGGGAACTACAGTTATGTAAACTTCCAACACCTCGGGTGTTAGAATTTACTGTCCACCCTCAAACCATGTGATATTTGTATATTGATTGATACCGTACCTTCTCTTTGCGTTTGAGCTCGGCAATCTTGGAGGCCACCAGCTCTTGGACACTCTTCCTGGCATCGCTGGAGTTGATCTTCAGATCGTTCTTGACCGTGTTCAGAGACTTCTGCACCTGTTGGAACTCAGCAACGACCTGCAACAGGTGACAAACGAAATGATACTTCCAATTAGCCAGCCTTAAGCTTAAGCTTGAAAAGTTCTCCTTGATCAAACAGGATTACCAACCAAATTTTCATGTGACGTTTACTGCTTTTGGCTTGTATTTGGCCATCGTTTGCTGAGCATAACATTCACAAGGAGTTTTGGCTGGCATCCTGGTTTTATTTTACCAAGGTTTTTATCCAGACAAAGGACCAAAATCAGTTTTAATCTCCAAGATCAAAACCTCACGATTACAATTACCTAACATTTTAGTGACAACAATTCTTTTCAAAGACTACAAACCTCTTCAGTCTTGGGCAAGAAGTCCCTCATGCTCTGCCGGCGGCGGTTGGCAGCCTCCCGGATGCTGACGGACTCATGCTGAGGGCGGGCATGTCCCAAGAAGGCGCACTCCAAGCAGATCAGCTCACTGCAGGTCTCACAGAAGCAGCGGATCTTCTCGCCGGGATGGTTCTCACACTCTGGCGCCTTCTTGCGGGCTGGGCTCTTCAGCTCGATCTTCCCCGTGCGGAGCTCGTCCAGCGAAGCGATGACGTGGTTCTTGATCATGGAGAAGCGCTTGTGTGCCTCCACGCAGCCCTGACAGAGGAAGTGGTCGCAATCCATGCAGCGGGCCACAGACTCCTTGTTCTCGTCGCAGCCACCACACTCCAGCTTCTTCCCTTTAGCTGCCAGCAGCTGGTCATGAAGAACCATCTCCTCTACCACGCCGCTCAAGTGGAGGTTGGACTTCAGACCGGCGATGCCACCGATGGGAAGCTCTGTCTCATCTCCGCAGACCGGGCAGGGGATTCGGGTGCTCTTGGGGTACTTCATGTTGCGGTACTTGACCAGGCAGTCCTCACAGAAGGTGTGGACGCAGTCCATGATCTTGGGCTTGAAGTAGAAGTTCTGGCAGAGGCCGCATTTCAGCGATTCCTTGCTGATCTTGTTCAGCACGGTGCTGGCCGCGTTCTTAAACAAGGAAGTCATCTTGATGGCAATATCTTCCTCCTTATTTCAATCTATGAGAAAAAAAAAAAAAGAAAAAAAAAATTATAACTACAAGATCAAAAGATTGACACACCCCTTTCGGGAAATAGATCTGATCAGGATAGATACCGTAATGGCACCAGTGTTGCATCAGTTCCCACAATCTGTTACGACCACATCCATTGTTCGATAGAATGGGAGACTGATAGCCCAGTACATTTTCTGTACTCTTAAATCTTAGCTAATGACCTTATAGTCATACAAACACTTCTGTTGTGACTGGGGAATTGATGATCGAAAAAACAAATACAAATAATAATAATAATAATAACACAGTTTTTATATAGCGCATCACACCAAGGTCTCGATACGCTTCACAGGAAAAAAACAACAATTAAAAGCAATTAATGGAACAGGTAAGTTTTAAGCAGTGTTTTAAATTCATTTTCGGCATCGACAGTTCTAATATGGTGTGGGAGAGAGTTCCAAAGCGATGGTGATTGCATGCATGAAGGAACGATGTCCATAAGTCTTAGTGCGAGTGACCGGTGTACTGAGCAGCAATGTTGAGCTAGAACGGAGGGTGCGTTGTGGCTGGTATACTTGAATAAGTTCACGGAGGTATGCTGGTGCACAACATGACCAAAACAATCCATCTTGCACATTACATCTTTAATCTGGACCTCTGTAGAATCTATTAAACTATTTTCCAGCAGAGAGTATAGGCCTACATTGTGATACTATCAGAATCAGATGGATTTAATGTTGTTATCAGTTATAATATCTAAAGAAAAAGGCATTCATGGTGCAACTTGCAAACCACACAGATGTGAGCAGGTTTATGCAGATTAGCATGATTGATGATAATACTCAATAAATTGATGTTTTTTTTCATTATGTAGGCCTACATATGTACAGTGTGCAATGTACACTGTACATAGACATAATTTATGCTATCATGTCAAATGCCCATGCAATACATTATGTACAATGTGCATTGTAAACATTTCAATAGCACAGTGACAAACACTAATACCATGAAGGTTTCCTACCCCCATGTTAATACATGGACCTTTTGGAGGATAGTCTGGAATTTGATAAATGCTTTGTGGGAAATATTGCATCAAAATTGTGTACAATGTACACAAAATGCCCTAGGCTGACAATCCCAAAATGGGACAGAGCTATGCACACCTGAAGGGTGGACTTTGACCTTATCAGAACTCATCAGGGCTATCAGCAACATCAAACTGTATGTTAATACACTATCATGAGTATGAAATGCACACAATGTGAATAATTTCATTCACTATTGTTTCATACACAATTAATCAATTACATAGCAACAAATCAAATTGAATTACAGGTGTACGCTTGACTTACATCATGTACATGTATGTATTTAGTCAAATAACAACCACAAACTCATTTTTATTGTTATTTAAACACACCTTCAAAACGGTTTAAAGTTAAAGCACATAGACCTATTATAATAATATGTAGATGATATTTCATGTAGGGCCTACATGTGAGCAAATGCTGGCAGTTATTACTGTATGAATACATGGACATAATCATGTGCATGCGTGTACAGTATGTATAGTATATTCAGAACATGTATGGTAAAATACATGGCATAGAACATTGCACAGAACATGCAGGCAGGCATGCAACTCAGATTTAATTTAACAAAAAACGAGGAAATTCCAATCTTTACAAGATTTTGTGCAGTGTTTTTCGATTTTCAATGGCATAAAATTGAAGAGAAAAAAGAGGAAATCAGCTGATCCGAGGAAAAGTTGCATGCCTGAACATGGCACAGTAGGCCTACCCTGGTAGAGTACAATGTATACACGTATAATAAAGCACCTCAGGTCACAACCGTGTGTAATGTGCAGTCATAAATAACATACACTTAAATAAATTTGGACTCAACTCTGACCCAAATGGGAAACAACTTGAACTCTACCACATTCTTCAAAAACAGAGACCAAGCATCTATATTATGACTCATAAATTAAGACTCCAGGTCTTTACCACAAGAAGGCACTCTATCCTGGGATTCTCAGTAAACAACAGGTGGTCTTAATGGGTTTTTATGGGTCAAAGGAAAAGGAGACTTGGATCAGGGAAACTCAAATATGCCGGCCATAAATCGATCATCATTTGATGGAGACTTTCAGTATGGTACAATAAACACTGTGAGCAACGTGTAGGAATGCTGCAGTTTTGCTTGGAGAATGACTTTCTAGGGGGAAGAGGCACTTTGTATTGAGTGTCAGAGAATATAAAATGAAAAGTGGTTAAATATAAAACGGAGGCCATGGCCTTCGTTACCCTGGTATGGGCCCCCTTCAAATGTTTCCATAGACATTATGATTTTCCAATGGAAGTGCCCCTCACAATGGAATATTGGCCTTGCCCTCGCCAAACCTTATTTCCAGCCCTGTAACTTGCATGTATGCAATAGGCCTTATTCATGGAGCTTCCATTTTTGGCATCTTCCTTTCAAAGGGTATTAATAATACCCTTCGAAAAATTGTAAAAAGAAAACGGGTATCGTACCATAACAGGTTATATTTTGAATCCAAGCCTCGGTTTGATTGCACTGCTTCAAATGCAGGATGGATGCACTGAGAAAAAGACCTATTATATTGTAGGCCCACAAGGTATGTTCTTATGTTTTTAATTGCACATGGTATTCAGATTTGCACAGATTTTTCTTTTCCACAAAAGGGTCATGCGTGAACAAAATGAAGTTGGCATTTAAACTGTATGGCTGACACCACTTCCAATAGTGTTCCGCACTAATGACGTCACACCATGCATGCACATACCCCCACTCACCACACGTTTGCAACTTTGCATGGCCACGTTGCAATGTTTGTCTGAGGTTTGGTGCTATTTTTAGCGCAAGTGCTCAGTGCTATTGTAATAATTGTCCACATATTACATACTAAATAATCACATACCTGGCATATTAATCAAAAGCATTTTATCCAAGTAAAATCATAATACTTGTCATTAAAAATAAAGCATGCATGACAGTCTGATGTGTCATCAACGCACACACCTTTCTTTAGAATTGAAACAAAATAATTAGTCATTCTGGATATTACTGGCATGCAATGACAAAGCATTTTTATGACAATTAATATATTGCATTGTCACTGGTAGATGTAATACAAAAGTTGTACAAAACTGCTATACTGGTAGTTTGCATTATCACATGTGCATTGTGCAGTAGGTTCAATGGTTGTGAATCCAGTATGTGTTAGATCTTCAATTATGAAGATAAAATGTGCATAACTCAATATTATACATTATAGGTCTACTCCAAAAAGACTATATTATAAGGGAAATTCATTTTTGATTCTATATTTCGTTCTTTATTCAGAACAAGATGTTCTGAATAAAGAACAAAATATGGAATCTTAATATTATCAGTGGATCACCATCTGGATTTTTAAAATGTGCAGTTTTTATCTTTCACATTGTGCTGTAGGAATGAGTTCAGGCTACTAAATTGGAAAAATGGACATCCAAAATATGCAACATCTAGTGAACACAGGACCCAAAGTCATGTTGCTCAGGTGTGTTGCCCTAACTGGGCAAAATGTTACCGAGTTAGGTACTAAAATTGTTAACAGTAACACTCTGCTTTACAATGCCAGCACATAAACGGTACACGCCCTCATAACAGTGACACATAATGTGTAACCCAACAAGAATGTATATACTGCATAGTCATGGTTACCCCCATGCTGATTAGTAAAGAAAATAGCCCCCAGCTATTCTTAAACATAATACAACATCATGTCGAACTGCATGTGTAAATTACCTTATAAATCAACAGCAAATATTGTATGAATACTTACAAAAAAACACAAATGTTTACAACTATTAAATACTATATGTCACACATGTCACGAAGTAAAGATGGAGAAGAATAACTGCAATAGTAAGTCTAGTATTATTTAGTGATAGTTGCACCATAGAGGAAGGAAATTATTTCCTTCCTCTATGGTAGTTGCGATGATCGTAACCCTAGGTCTACGGTCCCTGTCCCCATGTCAGACCTAGGGTTACGATCATCGCAACTACCTCTATGGTTGCACTGAGTTTGTATTCATTTATTTACTTAGCTCAAACAAGTTTTGCAGAATAAGATTAACATACCTGAATATCTCACATCGACTATAAGTCCTTCCGTTCAAGTTATATAAATATCCCAACAATAATGGCTAGAATATCTAGGAATAGTAAGCTCAATCCCACCACAGTTGTTAGAGTTGTAGCAAAATGTCGCCCAATGAATGGATTATAATGCACGTACACCTGTTCGGGTTTCAGGTCAACTCGGTCCGTAACCAACTCGGTCCGAGTCAACTCGGTCCGTGACCAACTCGGTCCGTAACCAACTCGGTCCATGACCAACTCGGTCCGTAACCAACTCGGTCCGAGGCCAACTCGGTCCGTAACCAACTCGGTCCGTGGCCAACTCGGTCCGTGACCAACTCGGTCCCTATGGGAAAATGCACGCAAAAACGTCTGGTAATTTTGTTGCAGCAAAACGAGTACGAAGACTCGCAAATTGCGTGAATTTAACTATTTATTTAGGTCTATTTATTTATTTATTCATTTATTATCTTAAAAACATTAAAATAATGAAACATACATTGGCAGGTGCTGCCCAGGGCCTGACAAAAAGTAAAAAAAAAAATAAAAAAAAAAACCTGTCATCAAAAGACGTGCCTTCCCAAACACCTGCCAATTATAAATCTTATATTAAAATGTTATATGTTTATACACAGATTAATTAAAACAAAGCTAAAAGATCAAAAACAAAAACACAAAACAATCATCATTATTATTCATTAATTGATTTATTAATTTTAAACATAAAAAGCACGTTTTCATAAGGCATTTGACTTCGTGTATAATTTAATTAATATTTTAATTAAAATTGTATTGTGCCATTTTATCAAATAATTATGGTATCAACATAATAAGACATAATTTATTTCTTCAGCCACAAGGAAAACATATTATGTTATGATGACATTAAAAAACATTAATGCAAGTAGCCTACATGTTGTACACTGCTGCTGCAAACTGCATGGATTCTTGTTTGTGTACGTTTTCCCATAGGGACCGAGTTGGTCACGGACCGAGTTGGTTACGGACCGAGTTTGTCACGGACCGAGTTGGCCTCGGACCGAGTTGGCCACGGACCGAGTTGGTCACGGACCGAGTTGGCTTCGGACCGAGTTGGTCTCGGACCGAGTTGGTCACGGACCGAGTTGACTCGGACCGAGTTGGTTACGGACCGAGTTGACTGGCACCCCCTGTGCGTCTGGATGTCATTCCCACACGCATGCGCTTAGCACCTGACAGACAGCAAACAGCCGTCGGTCACGCTGTGCTCACAATGCCACGATTAGTGAATGGTATGTGAGGAATGCACGCGCACACAGTGGGCTATTCATTGGCTGACCTTTGAGCTTCACAACACCAATTCAGTCTCTTTTGAGCTCCTCATAGTATTGTAAAAAGGTCTGCAAATATCAGTATGAATATTATTTTCCTTTCCCACCATTAAGAGAACGAAATAAAGGACAAAATCAGTCAAACATCCAATGTGACCGTAAAAGACATGCAGTATTAACTTTCAACCACACTGCAATATTTTCCAACCAACCGGCCACAGTACATTGGTACTTGATCCAAGTAATAGCCGACCTTGGCCTTGCTGGGCATTTTCTGGCTAATACACTCCACAGGGAGCTTTCATACCGCAAAGTTATGACTTGAATCTCATCCTATTTTTTTTTTCGTGTGCAAAGTTGAGTTGTACTAATAAGTGGTAGGAAACGTTTCTTTTCCTACCACCATGATCATTAGATGAATATATAGGACCAGCAAGTTAGCATGAGAGAGTGTGCGTAGAGAGCAGCTATGCTAGTGCCTACATTACATTTTTTTTCATTGTCAGTTTTGTCACCCATATTTTCAAACAATACCTGTTCACCGTTTTCATTTTAAAATGCGCAAATTAAAAAACTTTTACAATAATGTTTAAATCAATAATAGGTTTTATTTTTAGGATATTTCATTTATCTACATAGTTTTAGGCCAGTCTACTCTGTTCTCTTTTGGTTTATACTTAATAAAATATGAAAACTATAATTATAAACATGGAAATGCTAATACGTTCGTTTGAACGACCAGGTGTGAATTAGAATGTATTCCTTTTCTTCACGGTGCGTGGTTTTCTTTGTATATTGAGTGGAACGGGTTATGTAAGAGACTGTGAGAGTGTGGCGACGGGGTCTGCCCGCCCGTTACTTAATAAAATGTGAAAACTATAATTATAAACATGGAACTGCTATATCAGTGGTGCCAATACGTTGAATATCATAGACTACTAATACAACCGTTACATACACGTAAAGTATGCATTTTGGCGCGTGATCGAAAGCGCGCCAAAAAACATCAGAAGTGTTGCACATCACGGCAGACTAGGAAAATTAACCCGAGGTTAATAATATTACCACAAACATTCCATTGTTTGTCTGTTGACAAATGACTTGACATTATTGATTGTGAATCCCGTATCTAGACAACTTTCAATACAGGGAACATCGCACTTTAGACTGCAAGTGCAGGGACCCGCGTACAAAATCATGTGCTTCATCATTAATGTTATGTGACATCATCAAATTGCCATTAGTCTACCAAGACCCATTTAGGTTACAACCCTACACAATTATGCTTCGTGTAAACTATGAAATTATGAACGATGAACTCATATTGCACGCTTGTAAGCCACTTCAAACCGGTTCCCTGTTTCACGAACATACCTACAATCGCATTATTAAAATTAATGGTAAACAAAATTCGGAATATGATCATAAATTATGAAAAATTTAATATTTTGGCTCTCGAGAATTCCGTTCGTAGCTCCGTGCCTATTTCTACCTCCTACATGTATACATTCACTATAGCTTTAATATTTAGGTAACGTCACGTCCCCTTTGATAATGGCTTGAACTGTGGACGCTGATTGGCGCTGAATCCAGAACAAGAAGGAAAATGTTTTGGTTGTCACTTTCAGTCCTGGTAAAAGGTCATTTTTATAAGGGGGACCGCTGAGACAAGGGGACATCTGAGACCGCCACACAGGTATATAACAGCCGCCCAATCCTTCAAGTTAACATCTCTCAGTCACTGATGTATTAAATCACTAAATCAACATGAATGAGCCCCTGGACATCAGAGCATAGTAGAACCCCACCAGGGATGCATATTGCTGTATCGATTTCCCTGACGTCTGCAGTATCTGTCCTGACTTGAGGACATCTGGCGATTCTCAGCATGTGGGCCCAGGAGGAACTTGACTGGGATGAGGAAGGAAGGGTGTTTCTAATGCGTGAGCTGCTGGCTTGGGGTCACGGGTGCACGAAGGGTTTGATAGTTGATACTGCACAGTGGAATTTTTCTATTCCAAAGGGTTAATGTTTTTCTTGAACAACTTTTGTTATACGGAGGCCTTCAAGTACTAAGTAGAAGTAAATTCATTCTGGTAAAACAAACTACATGTACTTTGTGAGGAAGAGCGGAACACGTCGTCTGCTTTTCGGAAGCGGGGTACCGGGGAGCACCCGGTCGGAGCTGTATAAGTTTTTCTTAGGAACTGAACGGATGGTTGCCCTCAAGAGGCAATGAAGACCGCATCTTTAACACTACTGATTAATAGCCATAGAGTTCCATGTTTTGATCGACAAGCGAGTGGTGTATTCTAATTAAAACGTCATCGTTTGGAATATCGTGATATCTATCCGTATAAACTCCAGGCGAGCAAACGTTTCACTGATACATGGTATACTGAACCTCTTGGCAGCTGCCATGATTTATGCAACATGAGGTATGTTTCTCCATGGAGCTAGGAAGCTATAGCTCCATGGTTTCTGAGGTTGTACTACATGATGTTTTGAGAGTGCCCAGCAGATCTCTAAAAGAGGCACGAGATATAATGACGTGAGGCTCGTGAGCATTTCGGTCAAGAGGACGCCAGTTAATAAAAGTACACGTAAACATTATGTCGATAATGAACCGACAGGTACGTCTATCTGAGCTGTACTGAAGTGCCTGACATGCCCACAGCTCATACCGATATGTACATTGGAGATCCTAGCCGCAGACTTTGAACATTGTAAACAGTTATCATAGTAATATTCCTAATAGTATCAGTCGCGGTTGGCTGTTGGAGTTTGAAATCATTTTAGTGGCGGCAAACTAGGTCTATACATTGTACCAGCATACGAATTCACAGACAATTGGCCCAGTGCCAATAATTTTAAGTTCAGGCGGGTGGGTTCAGTGATGTTATTTCTCCCTGCAGTGAGCAGTTTGGGATTTTAGATTTTTTTTTCATAATTCAGTTTCAAAAGTTTCGAAACTCAGTTAAGGAACTTTCTATAGAAGCAGGCTGGGATGGGAGCCTGATCATCCCACCTAAAAATAACATCTATTGTTATTCAAAGTGAGTGGCTCAAGGCCATTATACATGTAACTGCATAATAATACATGCACAATGTACAGGCCCCGAACAGGTAGTACCTTGTAAAGCACGTGTCTGTACATTGCAGGTATCCGAAACAGACACGCTGATTGGTCAATCAGCATTCCGCACTATGTACGAACAAGTACCAAGCCAGAATTCAAATTTGGAAACTGATGGTGCTTTTTAGTGAAATGAGTTCTGACTGCCAACTTTTAAAGCTGCCTTTCATTCCTTTAGAAGCCCTTATATTGTTGTGTATATAAACATTTACCAGAAGTTAAACATGTATACAATTATAATTAATGCACTCTAAAGGTATACAGTGTATATTGTATACATGTTTTTTTGTGGGCGGCTCTTCTTTCGCTAGCCTACCATACGAAATCATTGTGATTACATATTTGGCCTATACATTATACTGGATCAGAATCCCTACTTAAATGTTAAAAATAAAACCGAGTACGTCTACTTCTTTGCGGTACTTAGTATGTGGAAAATTTAGTCCCTAACTTTAAATAAAACTGCAAGGAACACACTTTTAATAATGTCGCAAACATAATACTTGTACTTAAGTTTGTAGTGAAATGTCAAGTCTCAAAAGATTGGAGAATGATTGAAGTGGAAAATGACATCCCGAAAAGGTTATAATTACCTCGATCACAAAATAACAACTTGGACTTTCTGCAGATCACCGACACAACAACCAATACTAGCCTACATAACATGTACTTTCTACTGACACTGGTAAGTTTCTTGAAACTAGAGAGATGTAGTACAAACATGAGGCACGTACTCAGCATACAAACCAACACACGGTCAATGTCACACGAAGCTGTCAACCAAATCGTAAATTATGAGGTCAAACTAGGAGACTGCGATGAAAGGAATACTCCACTTAAACCGGAGTCGGTTTGTTGTATTTTGCAGTACTTTTGGTTTCCCCCCATTGTGGTGTTGAAAAATGCTCGCGGTGATGAATGCTGGATCCACGCTATACTTGCACGTTCGTGATATAGTATCAAGGCCGAAACACGCAGTCATCACAATTTTTTCACAGTGCAAATAAAATTTTCCAAATAACTAAAAATGACAAGTACACTGTTGGCCTCTATTGTGTGGTTATGGGGCTGTACAATAATTTGTTCATGGTTGAAATATTATTTTTATATTGTCATCCATTCGTCATGCTGATTAGTAATCACTGATGGATTTTTTCTCTCTTCGTGGGTTAAAGCAAAACTGTTTTTCACTCACAAGTACACCTGTACATGTATTTCAAAACGAATGGAAAATGGTCTTTGATAAACTTTTATGGTACTGCTAACAAAATTCCAACCTTTCTTTTCATTCCTTTATTTTTAACATTAGGGCCTAAGCAACGATCCATTTTTCAAAATGTTTTCAAAAAGATCGGTTTTATTTTATGATTGTTTCATTTCATTTCATTTGAATGTTCTAAAATCTCGATTTCATCATTAAAATCATATCCGCCTCCAAAATCGTTATAAAAAACCCGCATGTAAATAACTAAACACAATACATTTAAAAACATAATTTTAAAACCCTTCAAGACCTGGAAACACTTCTAGAACTAGAAGGAAATAAAAACACTTTTGTAAAGTAAATCACCTACATTACGTTGGTGATGGTGTCCTCTTAGGCTCTTACTCTTAGCAAGTTGGATTTGTGGAAAGATGGAAAGGCAAGAACATTAGGGTTTTGATTTTTTGGGGGGAAATAATGGAGTGAAACACTTTACAAAAACGGGTAAGCGACATTTTACACGGACGAAACGCTGAGCATAACTACTTTACTCGGATGCTATAAATAATTCCATCACATCACCGTTGCATGATCATTGAGGAATGCCATATTACATTACATAAAGCATCAATCTGTTATTTGCTGACTCTACATAACTGTGGAGCATGGATCAAGCTCCAAACGCAAACCACTGATCACTGATTGCTTCCTGAAATCATAGAGGATGATCAATGACATCCTGTAATTCACACATCGGTATCCTAAACTTCCGAACTTGATGACAACCTCAGTGGTAGCAAAGAAGAAAATAATACTCACAGTTTGAAAATATTCCTGGTTCAAGAAGAGGTCTTGCTTGGAAAAGGCTATCCCTGCTAGTACAGCAAGCTATCCAAATCCACTCGCATAGGCACAGTGTTTACTGATAATGCAGTTGCACAAACTACAAATCCAGTAACCGCTGTGGTCTCGTATAATCCCTTTTCAAATGACGCTAACCAAATGAATGGGCGTTTTCAAAAGCTTTAACGGCACCCTAGACTGGTTCCGCTTCAAGAGTCAACAAGTGGAAAGAGAATGGGGAAGTGGAGACTGATACCTAGACCATTATACCATTGTTAGGTATTCACGGTGGGTAGGCCTACTACAGGAGATCAAAGCTAGCGTGCTGTGTGCAAAGTGCAAGGTGCACTAGTGCAGTATGATATTTTGTATAGTGATCGAAATATTATTTCCCCCAAGGCTTGTTTTGATAAATATTTATCAATTCATAATTTTTTCTTCTCACGGTTGAAAAATTCATTGAAGTGAACGTCCTCCAGCGCAACCCTGGATGTCGGTCACTTCGCCCACTTTCCACTTCGCCCATAACCACTTCGCCCACAACCACTTCGCCCACGCGTCACTTCGCCCACTTACCACTTCGCCCACTTACCACTTCGCCCACGAGTCACTTCGCCCACGCGTCACTTCGCCCACTTTAATACCAACGCAATTTTTAAATATATGTACAGAGTTTAAACAAAATTTAACAAAGAATAAGCACATTATCACAAAGACCTTGTTAATTCCACTTAAATCACCAAACAAAATCCACGGATCCAACTCTGTCTCAGGTATACTTAGATAAATTGCAGTAAAAAGCACTCCCCAAATGAAATTATTTACTTATTTACCTATTAATACTCATAATAATAATATTATAATTTATAATGACTCCTTCCCAGCCCTCCAGCATGATAAAATAAAATACCCAATTATCACGCAATAATTTGTTCAGCTTGTTCATGGCTGTTGTGTATACGGCGGCGTGTGGGCGAAGTGACGCGTGGGCGAAGTGGCCAGTGGGCGAAGTGGTGAATGGGCGAAGTGACGCGTGGGCGAAGTGACGCGTGGGCGAAGTGGTTGTGGGCGAAGTGGTTGTGGGCGAAGTGGAAAGTGGGCGAAGTGACTGTAAAACCAATCCTAAGCCTTTACCGTAAGGCTTACCATCAAAGGGCCAATTCAAAGAGCTGCTTATTTTAACTTTTTTTAAGCACCAAAATGTGTTTAACTTCATTTAGCATCAAAATGTAAAACCTTGGTAAATAAAATCA
Source organism: Astropecten irregularis (assembly GCA_963971285.1). Classification (NCBI taxonomy): domain Eukaryota; kingdom Metazoa; phylum Echinodermata; class Asteroidea; order Paxillosida; family Astropectinidae; genus Astropecten; species Astropecten irregularis. The sequence goes on from OZ020261.1 coordinate 14,027,936, forward strand.
TTCTGTCAGCCAAAACATCTTGTTAATGTTATGCTCAGCAAACAATGGCCGAATATTCATTTCAAGTCAAAAGCAGTAAACATCACATGAAAATTTGGTTGAAAGAAAGACTTTTCATAATTTTTATGCTAAGCAAATTTGTTAGTGCGGCGAAGAAACGGCTCTAGGAAGATACGGAGGAAAATGGATTGGCATGCAGCATCATGTTGTATTTTGGTTCGTTAATTTGTCCATTGGGGTGTTTGTTATTGGTATTTTTGTGTTTGTTTTATTTCATTTTTTGAGAGAGAATTCCTAAGCTGTGTTCAAACTTTAGGCTAAAGGCCTAGGCCTAAATATACGAAAAAAACTCAATGGGAATATTTTTTTCTTTTCACTGCACGTGAATAACTGTTAAAAATAGGAATCACCCGACTGAGAAAAAGGTGTGCACTTTTGCATTTTGAAAATATTGCATTTTTGAAAATGTCGAAGTCAGGGTTGGAATTAGAATGCTACCCCTTCATGAAAAACCAGTCCAAATAAAACACAGTTCGCCTCTCGTCAAACTTGAGGGCGCTATCACGCTTCGTTCGAGCTTACCCCAAGCGCAAACAAAATCTCTTATCTGGAACTAAGTTCTGGAAGAATAATTCGCATTGTCTAGACCCTCATCGCACAATGACCGAATAATATTGCGTATTGTCCAATTATTCACTTTGTATAATTTATATATAATTATGTTACTTTGTATAATTTATAAAGGTTCTTATTCCAACATGTTAAAACTTAAAAGTGTAGGAAAACCTTACTGATTTATTGTAGACAGAACTAGGCCTTACCCTCGCTCTCTCTGAGTCTCTGTCTCTTACTCCCATTAGTCTGTGTCATATCACCTGACGGGTTATAGAACTTAAAATACATTTCCTCCAAAGAATTAAGAAGAGTAATTTATTTCCACATCGAAAATTTCCACAAATTATTATCAAGCAATCTTATTGCAGAGTTCTCCATTCATCGCGGTTTAAAAAAAAAATGAATCCACAAACAAATAGACAGCGAGATCGACAGACAGACACACGGCTCGACAAACAATCAAACAAACACACCAACGAACGAACCACTGACAACCACTGGGGTTCAGTTATTATCATGTGTGATTTATTGCATTCATAATTATCAATACTTAATTCAAGGACAAGATTCCAGCATCACCGGCAAGAGAGTCCAAAGAATTTGGATCAACTGAAAAAATAAACTCGTCATAAAATTGCTCGCATACTTCCAACCAAACCAGCCTTTTAGTACATAAAGAATGAAAATGAAAATAATAAGAATAATTCTACAAACGCGCATTGACAACGTTGGCCATAACTGGCCCAAGATATGTTACCAGAATCTGCAAAATTAGCCAACTTATAAAGTATGAAAATACTTTTCGGAGGGGGAGGGGGTAGTCCAGCGATAAAGCCGTTTTAGGCTGAGAGCTAGAGGCAACGAAAAAAACATGGATAGAGCTTCATCGCCCTTCCCTAAAAAATCCTGTACATTATTTACACATTCTAGTCATACATAGGGCAACATGATCAATTGTTAACATGATGCATTTATGATGTGCTAATTAGAATGAGGCTTATCATTAATTAATAACCAAAAGGGAAACTGACTGAAACTCATTGAAAAGTGAAGAAGAAAAATTGACTGGAGAGGGATTCGAACCAGCGACGTCAGGAAAATCAAGGAAAAAAACAGAAGGTCCACGAGACCACCCTTAATACATCATAAAATGTGAATAGGACTAGGAGTTTTTTCAGCAAACCTGTTGCAATATTTTTCAGCCAAAAAATGATTTCTTGCAAAATATCGGGCGATGATGTACGATTTTAAGGCAATTTTAAAATAATCCAATGAGAAAATCCATATAATTTAAAACAAGAAAGAAAAAAATCATATATAAGTTTTTATCTACATGTATTGGCAAGTGCAGTTTGCAAGAGCTCCAGCAAAATGTGATCTGCTTTGAGGAAATGAGGCACAAGTCATGAATGTAACCAAATGAATTCTGCATATGATCAGACAAAGTTCATTGTGGGATTTTAATAAATATACATATTCAAGCAGACCGCAATCTGTGAGTTCAGAACACAGCTGCTGCTACACTGATTACATCCGCCTGGAATTTGGGATATTGTCCAATGGTATCCAACCATTATGTGCCCGAACTGCTTATACCGAGCTCTCTGCACACATGGCCCGGCCAGATGACCTCTATTTGACCAGTTACTGATAATGAGGTCGGTAAAAACTAAGCAAAAAAAAACAAAAAAACACAAATCCCGGACTGAGGGGTTAAGCAGTTCTATGCTGGCCACAGGCCTACTTGCTTCAGTCATAGTGGATGCTAACCTAAGGGGTGCTTCCATAGAGCTATTTACCGGTAAGCGCAAAAACCCTTGCTGAGTATAAAGCTTGAGCTACCGAACCAGACCCCATATGAATTCTATGCTACAGTAAAGTATTTCAATGCTAAGCAGATTGTGGTGCAAGCAACTCTATGAAACTGGCCCCTGGATTTCAAACCCATCGCATGACTGCAGTCTGTATGAATATGCTAAGCAGATTGTGATGCTTAAGCAGCTCTATGAATCTGGTCAATGGAATTCAAACTCTTTGCATGAACTTGCAGTCTCTATGCTAAGCAGATTGTGATGCTTAAGCAGCTCTAAGAATCTGGTCAATGGAATTCAAACTCTTTGCATGAATGCAGTCTGTCCAAATATGCTAAGCAGATTGTGGTGCTTAAGCGGCTTTATGTAACTAGCCCCTGGAATATCTAGAGGGAATGCGGGGTCCTGTAAGTATTGTACAGTATTCAGCATTAACTGCATAGCCTTTCTACACCTGTACACCAGCAGGTTATATGGACGTCACTTAAGTAAGGGAGGGGTGTATGAGAGGCTGTGATAGCCTCATCACCTGTTCGCTGCTCAAATCTGCAAAATTGTGGCTCCGTCAGCAAGATGTGGATACCAAATCGGGTAAGTTCTCTCTAAAGTGCATATTATTTCAGTCGGCAATCCGTCGTTGCAATGACATCCTTCCAAACTGAAAATGGCAAAGCCTCGACCCTCGCAGGACACATTCTCACGGCTATGCTCTCCGAAGATACAACACGACACCGCCCTGATGGCGGCAGCTAGTTCGAGCCAAGACATCAAGGCTTCTGGTAGAGGGATTGCATGACTTTCTCCATGAATAACTTCTGTGATTTGGAATTGGCCAGGTTCCGAGGATCCTTCTTGGCCTTCTTCTTGCTGCACTGCTGGACCCTGGTGCACAGCTCATCCGCGCTGTAGCCCAGGAGGTGCCGGAGGTCGCAGACAAACTGATACACAAAGCGCTTACCATGGACCTTGGCGATCATGTCTCCGTCGTAGTAGTACCTGCAAAGGAAGATATGATTTGGAATAATAAGTCATACAAGTAATAAACTACTGCAAACTTCCCCTCAACCAAATCATGACCTGAAATAACCAAATCAAATGCTTAGAGTTAGGGAGTGCCTGATGTTGGAAAACACAAATGATAAATAAAATCAGATAGTACTTTTTAAAATCGCGGCACTGCAAATTTCCACGATTCAAAATAGTTTGTGACTTTGCGTGCCGCAATCAACATAGTACTGAGGCAACAATAAAATTATTATATTAGGGTTAACACTAATTGCTGTGTGGACGAAATGGCACGTGGGCGAAGTGGGAAATGGGGGAAGTTTACTGTAAAACGCTCTGAAATACGCTCAGAGAATTTATTCTCTGGAAACTCTCTAACAGAAATTGTGGACCTTTTTTTACCTGAGAGCTCTGCTCAACTTCTCATAGTTCATGGACGGCTTGTTCTTCCGCTCTCCCCATTTCTGTGCCACCAGCTCAGGATCCTGCAGCTTAAACTCTCCATTGGCTCCCACCCAGGAGATGCAATGAAGCATGCATGGGTCTGTCAGGAGCTCCAGTAGAAACTGCCATAGCTGGATCTGTCCGTTATTGCCTGAAATTCACAAAGATCAAGAAAGCCACGATTTATTGGCAATTGATTTTTCAGTAACACCATGAGACATAACACAGGGATGCCAGTGGGTTATCAGTCCAGGGCCGGAATTTTTTGGGGAATGGATAAAGTAGGCGAATATATGCATGCACGCACGTACGCGCGCGAACCGGACGTAAAAAAGCACGTATACACATAATGAACATTGATACATGTCATGCTTAAAACACTCACCTAATACTGCAAGGCTGAGTCATCTCAGGATTTTTTTGTTCCGGAACCCGACCGAGTTTTTTCGGTCGAGATCCGGTGTTCCGATTAATTAATTCACGAAAAAATACGTACTTTGGTGACCCCCAAAATAAAGAAAAACATAAAGAATTCCGACATCGAACACGTGCAAAAAACACGGCTGGAGTACCGAGTGTTACGCCGATCATGGAGGAAGGCGCCGATGTACGCTTGTAATTTAGTTGCGAGATCCCTTTAAAATATTCCTTCCGAAATTCCGAAGTATCACAAATCGCGTTTTCCTGAGCAGCTAAATCTTACTTGAATTTCAATCAGTCATTTTTGTCCTATTGGCTAAGTAGAAACATTGTGAAATCCCTCCGAAATCAACGGTCGCACTGTGACAAGCGTGAGAATTTCTTCCCCCATGGTAAGACGTAAACAATCATCGCGCACACCATGATATTGAATTTCCTATGCATGATACTGGTACTCCGCGCAAAGTGCACCAGCGCAGTGAAAGTCTCAACCACGTGCGTCGGTAGGAAGCTTTCCGTACATGTACACATCATGTACATCAACATGCATACAATACGATGTATGTATGTGGGATAATGTGGCATGCACGGTAAAGTAGCACTCGGACGGACCGTGGACATCTGTATTGCGTGGCAGGCATATACGAAAGCGCTGTGTGAATGGTAGTTTGGGTAATTTCGCAAGTGTTTATTGTTGCTCCGAACCACAAATGCCGACGGCCGGAGGCTTTTTCCAAAAATATGAAAAAGCCGGAATTCCGGCAATTGCCGGAAGTCTGGCATCCCTGATAACATCTTTTTATGATTTGTGTGGCTCTAAAAAGAACTGGTTAACTCGACGTTCCGGCCAGTATGCTCCGGTGGTCTTCAGGAGAATTCTGCAGCTGTGAGGTGGAGACTGGACGTCAGGCTCTATTAACTCCACAGATTTGAAATATTTCAGGTCATTATTTTCATTGAAAAGTGTACAAAGAAAAATTGACCGGTCATTATTTTGGTTGATCAGTATTTTGCAGCAGTTCATCACTTGTATAAAAAGTGTCCTTTGATACCTGTTCTGTTGCCGTGTGAGTTCAATTTGTCTTCAGAGCCAAATGCTGTTATTCGCAAGGGACGGTCGTGCATCTTCAACTTGATATTGCCCTCCTGGTCTGTTTAAAAGACAAAAAATAACGGTGAATAGATAAAGAAAATCCGTGGGCGTTTTTCACTGTTTTCTAAAAAAAAGTCGACACAGATTTCACAGATGACTGTTACTGTATCTGTCTTGATATTTTTGCCCATGAATCTGCATTTCTTTGACAAAAACCAAAGTATGATATTACCTTTAACAGGAAACACCTACTATGATGACATACACACCACTCTGAAAAAAAACTTACTCTTTTTGAGAAGCTCCAAATGAGACCAGAGTAGCTCCCTGGCTTGCTTGGGCAGACGGGCATAGAACTCCTCCTTGCTCAGAGCGCAGAGATCCTTGCCTTGAATCTGCAGACTCTTAGGGACTGAGCAGCCTTGGATCTTAAACTCACTGACTACCCAGTTCAGCCAGTGAACTGTCTGTTCTTTACTCCACTCCTTCGGTTCTACAGTGGGTGGGGTAAGAAAGCGTGAAGAAGATTATCCTGCGAGAGAGATCCTGCTAGGATCGAAACGTTAGGCCCTCGTTACTCTGAGCAACCTTTAAGAAAGATCCTGCTAAGATTGAAACGTCAGGCTCTCCCAACTCTGAGCAGCATTTGAGAAAGATCCTGCTAGGATCGAAACGTCAGGCTCTCCCAACTTTGAGCAGCATTTGAGAAAGATCCTGCTAGGATCGAAACATCAGGCCCTCCTAACTCTGAGCAGCCTTTGAGAAAGATCCTGCTAGGATTGAAACATCAGGCTCTCCCAACTTTGAGCAGCATTTGAGAAAGATCCTGCTAAGATCGAAACGTCAGGCTCTCCCAACTCTGAGCAGCATTTGAGAAAGATCCTGCTAGGATCGAAACATCAGACCCTCCTAACTCTGAGCAGCATTTGAGAAAGATCCTGCTAGGATCGAAACGTCACGCCCTCCTAACTCTTAGCAGCCTTTGAGAAAGATCCTGCTAGGATCGAAACGTCACGCCCTCCTAACTCTGAGCAACCTTTGAGAGAGATCCTGCTAGGATCAAAATGTCAGGCTCTCCCAACTCTGAGCAGCATTTGAGAAAGATCCTGCTAGGGATGTCAGGCCTTCCTAACTCCTTACCTGGAGGTATTCCCATCTTTTCCTGTTCATCTCTGTAGCTGTTACACACAACCCACTTGTACTTTGTGACGTCATCTACTTCAGACACTTCTGCAAAATGAGACAAGAGGGGTCACAAATCCCATCCCCGCAACAGCCACTTCCAAAAGCCCATCTTTACTATAATGTTACATCAAAGGTTATTTCATACTTTTGATTTTGTCAAAGAAATGCAGATTTAGTGGCAAAAATATCAAGAAACACAGTAACTAACAGTCATCTGTGAAATTCCCAGTTACATACGGTGCCGACTTTTTGAGAAAACAGTGCAGAACAGCCACAATATTTTTTAAATCTTGTCACCGTTATTTTTGATCTTCTGAAGATCGGAATTGTTTTTGGTCATTGGTTTCACTCTTTTCTGGATAAAACTGCATTTCAGGCAGAAAAACTTTAACGGTATGTTTCTACCATTACCGTCTTTATATCCTGCCAGTCACTGTAAAACTGTGTAGAATTCTGTTTCGGTATGCTGCCAAAATACGATACTACCTTTAAGTTTTCATGTTTGAAGGATAAAAAGGAGAAGAAAAAGACAATTTAGGAGTGATCCTATTTACCTTCTCCGGGATTGACGGCAAATTCAACTGTGATGGGCTTGACAACATCAACGATGTTCACTCTTGGTTTGACACCTAGAAGCAAGAAAACCAAAAACAAAACAAATGATTTAAATCAATCCACTCAGTTTCCCTAGAGGGTTATTTGATGATTTTGTGATTAACAATTGTCTCATTCTCTTTGAGTGATCTCTGAAACACAGTTATAGAGGCATTTGACTGTACCTTGAGTTGATATGACCTCCACGCTGAACTGCAGGTTGCCCTCTGCACAAACACCTTGTTCAACTAAGCTCTTGTCTTCATCCATCTACGATAATACAAAACACACACAGTATGGGAGTGAAACTAAAGCATTTTGTTATCATACATAATGCTCAATTGATCTTGGAAAGATCAAAAATGTTTTTGGTATTTGGTTTTACTCTTTCTGGATAAATAAACCATTTCAGGCGGAAATATTTCAACGATATGTTTCTACCAGCACCATCTTCATATCCTGAAAGTTATACGTAAATCTGTGAACATTTCTGTTTTGGTTTGTTACTAATTTTGTACATGGCCTTAAATTTGAGTTACGATTGATCGTAGGGCTTCGCGAAATCAACCCAATGTGTGGTAAATCGTGGTTTCAATAATGGTGTGCACAAAACACTGTGGACACATTATGGAGGCTTGATGTGCAAGGGGTCAAACTGAGGATAGGTGAGGTTGAGTGAGGCAGCACGGTTCCATTGACAACCTCTCACCTTGGTTTCATTCTGTAGGAATACTTCGTGTTCTTTCAGACTGCATTGTAGTCTCTGCTCAAGCGCATTCTTGAGGCTGGACAGTGGCTCAGCAATGTCCATCGTATGGAGGATAATACTTGGGCATGTTGGGGGACCCGGTGGTAGTTTGACATTATCGGCCCTGGAAAAAGAAACATATGAGCAATAATTATATAATAATATAATTATACAACTAGTATACTAATCAATCAACCAACAAGTTAACTAGTTAACACATCAACTAATTAATCAACCAGTTAACAAATCAACCAATTAATCAACCAGTTAACAAATCAACCAATTAATCAACCAGTTAACAAATCAACCAATTAATCAACCAGTTAACAAATCAACCAATTAATCAACCAGTTAACAAATCCACCAATTACTCAACCAGCAAATCAAACAGTTAATGATTCAACCAATTCATCAACCAAAAATCAGCTCATCAACTGATCAACAAATCACTAGTCAACCAATCAATTTCTGACCTACCCTGGGAATACAACTTGTCTTGGTGGAGTAGTTGGGCAACTGGTTTCTTCGTCACTAGTCTGCTCAATTGCTTGCTCCATTGCTTGCTCCATTGCTCTCACTCTCAATGACCTGTTGAAAGCAGCAAACTTGCAATTAAAATCAAATTTTAAGTAACTGTTCAGTAAATATAGAAAGCTAATTGTTATATGAATCAATGCAAATATTAAACTGCTAATCAACCAATTAAATGACATGAAATTAAAATGCCCGCCCAGGGACCAATTTCATAGAGCTGCTTAAGTACAAAAATTGCTTTTAAAAGCATGACAAATCTTCCTTGATCAAACAGGGTTACCAACCAATTATTCATGTGATGTTTTTTGACACTGCTTTTAACATGCATTTGGCCATTTAATATTTGCTGCGCATAAGATGGAGGTGTTTTGGCTGGCTCTATAAATCCTACTGTTGATCGGCTACTTCAGGGGCACCCTTTAAAAGGGTGCATCCACTATACTCGACCAAATTACAACCCCATGATGCCTTGCACTGTTGTGGGATATCGCGATTAGCAATAGACCCTGTGAAATTGGCCCCAGAAGTTTTGATCCTACTTCCTGTTCTTAGCATGAACTTTCTATTTGTCAAGGCAGACTGTTTATTTGCAGCGTCTACGTTAGCACCTTTTTCAACTAAACTCAGTCAAAGGTTTGTAGCCTTCAAGAAAGTTTATGCTAGAATAAAAGTCAGGCACTCTAACTCTTCAGATGTAAAAGGAAATAAAGAAAGAAGAAACTAAGAAAGACATGGAAAAAGTGAAGGAAGGACAGTGAAGGAGCAATTCCAGGGATTATTGAATATTGGGGTCACACTAATCAAAGTCAATGATTATTGTTCAGACAAAAATTCATTTGCAACTTCTTCCTTCTCACTTCAATCTTTATTTCAGTTCAGATTTCACCCTTTTTACCGCACTATACTAAGCACAGAAGAAGACAAGAATAGACCACACATCTACATGATCTCAAATGACCTATAGTTACTCACCTAAATGAGTTTAGCGAGCTTCAAACCTGTCCAAAAGAGGGACTTTCGACTTCAAATTCCCCAGTCACACACTGAAATGACAAAGCGGAAGAAAAACAAGACCCAATAATCACAGGCCGGATATGCCAAATACTAATACTCAGAAATATGCTTCATTCACCTTATTTATATAAATAATTCCACATTTTCATCAATGTTCTAAATTGTTTTGCTAACATATTTTTTTTGTATCTCAAAAAAGGTATTAAGTTTAAAATTTTAATTAATTATGACTCATAACGATTTATAGTTCTGGCTGAGCCTAAAAATTCGCCATGTTGAATTTGGTGACCTTTTGTATTTTGTTGACCGCGATTCCCGATGCAGAGTGATCGCTATTTACTCTTTTATTTTTCTGTGTGTATCAATTCGTCAAAATGAATTTGGAACTGTTAGGTGAGTGCATTCCCATTGATTTAACTGAAAGTGTCTCTTGGTGACTCTTTGGATTTTATTTTGGTTGTCTAAAATGCTGCATTCTTTGAGGTATTTTTGCTAACTCGCGCGCGCGCGTACCGTTGGCGTTGGCTTGTGTTGTTTTTGTCATTGAAGGTGGATGTTTTGCGGGGGCGGGCCGGGGGTGGGTAGACTGGAGGCGGGGTTTAGCTAATACACGCAGTGTTTTTTCCACTGAGCCTCCGATGTTTGCCTTTTGAATTGTAGGCCTAACATCCACTTTTGTCTCTGACATTTTACAAATGCTCAAAAGATTGTGAGCTCAGTCTCAGGTTCAGCCTGTTTTGGGAGGGAGCAGGAATGTTTTGATTGGAGAAGGCAAACATCACAGGCCTAAACAAGTTGTTGAGCGCAATCTTTCAACTTGCATAATTTTTAATTGTTTGTCCGAAGTGACTTGTTTTAAAAAAAAAACTGTGAGGCTGTATCCAACGTTTTTTTACCTAGGCCTAACTGAAGTGAAGGTAGCCGTGCTGCGGTAAAAAAAAAATCCCAAATGATTATTAAATTTAAAATTACGCACGGCCCAGTTTTAAACGTGTGCAGACGTCAACATTGTGTTCAACACAAGTTATGTAGGCCAAGGCCCTGCATGAAAAATTAACTTGCACTACTCACGTACATAAAACATATAAAACATATTTTCAGAGTAAATTTGCAGACTGTACATTTCACACATGAGCGATCATGGAGCTATAAAACATCTCCATGCCATGGAGAGGTCAAGAATGTTATTGTACACAGGTTCAATGAGGGAGAGGTGAGTGGCGGGGTATTCTGCAGTAGAGCCATATTGTCTACAAATAAACCAAAATCTAAATTGATAACCCTTTCAATCTGACATAAGAAGCATGAAGTAATGGAAGTTTCAATGTTCATCTTATATTTTTAGAGAAGGCCTAAGGCTAGGCTGAGGCTAAGTTGTTTTTGTTAAATGTTTATACTTTTATGTTTTTCTTGTTCTTTTTCAGAAACCTTTGGCCAGAACTTTCCAGAGGTGAGTAGGATGACATGTTTTGATCAGTGAAGAGTCGGCAAATATCTGTTTGTAAAGTTTTTAATTCATCTATGTATTGCAAGTCTCAGAGAAGAAATACTGTACCAAGTGATAAAGTTCATACTAAAAAACATAAATTAATTTTAATCCAAAAGGGCTCACAGTGTATACTGTGGTACCATTTGATTTCTTCAGTTTGTCCATGGCATTCGATCAGGCTCTGATTTCTAAATCTGTTGGCCACATGGTCGTGCAAATTTTTCAGACACAAATATCTACAATGTCTGGAGCCTTGAGTTGATATTATTGAGATGGTATGCTGTAGTGTAGGTCTATGTATATTGCCAGTTGTTTTCTTCTCACTAATGCTCAACTTTACCCCTCTTAATTCAGGAAAGTGATGGCACCTTGGATTGCATCAGCATGGCCCTGACCTGTGCATTCAACAAACGTGGCACCCTGCTAGCTGTGGGCTGTAACGATGGCCGTGTGGTCATCTGGGACTTCCTGACCAGGGGAATTGCTAAGATCATCAGCGCCCACGTTCATCCTGTTTGCTCAGTCAGGTGGGTGTCATGTCATCAAATTTCAATGCCTACCTGGCAGGGTTTTCCTACAATAATGTTACTTGTAAGTCTGTTCCAAAACTTCTTGTGAGCTCAGTTCATACTATGCCACTATAACGATCATGGCGGGATGCACAGATGTTGTCCGTTATAGTAGTCGCTTGTTACATTGATTTAAAGAACCATATCCGATTGCATTGTACACAAAAATGGGATTCAAGGATGATGTTCAGTATAGCCAAATGTTCAGTATAGCTGTTTTCGTTATAGCGGCGTTCGTTATAGCGGCGTTCAACTGCAAATTCACAAGTGTGAATTTGTCTTTCTTTCTGTATTGGCTAATAAAATTCACTGCCTGTCCAATCACACTGCTTCCACTCAATCTGTCTGTCTTTCTGTCTCTGTAGTTGGAGCCGTGATGGACACAAGCTCTTAAGTGCTTCCACAGATAACATGATCTCCATCTGGGACGTAATGAGCAGTGATTGTGACCAACGATATCGCTTCCCATCACCGGTGCTCAAAGTTCAATTCCATCCCCGGAACTCGTAAGTTAACCACTGCCAGAGTTTTGTAGAGTCAGACCTGCCAAAACTAGTACTCATTTGGCATATTTTGTATTAAAAAAACAACACCAATTCGCTTAAATTGTCTCCATAAAATATGCACAGATAAACAAGAGAAATGGCTGTATTTAGTCTAATAAGAATTGAGATAAAACCAGCTGCAAGCAAGAGTGCAAGACTAAGCCATGTGACGTGAGAGTCGACATGAACAAAATAAGCTGAGAAACAAAAAGACAGTGATGGATGCACATTTTAAAAGATGTTTCCTGAAAATGGCGATAGAAGAAGGAGCATTCCTGCTGTTGATTAGGATAGAGTTTTACAGTTTGGCACCAGCTACAAAAGAAGGATCTATCTTTGAAAGATTTTAAACCTGGTCGATGTAAAAATTTTGACTTCAAACCAAAACTGAAGCCTCAATTCCGGCCGATGTAATTTTTTACAAATTTGTTTTTTCCTAAGGGCCAAGATCCTTGTATGTCCTATGAAGCACGCACCGATTATTCTCAACATCGATGGTAGCTACTCAGTGATTCCTACAGACGATGATGTAAGTAGTATCAACAAATAATGGAATTGAGTTGATGGGTGGCTGGTAAAATAATAAAAATAATAATTACCCACTTTTGTATAGGGCATATCACAATCTCTATGCATGTATTACTGTATTACCCCTGGTCATTGGGCTACATTTACATTCCTTATAAACCATCTCAATCCCCTGGGGAGCATACAGCCCCGGCTGCTGTAAAGGGAAGTACATGAAGGCTAATCAAGCACAAAGCCATCTCTACCCTCACAGGTACCCATTTACTCCTGGGTGAAGAGAAGCAATATGTGACAAAGTGTCTTGCTCAAGGATGCAAGTATCACTAGCCCCATGGCTGGATTCGAACCCACAATCTGTAGAATGACCACAAGATCTTGAGTACGACACACAAGACCACTATAGTCCATGGAACCCCACATGTTGAGCTGTGAACATAATATTCTAATTTTGACGCTGTTTCTTTTTCATTTCAGTTTGATCTGAATATTGTGGCATCATTTGACAGACGAGGACATTACATATACACAGGGAATGCCAGGGGGAAGGTAAGGCTTATCAGGTCAGGTCAGGTCACTCCCGTGGCTGCTTGGCCGTTGGAGCACTTCTCCATCCCTCTCTGTCTTCTGCCAGTTCGAATACATTCTGTCATTATACTTGTACCGCACCACTGTTTCACATTATCAGCCCTCGTTCTCATCGGACGTCTATTGCTATTCCTGCACTCATTTGATTTAAGTTCGGTACAGCAGTAGCATGTCTTATAGCCTTGGGCCCAATTTCATGGAATCCGTTACCGTTACCAAATTTTCTTCGCTTACGGTAGCAGATTTTGTTTGGTTATGGTTAGCGTATTTCACGGAAGACTTTCCTTTTTGGTAACGGTAAGCAAGGAATTTGTGCAGAATGCATACGACATCACGTTAGCAGAAAATGATCACGGTTACCCTAGAAATTATTCGCTAACCGAGAGTCTTGCTTACGGATTCCATGACATAGATTTCATGCGTAGCAGAGTCCGTTAGCACAAAAATAGGCCGTAACGGATTCCATGAAATTGGGCCCTGGTCTAATTCCCTTCTTCCCTTCTTGGTCTTCCTTCAGGTCCTTGTTGTATCCACTGATAACCTGAAGTTGGTCGCCTCATTCAAAGTCACTACTGGAACAAGCAATACAACGGCTATCAAGTCCATTGAGTTTGCAAGGCGTGGCAAGTAAGTCTTAGTGAGAATGGTTGTTACTTTGTGGAACATGTTCAAAGCCAGTATTGTTGTTAGACAGCTGATAATTTATGTATCTTAGAGTGGTGACTGAACTTCTTCTCAGTGATCTTGTTTCATCTATTATCCTTTACTATAACTCCTCAATTAGTTTATATCTCTCAGATATCAGGAACAGATTGACTTCATTATTTTTGTGAAAAACAGGGAATGTGCACCATCAAGTCAATGGTGCGAGTTCACTGATGTAACAGGAGCCCAATTTCATGGAATCTGTTACCGTTAGCAAAAATTCTTCGCTTACGGTAGCATATTTCTTTTGGGTACAGTTAGGGTATTTCACGGGAGAGATTTCATTTTGGTAACGGTAAGCAAGGAATTTCTGTAGAATGCATATGACAGCTCACTAGCAGAAACGAATCACAGTTACCCTAGAAATTCTTCACTTACCCAAAGTCTTGCTTACGGATTCCATGAAATAGATTTCACGCATAGCAGTGCCCGTATGACAAAAATAGGCCGTAAAGGATTGCATGAAATTGGGCCAGGGACACAAACCATGGCCCAGCTCGTTGGCATGACTTGTTAGCACTTTGTCTATCCTTTATTTCTCCACAGTTGTTTCTTAGTGAATACAGCAGATCGTATCATCCGTGTGTATGAGAGTGGTGAGGTACTAGCATGTGGGAAGGATGGGGAGCCTGAGCCGATACAGAAACTACAAGATCTGGTCAATAGAACACCCTGGAAGAAATGCTGCTTCTCTGGTGATGGGGAGTATATCGTAGCAGGTAAGGTGAAATGGCCTGGTTTATGTATCAAAGACAAAAGACAGCTTGCTGGACAAAGACAATGACTTGATAAAGACAATGAGCTGCTAGAGACAAAGACTTGACAAAGACAATGAGCTGCTAGAGACAAAGACTTGACAAAGACAATGAGCTGCTAGAGACAAAGACTTGACAAAGACAATGAGCTGCTAGAGACAAAGACTTGACAAAGACAATGAGCTGCTAGAGACAAAGACTTGAAAGAGACAAAGACATGAATCTTACAATGAGAATGACCTGCCAGTGACAAAGACTTTATAAATGAAAGGGACATTGCAAAATACTTCACAAAGACAGAAATATGAAAAAGATAAAAACTTCAGAAAGACAGAAACTTGAGCAGGAAGAATAGGGGCCTACTTGCCAAAGAGAAAACATTGAAAAAATGAAGCTCAAAAGATCCAAGGATTTGAGAAAAGGAAGGACTTGGACAAAGAGGCCATTATTACATGATGACTTCTTTCCCAACACAGGATCTGCAAGACAGCACGCCCTTTATATATGGGAGAAGAAATACGGCAATCTTGTCAAGATCCTGCATGGCACAAGAGGAGAGCTCCTATTGGATGTCGTCTGGCATCCTGTTCGACCAATCATAGCGTCCGTCTCAAGTGGAGTGGTGTCGGTCTGGGCCCAGAACCAAGTGGTGAGTATCGGCTTCTCTAATTGGTTGAAAGCATTTAAAGATTATTATCAGCCTTTCCCCAGTTGTGACGCGTGTGACGCCACAGCACAAATCACCATGGCGATAACGACAACCCATCAATCTTATTACCCAGTGAAATTCAGCCCAGATAACACATTATACAAAACATAAATGATTTCTAATGACTTTTACAATTTTCTAGAGAATAAATACAGCGGACCGGATTTCCTTTGGTTACTTTTTTATTGACTTATTTTCAGGAAAACTGGAGTGCTTATGCCCCCGACTTCAAAGAGCTTGATGAGAACGTGGAGTATGATGAAAGAGAGAGTGAGTTTGACATTGAAGACGAGGACAAATCCGTGGAGGACCCTATTGGTGAGTGGCCGAAGTCCAAATCTTCAAACCAATCATATTTTTTTTTAGACAAAAGGAAAGCCTGTTAAAGGTAATATCATATATTGGTTTTTGTCAAAGAAATACAAATTCATGGGCAAAAATATCAAGACAGATACAGTAAAAGTCATCTGTGAAATTCCCAGTCCCTTACAGTACCGACTTTTTGAGAAAACAGTGAAAAACGGCCACGGAATTTTCTTTATCTGCAACCCGAGAATGCACCTTTTTAATCATCAAGTAACCACAAGGGAAACTGTGTTTTGATTTCTGTAGATGTTGCTGTTGAAGATGAGGAGGTAGATGTTCTTGCTGTTGAACCTATAGCAGCTTTCCTCAGCAGGTACTTGACTCCGCTATCACTTTTTTCTTTTTATTTTCTTTTTCTAATTTTAAACATAACCCAAACCCACTGGATACTGTCAAACATGACAAAAACACCAGTGGGGTATCAAAAAACTCTCATAAATTCAACACATGGAAGCAACAAAAATCAGACTTTTATAAAAGAGCCTAAAAATGTGCTTGGGCTAAAAACTCTGCTACAATACATGAGGCCGTGGACTAGGGCTGGCCTAACAAAAAATTATTAACTGCCTCCTTGAATCTCTACGCTATCTGTATTCACCGCGATGAATAACCCTTTCCTCTCTATCGACTCTCAACCAACTCAGTATGCTCACTCCAATTAAAAGGTATAATACATAGTAAGTAAAGGTCACAGAACAGCACTGACACTTTGTCTGATCCAACATGTACATGAAATTATTAACCTGTTGAAATTTGAGCTCAATCGAACATCTGAGTCTCAAGAAAATAGCGAAAAATATAACAACTCAATTTGTCTTATAAAACATTAAGAAAGGTTTTGATCTAACCCAGGGATCAAAACTGTTTTCAGTCTTTGTTTTACTAATTTCTGGATAAATACAGCATTTCAGGCGGAAATATTTTAACAGTATGTTTCTACCAGCACCATCTTCATACCCTGGAAGTTATACGTAAATCTGTGAATATTTCTGTTTGGGTATGTTACCAATCCTGTACTGTACCTTTAACTGCTCATTTATTTTTCAGTGATGAAGAAGCAGAGGATGAGAAAGCCCTATTGTTCTTGCCAATCTCGCCAGAGGTCGATGAACCCGAAGAGCCAACATGGGCACCAACAATAGACCCGGTATGTACACTTCCTTGATATACAGTATAGGATATATACTCAGTTTCATTTACCCATAGTGGAAGAATATATATCTTCTTATGGTGGCTAGTCGAAACGTTGACACCTAATGATAATTGTGACAATTAAGAATGGCAAAAGTGTGAAATAAGAAGTGCAAAAGTACGAACCAGAAATACCGCAAAGCGATCCACATTACTAATGGACCGTTCCGGCTTTGCTCTTAAGCCCCGCCCACGTGTATTTTACATAGCAGTTTGACCAAGGCTTTCTTGGTCACCTAATTAAAAGACGTCCTCCAATTGGTCAATGCGCACAGGTGATTGACAGGCCGGAAGGGTCCATTGTAACCATGAAAAGCCTCAAATATAATTGTTTATAAGAATTTTCAGATGATTATTATATCTTTTTTGTATTTTGTCGTTTGTTTGTTGCTCTGTTTATCCGTTGGCTTTGTTGGGGTGTTTGTTTGTTTGCTTGTTTTAGACGGATGAGCCTCCCCAGGCTGAGACCCAGAAGCGCCAAGCACCGAAGGAATCCACGTTGTTGTCACCAAAGAAGAAGAAAGTCAAAGTTCTTGATATTGAGCTTTATGGAGAAGCTGCAGATGGTAGGAATGATCTTACATTCTTGGCGCAAAGTTTTGATTTTAGGAATCTTATAAATTATACACACAACTTTTGTGTGCAGCCATCATGGCAATAGGGGTTGTTAAAGGGCGTGTACAAAGTTGGTAAAGGTGACAGAACAGCACTCACACTTTGTCTAATCAAAGATGTACGTGAAATAATAGACCTGTGAAAATTGATACTTGATAATACTTTTGCCGATAAATCTACATTTCGTTGACAAAAACACAAAGTATGAAGTTACCTTCAAAGCAAACGGCTTAAATTGGCTTTGCTTGAATTTGTTCCTTGCTTTCACCATTTGCAGAAGTACATCCTCTTCTGTCCAACAAAAGCGACGGGAAGACAAAACGGAGGGGTGCTCCCGCTAACAAAAAGGGCGGGATGGACGGTAGGAGAGGCAAGTCAAAGCATCGTAGCAGAAATCAGGACGACTAGATCCAGAGGCAGCCTGGAGCGTCTAGTTCTAAGCAGGAACCGTCGTCGGATGGGTTGCTGTTTAACTGCATTGCAAATATGCTGGACATTGAATGTGGATGTTTGGAGACATCGCTGCTGTTGGCATTGCTTCCGTGCCGGACATTCGCACAGTTTCTATGGAAACAGGGTTGTTGATTTCCATTGTGGCCATGCCTTTGTATAGCTTGGTTCTGAGAGAGTCAGTTATTGAACTTTATCCATCCAGGGGTTGATTTCACCAAACTCATCGTAACTTACCATCAGTCGTAAGACTTATGATGCATTGAAGCCCAACGTAGGATAGATTCCTTCTATGATGGGTTATCCTTCGTAACTTGAGCTACGATCGATCCTAGGGCTTCATGAAATCGACTCCAGGTCGTCAACAAGAAGACAGTTAGAATCAGGCCAATAACTGGAGTATATTGCTCCTTCTATGGACAGGGTGCTATTCAGAAGGGAAAAAACTGTTATTTGACAGCATCATATGCATAAGTTTGCATAAAGGTCTTGTCGTGGCTTTGAGCAGGAACTTTTGTCATATTGAGTTTCAGACACTGAAATAAACTGTTATTATATGCAGATAGATTGCTATGTATGGAGTATCGACCGTCTACATCTGAAGCGACAAGTTACAGGAGGTTTGATGGAACTGACTGTGATGTAGCTATCCTATCTCCCTGCAGGATATGATGGCAGTCGGTGAGAGGCCCGTACGGCGCCGGTTTGAACTCACATCTACAGCGAGGCTGTGATGAGAATGCTGGTAACCATGGAAACCTATGATGTCCATACTGAGGCTTCCGTTACATAGTAATTGTGATCTTGTGGCAGCCATTGCGGTAAAGCTGTACAAAACTCATTTAAAGTAGGCTTTGTACGAAGCCACCATTGTGCTATAGCTGTACGAAATTGATTTAAAGTAGGCTCTTGTACACAGTAATATAATGTGGCACCAAATGTTTTATAGGCTAGCTGTACAAAACTGATCTTAAGTAGGTTCTCGAACAAAGTATGTGGCTACCATTGTGTTATAGCTGTACGAAATTGATTTAAAGTAGGCTCTCGTACAAAGTATGTGGCCACCAAAGCTGTACGAAAGTTCTGATTTAAAGTAGGCTTTGTACAAACTAATATAATGTGGCTACCATTGTGCTATAGCTGTACGAAATTGATTTAAAGTAGGGTTTGTACAAAGTACAATGTATGTGGCCACCAAAGCTGTACGAAACTGATTTAAAGTAGGCTTTGTACAAAGTAATATAATGTGGCTACCTTTGTGCTACAGCTGTACGAAATTGATTTAAAGTAGGCTTGGTACAAAGTATGTGGCCTCCATTGTGTTAGGCTATATACGAAACAGATTTAAAGTAGGCTTTGTACAAAATAATACAATGTGGCCACCAAATGTTGTAATAGGCTAGCTGTACGAAACTGATTTAAAGTAGGCTCTCGTACAAAGTATGTGGCCACCATTGTGTTATATAGCTGTACGAAACTGATTTATTAAAGTAGGCTTTGTACAAAGTTATAAAATGTGGCCACCATTGTGTTATAGTTGTACGAAACTTAATTCGTTAGCGTGGAACACTGCTTGCTGGTCATATCATGCCTGGTACATAGACATGTCCCATGTACATAAATAATGTTAGTGAATTTTAATAGACTTTAAAGAAGCTGTCAGATTAAGTACTAATTGAGTTTTTGCCTGAATATGAAAGGCTAAATTATTTTTAAAAATCCCATAACTGAGGATGACTTGCTGCTGTTAGCGCGGAATGTTTTTGGCTAATACTTTAAGCTGAGATTGGCGACGGTAAGCAAGAAGTTGAATTTTTGGTAAGCAGGGCCATGATATAGGTTCCTGTAGGTGCATACTGCATGGAAACTACATTGTACCATGAACTGTTTAATAATGCAAGTCGGCAATATGTCACTTCCTGTGTAAGCATAACGTAAGCACACTCCAGTGCATTGTGTTACATGTGCTTGTTTTAACTCCAGTCACATTGTCCAGCATTGTTCAGTGACCTAAGTTCAAGAAAAAGCCAGGATGTGCGACCTACAGAATTTATGTAAAGAAATCAGTGAACAGCTAAAATACTGACATTTCTGGTAAAGCGTGTTGCAAATCATAGGCCCCTCCCCTCAAACCAAACAAGAGAAGAAATTGAACAAAGATGAAAAATTGACTGGTGCGGGATTCGAACCAGCAAACTTCGGAATACCGTACCGGCGCTCTTACCAACTGAGTTACCCAGCCCTATATGTTGGTGACGTCCTTAATGTTCAATTATCTTTTGTACAACACCAACATAGGGCTGGATAGCTCAGTTGGTAAGAATGTCGGGACTGTAATTACGGAGGTCGCTGGTTCGAATCCAGCTCCAGTAATTTTTTTCTTGGTTCATTTTTCAATGACTTTCCCTTGTGGTTATTTGATGACTAAAAGGAGAAATTTGAGTAACATCTTTATGCACTAGTGATCTCGGGAGATAACTGAAACTAATTCTTTGTTCTTTTTTTTGTTTTGATGGATGAGATTTTGCTGTAGTCTCGTGGTATGAATGGTCGTTCTGGTAAACAGTTGCCTACGTGTTGTTGTCCATGTAGCCATGTTGAATAATTAGTTTCATTAGCTTGTCCCTTATATACATGTACATGTAACTCCCATCCCCGAGCAATCCCACCTATAGTGTATAGCAATATACATGTATTTGTGAAATATGTGGACTGTTACCATGCAATATGGAAAAGTTGCACTAAACATTATGCTGTATATGACCATCGTTTTTTGACCGAATCTTACAAAATGAACGTGTAGGTCAAAATTCGTACAAGACTAACCAGGGCATGGGCTGGATTTCACAAAGCACTGAGATTAATCTTAAGATGAGTTGTTCAGTATCACCATAGTGATTTGTATTGTGACATCACAAGTTGCTTAGCAACTAAGATGACTTCACACTAAAGATTAATCTTACTGCTTCATGAAATCTGATATATCAACTCTAAAACCTAAATCAAACTTGTTCAAGTTGTAGTTGTGTCACACACTGGTGCCAATTTCATGGAGCTGCTAAGCACAAAAAATTGCTAAGCACAAAAATGTTTGCCCAATAAAACAAAGAATTCAATTTGGTCAATTTGATATTCATGGTCAGCCAATGAAAATATGATACACAACACATGGACATTTGTTTGTTAATCCAGTTTTCATCAACACAGAAATTTCATGGTTAGTAAATGTTTGTGCTAAGCAGGGCAGTGAAATTGGCCCCTTAATTAAGATTCCCCAACTGCTTGTACATTTGCACATAATTATATTTAAAAGTACAGAATTGTTACTGTGTGTGATAAACTTCCTTGCTTCCAATTGCTATCACTGCAATTTGGTTTGTAATAAAAACGTGATAGGCATATTGAATCCCTAATATGGTTGCTTATCAATATCAGTTTCATTCATTTGTGCTGGATTTCACCGTGCACTAGGATTGATCTTACATGTAAGATGAGTTGTCGGTATCGCCGCGGCGATTTGTACTGTGGCGTTACATGCTGCTTGCAGTTGGATTCTTCAACACTTAAGATCAGTCTCGGTGCTTTGTGAAATCGGCTCCTGGTCTCCTTTGGTATAAGGCTTTTCTTAATCATTTCTCAATTATTGTTAAGAGCTATGTGCAGATTCTGCGCCTTGAGCAACCTTTCGTTGGAGTTGGCGCTATACAACATTTCAGTATTATTATTATTATTATTATTTCGTGAATCCATTCTAACGTTACAGATATCAAAATAGAGGCTTTTGGCTGCGGTTCAGAAGTAGATTCTCTGGTTTGAAAAAGAAAACAGAGCTTCACCTTCAATGATAAACCACAACCTGTTTTTTCAGCATAGATTAGAGACAGAGCTTGAGCCGGAGCCGAGCTTTAAGAAAGGCCCTTAGTCTTCTGAGGCAGTTGAATCAGACACCTTTGTGTACATGGAAGTCCAATATCCCACCAATATACAGTATTACTGTTGCAAATTTTGTCAAGTGATTTCAAATACAAACTGAATTTATACACAAGCATCCACAGAATAACATATCTCTTCTACAAGATTCATTTATTTCGATATAAAAAAAACATGTTAGGCTATTCACAATTGTTTTAATAATACAAAAATAAGTTGCTAATGAATTTAAATACATGAATATGCATTTAAAAGTTGGGTACACATAACAAAAAAAGCAAATGGTCATTATGGACATTTGTACAAGTTCATGCAGAGCATTTTTATCAATTTGGACAGTGATTTACCCTGTACAGTGGCCATCTCTATGTAGCATCAGCAACTATCTTCAACTCATACAGAACCCAGCCCAGTCTATATCTAATGGGTTTCTTAATCAGCACCTAACCTATGAACCTTACCACTTAACAAGCCATCATTTACTCCTAGCATGCTTCAGTGCTGATGTAATTACACTATGGACCCTGATTACAACAGCTGGGAGTGAAAATGTGGCTGTAATCTGCTTCAGGGGGATTGTCTCAGTGGAAACACAGTGTGGTTACTCATGACATATGAACCCCAGAATCTGTAGTTGATGAAAACTAAATCCATAACACCGGATTCATTTCTGTAATGTCTATTACACTTTTAAATGAGAGCGCATTCACAGTTATTAATTAGCAATACAATGACAAGCCTTGAATTTAACCGGAGGCCACGGAGGCTATGGCCTTCATTGCCCTGATTCTTGGGCTTGATGCCCCTTCAAATGTTTCCATAGACATTATGAATTTCCAATGGAAGTGCTCCTTGCAATGGAAAATTGGCCTTGCCCTTTTCAGAACCAAATTCAAGGCCTGCAATGAACCAGTCTACGTACCAGTATACTAAATAGAAAAATATACAAATATTAAATACAGTCACATGTGTCAGTAAACTTGAGTTAAGTATAAAATTCAATAACAGAATCATTAGAAGCCTCATGTACTTCAAGCAAATGTGAATATGATGCAAATTTCAGCGATATAACAGTAAGTAGGCATTATTATTATGTTTGTCCTAATGCAGCACAAGAAAGTTTGCTTTGTTTCACAATTTGTGTTTAGTACATATGACTTGGGCCATTCACAAGTTTGCTGATTCTGTATACATGTGCATGTACATGCCATGCATAAAAAAAACACGGCCCAACTTGGTGTACTGAAGCATGTACATACTTTTGCAGGATAACCATGCAATATCGGGCATGATACTGTACACAGTAGGTCACAATGCATTAACTACATCGTTTGCCTTTACAATAATAAATAATAAATATTAATTGCTACAAGTAGTAAACTGCTGTAAACTGCTCATCAGCCAAACTAATGACCTGATAAGTACAAAATGCTTGGAGTTATAACAGGAGGGCCTGACACGTTTCAATCCTAGCAGGATCATTATATCGAAGGCTGAAATGTTTGGTAAGCAGCTCTTGTCTTGTGTGGTAGTAGCAGAGGGTTAAGTCAAATTAAGCACTGTCATTGTTTGTGTGAAGTTCCTGCCACAGACATAATACTCGGCGGTCTGGCATAGCAGCATTCAATCCTTGGTGACTGTGTCCCACATACATTGCAGTTTCTGATCCACGTAATAGTCAAACACCCGACACTTCCTACAAGTCTTGATCCCGCAACGGTAGCTGACCGTCTTGCCAGCAGAGTCCCGCCCACGACAGTACTTGAGGCCACACGGGTACCAGCCGATGCAGATCGGTAACCGGCAGACGCAGGCTGTATTAGTCTCTTTGGTTTCGTCACAGCGGGATGTTGTGAAGAGCGGGAAACTGTGTGTGGCCTCTGACAGAGCAGTGTAGGTGAGGTTATTTCCTGAGATGGAAAAGTGGAAAAGACAAGTGAATGAAAGGTGAACAAAGAAGAATTGACTGGAGCGGGATTCGCACCTGCTGCCTCCTGAATTCTGTACCAACACTCTAGCAACTGAGCTATCCAGCCCCATGTTGACAAATTATTTGTCAATTATCTCTGTTTGTTTGGCAGTCAGACGCCATGAAACCACCCACATACTGTTATATCCCAAGAATCAATAAGATGTACAGTTTTACACACAAAATTAACAATGCTGCAACCTGAGAAACAGTACATGGGGAATCACTCAAAGAGGATGCGGCTTTTCAAACATGAAATCATCAAATGAAACACAACGGAAAACTAAACAACTTCAACAAAGAAACATTTACTCAAGCTGAAAAATAAAGAGAGGGACAGTTTCTTCAAAAGGGAGAGAAACTTAAATACTTAGGCCCAGCCACTGAAACTCCTGGCCAGGCCAGGACCTTTGGACCTGAAATCATCCTCTTGTCATCCCAGAACTTCACAACAATTGAACTGCTTAAAATCATTAAAGCCTGGCTTCTGGATACACTCCATGTTGATAGTTCAAGGCTAGGGATTACAGAATCCAAGGACCCCAGGCAATGTCCATGCCTGGAAAGACTTTTCACAGTGGCTGGACCTGACCAGTATTCAAGTTTCTTTCCCTATGTGCTCTGTAGATGTTGCCGAGAAGCAGACAAAAAAATCAGGAATTTAACGGAAAAAATCATGGGAAAAAATGACACACATACTGGAAGGAATTGGTTGGGAGGCACTTCATAAAAAAGGCAGACAGTGCATGCAGGAAAAACAAAAAGTTACAACAATTATTTCGCTTGAAAACAAAAAATTCTACAAAGACCAGAAAGGGAATGGGCAGGGAGTCAAGGTTTCAAATTTTGTCAATGTTATTTTTGATATTTTCATTTCATTCTTTGAAAGCCTAAATCCATTCTTTTAATATTTTCCAATGGCTGGCAAGACAATATCAAGTCTACCACAATTTCTTTTTTTTCTGGACTGCTTTATTGTGATGTGTTTTTGGTTTTGTTATTTTATGATTTTTTTTGGACAGGGAAGTTGTTTTTGTTTATTTTGTTTTGTTAAATTGTTTGCCTGACTTTTATTAGCTCTTAAGCACTTTTTAACCCTAATCCTCAGCACCTCCACACAAGACAAGTGCTGCTTACCACAATCTACCAGTCTCCTGGATCATAAAGCATGCATTACCACACAGACCATACTGTGTTACATTAGGGATCACTCAAAGAGGATGCAGCTTTTCAATCAATATCATCATCAAAATAACCACAAAGGAAACTGACTGGAATAATTTACGTTTTAAAAATTAATCTAGTCAGTTCCCAAAATGATCAGATTGTATTTTGTTAGCACCATATTTTGATTGGCGAGCAGAACTTTAGACTATAGGTTTGGTTTTTGGTTTTGTTTTGTTTTTTGGGGAGGGGGGGGGGGGGGGGCAGCTTTCTGTAAAACCAACCGGCCATGCAATGGAGTGGGAGGTGGGAGGAGCCAGAGGGGGCTTGTATTGCCAGCCAACATATTTTTTGGGTGGCAGTTTGGGAGATTTGGGCAGAGATCAAGAATCCTACCCTTGGCCGATAATGCAAGCTTAGGGTAGAGTGCATAGGCCCTGTTACCTAGGAAACAGAAATGGAATTAAATCAAATCAAATAGCCCTGATGTTGGTATACAAGCCGAAATAAAACCTAAATGTAATTGATAACGAGATATTAATTAAGTTTTATTAGTAGAAAACAAAAATAGAGAATGTTCAAAATGGTTCCTCTCAATCACGATTTAGAGTAGGATGGTATAACTGGAGTTTAATAAGCCTTCCCAGGTACTCTGCTCATTTGTGTGCTTAGCAGACTGGAAACTAAACTTAATTAAGCCTCCGGCCGTTACAAAAAGACGCTCGACAATCAGGGGTCAATTTCATGGAGCTGCTAAGCACAAAAAATTGCTTAGCACAAAAATGTCTGGGCCACTAAAACAAACCACCATTAAAAAATCCCATTTGATATTCATGGTCAGCGAATAACATCCAAAGAACAATCACAAGTGATACACAACACGTGGAAATTTGGTTGTTAATCCTGTTTTTATTAAGAGAGAAATGTCATGCTAAGCAAATTTTTATGCTAAGCAACGCCTTTGTTGAAATTGGCCCCCCAGCACATTATAACTACATTATAGCAGAAAGTTTAAATTTTAAAAGCGTAAACCTAGTCCACAAAGAAAAAAGAAAATGTTGATGTTTACCTGCAGCCCAAGCCTTGAGATCCGAGTCCCTGGTGAAGATATGACCTTTGGCCTCAGAGCAAATATTGAAGACCTTTGGACTGAACCTGGAGGCAAGGTCAGGGGTCACGCCAAGGTTCATGATCAGTCTCTCTTCGCCTTTGTCTTCCTCAGGGTTCCGTATCGTTCCTGGGTTTTTCTGCAAGAATCAAAAGAAAATTACTAATAAGTGCAATAACGGTTTCAGGAAGGTTCCTAGCCAAAATGCCCCAGAGGGATAGTTAGGATTACAGAATGTGCCATTATTATTATTTATTTCTGGTAATGGCACCAAGGATTCCTCAAAAGTGACCAAGGCACTGTAGCTTGAAAGCCTGATGAAACCTGTCATGGAAAAATGATGAGAAGAAGATACAGTTTTAGAGGTGGGAGGAAAACCCCAGAGTTATATTCTGGGTAAAACCCACGGAATCAGGCAGGGACTGAAAACCGAATCCACTTGTGAACCGAGCCAGACTTGAACCCGGTCCACAGAGGTGAAAGGCGAGGAAAGAATCGCTACGCCAACCTGACTCCCGTGGGAATACATGTACTGTACATGATACTGTATTTTATCTTATGTTCACAAATTGTATCCGAAGAAAAAAAGATAGTAGGGGGCCTAACCTGTCGAAGTTTGGACATTGCATCTGCTGAGATGAATTCTGACTTGGTAAACTTGAAGATGAAGCACATTGTTTGATACTGGCTGATGTCTGCTCTTTCCTGCTCACCAAGAACGATCATTTTGAATATCTGCACCTCCTGCAAACATGGCAAAGAAAAGTTTAAGTCAGTCTGACATGATACAGATTACAAATGAAGAGTCGTGAGTTATTGTTATGTAGAAGCTAGGGAAACGTTAGGTACCACCGGCTAACCAGAGTAGACTACCAACTTATCTCCGGGAATCTCCTTTCAATTTCATTGCCTTGGCCCTTGCCCTTGGGCCTTTGGACCCTACTTGACTTGTCCACAAAAATCCCCCTTTTAGATTTAGGGGAATAGGGGGGTCGAGGCGAGGGGGCCTAGGCCTATATAAATTATAAATCTTTAGTTAGGCCTACTTCATTTGTTTTAGCATGGTTTTACTGTGTATTTTTTTGCGTGGAAGGAATGATTTTAAGTTTTGACACCTGTGGACCATTGAATGGACCATGTGACACTGACGTGAACTTGGGTGAAAATGATTGATAAACACTTAACTTACCGATTTGAAGTCGATTAACATGTCCAGCAATGTTCCGTCCAGTTTCTGAAATTTTAATGAGATGGTGTTGTCGGCAGGATTTCCAATCAGTGACTGCTGTATCAGATCACCGCCTTTATTTTTCACATTAATGACCAGCTGACAAAATACTACATTGATACATAATACAACCGTCAAAATTTTGGCAAGCATTGTCGAGGAAGAAAGCCGAAATCCAGGTAGATTTTTTGGGGAAAGTCTCTCTTTTCCTGGCGAGGCGGCCATTTTGTAAATAAAAGAGATCGTTGAAAACTGTAGAGGGCGCATAATTTCCTCCCGAGAGATACCATTTTTAATATAGGGGTGCTATAACAAATGCTGTAAAATTATGACCACGTTGAACGATGAAAAGGGGATTTATTAATATATTTTAGGTATTCCGAAATGTGTTACAGGTCTAATATATTCCAAGTAGAAATATTTGTACTAGCAACTGGGAAAAATAAATATATTTGGATGTTGAATTAAATTACCAAAATTACCTGTGTAGAGGAACCCCCTATAATTATGGAATGATCACCTCAACATGTCCTTTTTGCGTAGATCGTCTCAGAAGGTGCACTGTTCTCTGACTGAGCTAAGGCCGAATCCGGCGACGTGTACCCTTTCTGAAAACCATCCAAATTTGATTTTTGTCGCAAAGTGTAGCTGAAAGTCTCCTCTATCCGCAATGGCTTCAACTTCTGAACTTGCCTGCGTTTACAGCGCTCTAATCCTCTACGATGATGATGTCGCCATCACGGTAATGTTACTATGTTACAACGCACATTTTTGTATGTCGCAATAATTATAGCGGCCAATTATTGGGACGGTGGGGGGAGGGGGGGGGGGGGGGGGGGTGATAGATTGATAAAAACATGTGTAACTATTAGTCACTCATAATCATAGAATGGCAACTTAGAAGTTAAGAAATTTAGAAGGAAATTGTGGGTGGAGATTCCAACTGACGGGCAAAACCGGGTTTTTCAGGAACCGGCATGATGAACGGTGAGGCCTAACGTCATGTAGGCCTAACGAGCAACGTTAGGCCTAACGTTATAGGCCTAGCCTACCCGAATACTGAATAGCCTACCTACAACTTTCGCAAAGACAGGTGCAATTCAACGTTCGTGTAGGCCCTAACGTTAGACCGGAATTCAGAATGTTTCGGAGCGTCCGCCATCTTGGTGTGGCTCTCCGCCAAAACAATTAAAGCATGATTTATAAATGCATGAATGATGCATTCTTGGTGTGTGGCAGAGAACCACACAAAATGGCAAATGCTCCGAAATAGTCCGAAACGATCGTCTGGATTTCCACCGTCCACCATGTGGTCACCTGCCACACAGAATGGTGGCCTGACGTCTAACTTATGCATAACCTACATGTTTTTTTTTTCAATTTGCATACAATGCAGATGTGGCAATGTCTAACGTTAGTCGTCTGTTGATGTAGGCCCTAGCCTAGTACGCGCTGCAGATTAGAAATGATCTACACATTACCACGTCTGCATAGTTTTCATATTCAGAATCTAATTTTATCCCAGTAGGCCCTATGCATTGTTTACTTCAAAAGTTATTCAAATACAAAATGAATTGTCGTTGTATTAAAATTGGTTGTAACCCCAGATGACTTGAGAAGGTAGAAGAAGGTAGGTTTGCTGTGACACCATGTAATCTCTTCTGTGAGAGTGTTTGGTTTTGAGAAGAACCGTTGGTTCCAACGGTTCTTCTCAGAACCACACACTCTTGCGTCCACCTCAGAAGAGATTACATGGTGTCACCGCAAACCTACCTTCTTTTAGTACTTCCACCATGCATAGTTTCAAGTCTTATTGAGTTCATCCAGTATTGACCATGGTGTATTATATGTTCGCTTGTTCAGGCTGACAAGATCAACTCCCTGGTGAAGGCAGCTGGTGTGTCAGTAGAACCATTCTGGCCGACCCTGTTTGCTAAGGCTCTTGAGAACCAGAACATCAGTTCATTGTTGAGCAATGTAGGCAGCCCATCAGCTGGGCCAGCAGTTGCTGCAGGTGCTGGAGGTGCAGCCGCCAAGGAAGAAGCAGGTAAGAAGTAGGGCTGTAAGTTTACGGATAATTAAGTAACCGGTTACCTGTCTGTAATTCATTACGGTTATGGTTACCCGTATAACAAAGAAATCAAAGAAATAGTAAGTTTAGGAAATTGGTTGACAACATTCTTTTGTCTCAACATTTGGCAGTGGTAGACATAGCAAAATGTATGCCTTTTGCTTTGTATTTAAGCCTGCTGGTCCAATCTTCAAAAGATTGTGGTTTTGTGCTCACAGACTCTAACTTTACATTTTTTGTCATGTCATTGAAAGGTGAAGAAAGAAAAATTGACTGGAGCGGGTGACATCTTGAACACTAGTGTTCAGGAGGTCGCCGGTTCGAATCCCGCTCCAGACAATTTTTCTTTCTTCACTTTTCAATGGCAGAAATATTTTAACGGTATGTTTCTACTATCACCATCTTAATACCCTCTAAATTATTGGTAAATCTGTGAAGATTTCTGTTTCGGTATGCTACCATTGCCTACCAAATTATGATAGTACCTTTAAATATCAAAAATAAAAGAGAAAAGACTTCAGAAATACTTTGGCCATTTTTCACTGTTTTCACAAAAAGTTGGCACCATATGGGACTGAAATTTTCACAGATGACTGTTACTGTATCTTCCTTGATTTTTTTGCCCATGAATCTGTATTCCTTTGATAAAAACCAAAGTATGATTTTACCTTCAAATCTTTTCACCTTTATGTTTCATCTACAAAAGATCAAAATTGTTTTTGGTCAAAGTTTGGACTCTTTTCTGGATAAATACAGCATCTCAGGCAAAAAAATTGTAATGGCACATTGTCTACCATCTTCATCTTTATACCCTTAAAGTTATTGGTAAATATGTGAAGATTTCTGTTTAGGTATGCTACTTAAGTATGATACTACCGTTAAATGATGAGACCTAACTGAATTTCTCTCTCTCTCTCTCTTTCATCATCAGCTGAGGAGGTTAAGGAAGAGAAGAAGGAAGAATCTGAAGATGGATCTGATGATGACATGGGATTCGGTAAGTTCAGCAGGACACTTTATGCCTCTCACATACTGGGGCCCATCATGAGCACTAGCAGTGCTGGGATGGATTTCACCAAACTCTTCGTAACTTAATATCAATCTCAGGACTTATGGTACATTGCAGCCCCATGCAGAAGTCGTAGGATATGATGGGTTATCATTTGTAGCTTGAGTTACGATTGATCGTAGGGCTTCTTGAAATTGATCCCAGGTGCTTCTCAGGTTAAACACCAATCCAACAGCGTGATATACCATCCGCCATTACTGCAGTGTCCCCATTAGCCTTTTGTCCAGCAACAAAAGAATTTATGTCCGCCGCACTCTATACTTACATGGTGTACGTCCCCTTTTTAGGGGTTGTACACTCTGTTGTATAGAGTGTGGTTGAGTGTAAGTTCTTTTGTTGCTGGAAAAAAGGCGGGCAGGGACACTGCAGTAATGGCGGATGGTATGTTATGCTGTCGGATCAGTCTATAAGAAGTCCTCTTCAGAAGAGGGTAACCTCAATCTGCTTGGGCCTGGAGAACCAATGCCTTATGTCCTCTTAAGTTACCTCAATGGACGCAATGTAGTTTTAATAGTCTGTTTATTGAAATATCTCTTGCAATTTCTTCTTTGTTTTTCATCTCTATAGGACTCTTTGACTAGAGCGTTCCTTACGATTACAACACCTCCAAATGCTGCACATCCGGATTGTCCCAAGCTACCACATCGTCAAGCGAGGGAGCTGTTAACAAAGCAGGGACCCAATGAGGAGCTGTGTAGTACAATTTCATTGTGTTATTTTTACATTGCAGAGTGAGGATGAGTTGCTAAGTCAATCCTGGTTCAGTTGTGTGTAATACAATAAAAGAGAAGACTCTCATTTTAAGCACATAAGATTGTCCTTGTGTTTCTGTCCATGTTTTTCAGCATAAAATGTGCCATTCGCTGTTGACCTTGAGATAAAAGCTAAAGCAAAAGGAGAATAAGATTAAAGAAATGACAAGAATGGGAGACTTGAGAACCGGTCTTCAAGTCAACAGCGCAAGCAATTGTGAGCATGCGCGCATTGTTTTGCACCTGCGCTGTTGTTCGTGCGCTGTTGACT
Source organism: Astropecten irregularis (assembly GCA_963971285.1). Lineage (NCBI taxonomy): Eukaryota > Metazoa > Echinodermata > Asteroidea > Paxillosida > Astropectinidae > Astropecten > Astropecten irregularis. The sequence goes on from OZ020261.1 coordinate 14,059,468, forward strand.
TGAAGACCGGTTCTCAAAAGTCTCCCATTCAAAATACTGGTACTGTAATTGGCTCACAATAAGGCGAAATATGCAGGGACTATTATAATTTATTCATTTGGGCTTATCACAGATCAGGGTTTTTTACAATTCACAATATTGTTGATCAAATGTGTTATTTGTTTTAAGTTACAAATTTAATTGTTTTTCTTCAGATGATTATGATTTTTATTTTTTGGTATCTGTATAGTCAGAAATCAGTTTAATTTGAGCTCTTTTCCGCCAGTTTCGAAACTTTTATATTTTTGATGGAAAATCTTTCCAAATGTCATCAACTGTTCATAATATTATATGATTTTGAAAGATTTTCCATCAAAAAAATAAAAAAATAAATAAAAAATTTGAGTTTGTTTTAATTTACTTTTAATCAACAAATAACCACAAGGGAAACTGACTGAATTTGAAGTCATTGAAAAGTGAACGAAGAAAAAATGACTGAAGATAAATTGAAATACACTTTGAGAACTTTATATATTGTTATATCTACGGGTGTCCTACTAACAACCCCGACAGCAACAGCATAAAATGTTATTTTCCCCACAATATTTTGACGATAACACACGGCAGTTTTCTGCTTCATGACGGCTAGCAACATAAAAATAATACTAAAACGTCCATCCACACAATCTAAAATGCCATGAGTTTGAACTAAAGCAGAGTGTATACTGTCAACAATTTAGGTAATAATCTCGGTAACATATTGCCCAGTTAGAGCAACATACCTGGGCAACACGACTTTGGGCCCTGTGTATACTAGCAACATTTGGCCAACATGTTACCGAGATGTTGCTGCGACATGTTACCCAACTCGTTTTCCTCTGTGTACACTGACATCATTTTCAGCAACAAGGTACTTGGGCAACATGTTACCGAGATTGTTACCGAAAATGTTGACAGTGTACACTCTGCTTAATTCAACAACCTGGTGGGAGGACCGTGTCCTTTGTTCCCCGGCATTGTTCCAATAGTAAAACATCCTCGGCAGTAGATGACATTATATGACCACAAACAGCAATACAGTATAATATTAAAGTTTTAAAGTTCAGCTACGGTGGTCCATCCAGGCCAATGACTGACGCAACCCTATAATTCACAACAATTCATTTGACAATTTTGACTCAAGCATATCTAACTAGTATACAGTGTGTCCCAAAGAAACCGATACCAATTTTCAAAAAATTATGAAAAGAAATTGTATGTTTGTAGGTATTTGATTTCACGTTCTGGTGAAATGTCAAGGCAATCCATTCATGCATCACTGAGCAATTACTGCTTGTGGAAAAGTCCATTTTGCTACCATTACAATTGAGTGACGATGGTGGTCATCTTAACATTCTGAGTTGTGATCTGTAAATCTCCCCTCATTATATTGTGGCCGCCCACATTCACTACAAACAGATCACCACTATAGATGACCACGACTGTCACTCATTTGTATAATGGTAGCAAAATGGACTTTTCAAGACAATCAGTAATTGCTCGGTAATGCATGAATGGATTGCATTGAAATTTGGTCAGAATTTACCCAGTGAGTTAGTGAATGCAAAAGGCTAAAAATCAAATAGCTGAATACATAAAACTTCTTCTCATAATTTTTTGAAAACGGGTATCGTTTTTTGGGGGGACACACTGTAGAATAACGTTTTTATGTATCCGTTCTTAGGCAAATAATATTTTTTTTAGAAATGGACAATTTTGCTTTAGATGCCTAAGGGACCCGCCTGCAAATAGCAGGATATGACTGGCCGCAAGGTGCATCGCCCCATTGTCCTTCAAATATTGTTGCAATCCTGGCACAATTTTGGTTGCTGGTTGCGGTCGGTTCGGTGCTCCCCCAGTTGATGAAGGTATGCTCTTCTGGCTCTCCATTGCAGAACCACTGGTCCTCTTCCTCCAGATCATCGCAAGCTATCCAGACGTCTTGCCCTGCTGCCCCTCCCTCTTCACGATAGGCCCACATGAAATCATTCTCCGCCCGTGACCGGGGCGCAATCATCTCTCCTCCCATCGCCTGGCAGGATGCCTTGCCCTCACTCCAAGGCAGGCTCGCGGTGAAACGATAACACGAGCGGCGCCACATCTTCCATCCAGGCGGGCATTCGATAAAAGGACAGTTCTGACCGAGGATGGAACTGGCGAGTACGAGCCCAGAGAGGATGATGTAGAGGTGCTTCGAAAACATCTTCACGTTTAATGTTTTGAGATTTTACTTGGTTTTCACCCAATTGTACACTGGTTTGCCACTCAGAAAACTGCGATGTTGAATGCGCGGCCTCTTCACAATATTGTCACTCACGTCAAGTTCAGTTCAGTTAATCAGTTTCTCACTACGGTGAAATAGTCCGATAGTAAAGTACAGTGTACTAGCAGAAATGTTCGCCTTTTTATGTTAAATCTGCAGTTTGAGACGGGATGCTGACCGGCAACGCCTCTCCGAATAGGTAGGCCAATTCCCCTTCACCGTGTGGTAACTATACCTCGGGTGTGGCCGCGTTTTTCAGACTTCTGATCTGCAATGTCTGACTGTTTGTGTGGCCTGTGTTGGCAACACAGTGTTGCTATGTGGTCGTTCTTTCTGTCGATAATGAGTCAAACCGATAAAAGAGAGAGAAAAGTAAAGAAACAAAGACTTCACCTTGGCATATAGGCCTGAGTACCGCATCCGGGTTCTTTCCGTTTTCATTTATAACGTCGTCTATTAATTTTAGCAGGTGTGCCAGTACCGGTACGTGCAACATCCGCTGTGACAATAGGACAATTCACTATATCGATTGAATAGCTAAATGGAACGCCAATATCAAGGCCTATTTCACGAGACATGTTCACGTATACTGTTAGTCCACTTCCTGGTTGGACTGTTTTCGTTTTGCGACGCGCGCCCATGCACTTCAGCCCGTATACGTATTATACGAACGTATACGCCACCACCATACGAACACAATTGCATGTTCGAAAATATTTAAAAAATATTTTTGAACGGCGGTTTCGCGACATGTACGTACGTGCAACGGGTCTGCAATGTGGACAGGTCGTGGGGGGGGGATATAAAATAATATCCGGAACAGAGTCTGTTCTAATATAGCCTGAACCAGTTTTTGCCAAACAACGTGTGACTATGGTGGCGCAGGAGGGACATCGCACATCACAAATATCTGCAAACATATTTGTGATGTACGACAGTCGTACATCACAAATATCTGCAAACATATTTGTGATGTACGATGTTTGCAAATATTTGTGATGTGCAAACATCGCACATCACAAATATCTGCGCACATATTTGTGATGTACGATGTATCGCACATCACAAATATGTGCGCACATTATTTGTGATGTACGACGAATCGTACATCACAAATATGTGCGCACATATTTGTGATGTGCGATGTATCGTACATCACAATTTTTATGTGCGCACATTTTCGTGGTGTAAAAAGTAGATTATAATACAATGTCGGAGCCTGTTGATATTCATTGTAAGTTGTTTTCAATTGTTATTATTTCTGGTTTATTTAAAAGATTGTCATCGCGGCCCCGTGAGACCAACAAAAATATAGGATGTCATGTTCATGTTTATAATAATGGTAAACTATAATGGTGCATTCATACACCTGTGTACAAGTATATAGCGTGTGCAGATGCCGTTACGGTTGTATTTTGTTGCTCAGTATTTCTCATGCATTCTAGCCTAGTGAAAGATAAAGCGGCAAAGAGTCCTTAATTACGAATCTTGAGATTATGTTATGTTGCCATAGTTACTGGCAATTAGCAGTGGCAACGCGAGTATGCTTCTTTTTATATTAATTGTCGTCCTTTAGATCCTGCCCAACTTATAGCTAAGCATGCGCGCATAGCGCGGGAAAGTCAGGAAGCCCTAATTATTTGGCTCACAATAACGAGAGGGCGTCCGAGCGTGAATTCATCAAGCCTTGCAAAATCTTGAATACAGTTTATTATGGAGGATAAAGCAGAGTGTACACTGTCAACAATTTCGGTATAATATTTTCGGTAGCATGTTGCCCAGTTAGGGCAACACACCTGGGCAACACGACTTTGGGCCCTGTGTACACTAATAGCAACATTTGGCCAACATGTTACCGAGATGTTGCTGTGACATGTTACCCAATTCGTGTTGCCCTGTGTACACTGCAAATAGAGCGAGCCTGTTGCTCGTTTCAAAACGTTTTCTTGGCAAGATGGACAGATCTTATAGGAAAAGTCGATGTCTGAGATAAAGTATGTAGATTTCGTACGTTTACCACGTTAACTTGGTCAAATCATCAACAGCACATTCCTAACTTTTATTGTCAATTCGTCTGTATAGATTCAATGGGAGTAGGAAGAAAATGTCGATTTAAATAGGTCAAGTTGTTTACATAAATCGTATTGTTAAAGATAATATCATACTTTGGTTTTTGTCAAAGAAATGCAGATTCATGGGCAAAAATATCAAGAAAGATACAGTAACAGTCATCTGTGAAATTCCCAGTCCCATACGGTGCCGACTTTTTGAGAAAACATTGAAAACACCCTTTAAATCTTTTCACCGTTATTTTTGATCGTTAAAAGATCACCTTTATCTTTTATTTTGATACCCAGCTCTAAGTTAGCCTATAGGTAAATCTGTGAATATTTCTGTTTTGGTTTCCAATACAATGTGGCACCCGTGGCGCTACCTACGTGGCACTATATGGTTAGCCTGTATTGCATGGGCGTGTCCTCCAGTGGGGCGTGGTGCGCGCGCACTCATGCTGTGCGATTCGCAAATCCGTATTTGGTATAGGCAATGGAATGCAAAGAGCATTTACGAAACGGAGGCTTAGGCTCAGGCTCTGGCTCAAGCACTGACATCCATGTGCTGAAAATATATAGGTTGTGCTTTTTCAATGAAGATGAAAGTAGATCCCGTTTTTAAACCAGAGAATCTACTTCAGAACCGCAGCCAAAAGCCTCTATTTTGATACCCGTTATTTCAGAATGGATTCACGAAATGGAGCCAGAGCCTGAGCCTGAGACTGAGACTGAGACGGAGCCTGAGCCTCCGTTTCGAAAACACCCATAGACACATTGGTTGGAATATTAATTTTTCTCGCGCATGTGCAGTATACGTTAAGCGCGCTGAATATGAGAGTCACCGGTCCCCGAAGCCTCGATTGCAGAGCCGACTGCTACCGATATAAACATCAGACGGAGGGAAATCTCTCCACATTTCATCACTTTACCGAGATCAACAGGGAGTTGGAGAGAATTCAACATCTCCTTTAGGAGCAACCTTCTGGTTTTTACAAGCCATACTATTTGACATTGCTTATCAGTTCATTCGGGAACCTATACACATGTCATAATTATAATACAGTAGCTGACAGGTGGATTTAGAAGCCAATTCCTCGTAGAAGTTCAGTAACTGTTGTTCGCTTAAGAATATCGTACCGTTATTGAGCGGCATCGAGCCACAGTGTTTTCAGCGATACACCTGTCGAGTTCACGCTCATACGCCAACTTTATTCTTTTTGAGGAGAAAGGTAAAGCGTGAGCAATCTCTTTAACTGGAGACGAATCTGAACTTTATATCCGAACAATAACTGTCAAGATGTTCTCGAAGCACCTCTATATCATTCTCTCTGGGCTCGTACTCGCCAGCTCCATCCTCGGTCAAAACTGTCCTTTCATCGAATGCCCGCCTGGATGGAAGATGTGGCGCCGTGCCTGCTACCGTTTCATCCCGAGAACGACCTGGGGTCAAGCCAAGAAACACTGCCAGGAGATTGGAGGAGAGATGGGTGCGCCCCGGTCACGTGAAGAGAATGATTTCTTTTGGAAGTACGGTAACGAAAAAAACATCCCAAAATATTGGTTAAACTGCAATGACCTAGACAATGAGGGAAAGTGGAAGTGTAACAACGTGCAGGCCAGCAAAACTTTCACCTTTTGGGCGGATGGAGAACCAAACAGAGGTAGACAAGATTGTGCCCGCACTTCAGAAAAACTACATGGACAGTGGATTAATGTCAATTGCAGCTATAAGTTCAAAGCATTGTGCATACGCCCCCCTTACTAAACTGCCGGCCACGCCCATGCTTCAGAACCATCGAGTATTATAGACTAATCTTGTGAAGTTGTAATCAAGACTGACATCATGACGTGGTCTGACATGCAGTTCTAAACTCTGAACTGAAATAATTATGAATCAATTGATCGTGGTTTCATTTTGCTCAATTTTAGGTCGCAGGAAAAAGTGACTTTAAAGTAGACAAATACATGTAACTGTAAAAGTTCTTGTTCTCTGGAGTTTTTGGAAGCTGGAGAATCAGTGATTCATTCCAAAAGCAACAAACTGTCAGTGGCAACGAATGTAAATAGAACTGTGAACTGTGTTGATTTAGTACAACATTTTGACTGCGTATTATTTCTGCTTAAAAAGTGTTTTTGGTGTTGTGCTTCAACATTTTAAATCAATATAAGTGTTTGGTGTTTCTGTGATTTCGTTTTAGGGAAAGATCCCAGGTAAATCAAACTGTTCAATGATTTCTTTATCAATTTTTTCTTAATTCATATTTTTTTTTATCTTAAAATAAGGTTTTTTTTCTTAACACTGCGGTGAAGGACCTTGTCCCAAAAATGGGCCAGGGATCACGTGTTTGGATCGTTCTAGAAAAATCTACACTCAGTGACCTACTCTCGTAACGTAACTCTTCTCAATACTCCTGAAGTTACCATTAAAGGGTTTAAATCTGCGTGCGTTAATTTCACGGAGCTGCCCAAATCATTGCAAAATAGTCTCATTATTTTGTTAAACATTATTTTGTTGCCAGCTGCCTAAGAGCCAGGAATTTATGAACACAGAAATACTAGTACTTTGGAGTTTGTGACCTCTGGTGACCTCACATTGTTCACACGTCACAAACCATAGGCGTTGAAGAGAGCCCATTATACTTTTGTTTAAGAAAATACATTAATTTGTAATAATGTAAAGCATTTTTTTGATGTGAAAAATAAATAAATAAAATGGATGCCATGTCCTTGCGCTCTAGTCATTGTGTACTAAAGTTAAACTTTTTATGTAGTTTACCAGTATCATTATTGTTCTTGGAAACTGGATTTTTCATGAGCCCGATAATATCATTATTTTCAATTGATAAGGAATTAAGCAAAAATTGTCCACGGAAAAGTTATTAAATGACTCATCTCAAACAAGATCAAGGAAGATACTGTAACAGTAATCTGTGCAATTTTCAGTCCAGTATGGTGGCCACTTTTTTGTTTGCAAAACAGTGAAAACGCCGACAGTAATTTTTTCGAAGAATCTTTTCATCGTTATTTGTTTATCTTTCAAATTAGATCAAAGTTGTTTTTGGTCATACTCTTTTTCTGGATAAATGTAGAATTTCAGGCAAATATTAACGATAATGAATAGAATTTCACAAAATTAACAAAAATGTTGTCTAAAATATTATTCTTTTTATGTCGAGTATATAAAGTCGAAGCATTGCCAACAGAGGGCGGCACATAGCTAACGCCGATGAAACGTTTTGAGTGCACGTAGCTGTTTCCCATTCCCTATAGTATTTTGTATTTTGAGGTTCGAGAGCGTGACATTAGACTGGGCTCGTTCTCGTAATGAATAATTAATCAAACAAAAGTCGCCAGTCAGGACTAAGGACTATAACTTAGAGTCAATTCTTTCATATTTGTCTGTTCCCGAATAGTCATTGTATACACGATGGTCTATAATAAAGTTTTCCATAGGCCTACGCCGTTTTAAGAGGCCTGCCTGCAGCCGCTGATGATCGATGATGCGTGTATTAAACTCAGTGCAAGCGCTAAAAACTTTCGGCCGTTGTTTATTTACCGACGGTGTACGGGAAAATTACTTCCCTTTTGTGGGTTTACGTAGTCCCCTTTTTATCATTGAAAGATTGTGGCCAAAACATCTCGATAAAATAAGCGAAGTGTAAAAATGTGAGCCCGAGTAGGCCTTTCATCAACAACTCTGCCAGCGCTTTATCGCGGGGCGTTTTTGCGCATGTGCGGCAATTAAAAGTTTTTAGGGGCGCTCAAATTTAAACTCGAAGTTGTGTCTGACAGTTTCCAGACTCAGGCGCCGCCCAGAGCTGAGAATCATCAATCTTGGCAGAAACCCATAATTATAAGTTATAATTAAAACGGGATGCATTATATTTCACGGTACTTTGACCAATGTCCGGAAATTGGGCGCAACTAAATTGGAGTCAAGTTTATTGAATTCCACAGGCCAGGAAAATTGAACTTTTGGGTGAAGGGATGGGGGTTATCATGTCACGGTGTTGAAGGTTCTTAGATCCGTACGTGGTGCTTCACAAAACAAACAATAAAAAAAGTCAATGCAGGGGCCAATTAGTTTTTCGTAAAAAATCGAATTGTTGAGCATATTATTATTTTTTTTATTATAAATCTCAAAATGTTTGTGCCTGTCATGGCAGTGTGTCAATTTGCTTGTGGCCTAATTTTAGGTTCTCTTAAACCTTGTGATTATGCTCAGGCTCGATACGTTATACGTCTTAGTCCGACGGGCGTTTTAATTGACCATGGGTGTGACTCAGGGGCGGCAGCGTACGGGCTGGTTTGGTGACTTGACCGTGCGCGCCACCGGACGTACGGTTGAATGGCTCGTAGTCGTACGTACACAGCTATAGGCGGGCTCGTAAATGTAATTTTTTTTCACGCCATTCGTTCGTGGCTTCGTTTTTCCCTACACGATTGGAAAGTACATTAGACAGACATTGGTCAGTTCGAGTTTCATCTTCCGTTTGAACATACTGAAAAAGACTGCGAAGTTTGCATCATCCGAATTAAAATAGCGAGCAGGAGAAAGCATGACATTTAACCCTTGACCTCTGTCCCACCTGTATTCATCAGTTTATTGTATTCTTAATTCAAGACACTATTCGATGACATATAAAAAGACCCGTGGCGATTTCACGATAGTTATTGTTTTATAAAATAATTAATTTCACATTTAGAATGAATTTGGTTTTTTTGTTTAATTGTACATAATTATTTAGGATCTAAATTTGAAATACTGTTGTAGATCAATTAATTAAGATGAAATGATGTTCATGCTACATACATAGAACCACATAATAACAGACTTGAATTAAGTCTACGGCTCCCACTGTAAAACTCCCGGGCCCGCCACATTCTGTGTGTACGATGTGCATTGCATTGCATGCAACGTTTTGAGTTCATAATTATTACAACAAAAATCCATCATGGCGCGATTACGATTCCCAGGCAGACCTGGCCAAAGATATGGCCGATCTCTCATCAGATTCATGCCACATGAAGCCAGAAATTCACAGAATCTCTTCTTCAATCTCACAGCCAACATCCAGAGGAATTTGAAGTGGTTTTACGACACATTTGGCGATTCAGACGAGGTAAAGTAAACTGCAGTTGATGTTTTCTGCTCGTGTGTTTTTTTTCGTTATTGACAGTAGGCCATTGACCATTGCAAACCAGTTATCGTAAATTTCGAAGCTCGGATGCTTTCCTCGTTTCCAGAAATGCCACTTTTCAGGTTTTGGCCTGAATTCAGGGCTTTTTTTCTCAGAAATGTGACAAATATTTAGTACTTGATTTCGTCTAAAACATCAAGAAAACACATGTTTTGAAAGGGAGTAGGGAAGGCTTAGTTTCATGTTTTTCTGGGCCTGTGTTTCAGGGTTTTTTTTCATGAAATTCTGGTGGCATTTCTATGTCAGTATGTGTTTTGTCGTGGATACTGAAAATTAGAAACACTTGGACATTGGATCAGAAATAAGAATTTGGACATTTTTGAGAATACAGGGGATTGAATAAACCTGTGGTGGATATGGGTTAATGATATTGATAATGAAGCCAGTTCATTGTCGTGGAAGACTGGAAATCTCGAGAATTGGGGTTAAATCGAGGAAGTTTGTCTTGTAAAACGTAGGATGGGAAAATTAACAGTCGGTTCTGGAACAATGTGGTCTGTTTGAAAACCTGAATAATTTAGCCAGCAAATTGTACAGATTATTTTGTTAAAAAGTTTATTAATTTTCAGACTTCAAATTCCAAAGCATTGATGAAAATTTGGTAGGCCTAGTGGTAGTTGTAGAAATCAACGCTCATGATGCCATGCGCCAGTGAGGGGTAATTATTAACTGCACAGCATGAGCATAGCCATCATGATGCCCAGTCTCTAGTCTAGGCCTTATCACCATTTTTGTTTGACAATGCATGAAGCAAGGAACAAATATTTGATGTGATTTGCAAAAAAAAGGAAATGTATATTTTGCCGTCACCGTCATTTATCTGATTGGCCAATTCTTAATATGTCATCGCCTTGCCGATCTTCTTTCTCTGAATGTTATTTTTCCGGAGGTGTTGCAACGAATCTGCGAATTCCAGCGAATTCCTGCGAAAACCACACAGTTTGACTGGAAACCAGTCCTATTGAAGATGGTGCTAGCTGAGTTGAATGAACGTGAATGCGGGCGACTGACGACATGTTTTTAGCCTCGTCGTCCACCTTCAAAACAAACCAAGTTGTTTTTTTGTCACAAATCTAACAAACAACAACCAAATAAACTGGTCTTTTTAACTCGATAGCGAATATCTCTCTGAACGCAACAACAGATTTGTTAGTCCGTCTACGAAACTTGGATTCCTAGTTTTGTCGCACCGGATTTGTAAATCTGACAATTTGAAGATTCGTTGCAACAGAGCATTTCTGCCAGCATATGACATAATAAAATTTGGCCAATCAGAGTCAGAGAACGGCAAAATAGAGTTTGTTGGAAGAATGAATGCATGTGCTGGCAAAATAGGCCTATACTCTGCCCAAGACTTAACCGTAAATTATGTTGATTGTTGGAGATACTTGCCTTTTTGTACTGGGTGCATCACCAAGGGCCGATTTCATTAAGCTCTGCGACGCGTCGCAACTCGATTTGCGACCCGTCATACCTGTGACGCGTCACATCTATGGGGTGAGTCCATAGATAAAGGATGTGTCTTAACTCTGCGACGCGTCGTAAGTTTTATGAAATCGGCCCCAGCACCCAGAAAATAGAGCTCGGTAAGAAATACAGAGTGTTAGCATATACATGTGCTTAGTAGAAACATGCAGAATGTGTCATAATAAAGTTTGTGAAATGGACGTGAAATTTGAGAATCTAAAATCATTTGCAGCACTTGCTTGAAAAATTGTGGTTTGGAATTTGCAAACTACAGCAAACGCCACGATAACGAACCAAGCAGAAGTTATCCTTCACAGTGGTTGTTTGATTTAGCAATTTGATCTTTTTAATCTTTGAAAGATCCAAAATAATTTTGGTCACTGGGTTTACTCTTTTTTTGGATAAATACAGCATTTCAGGCAGAAAAATTATATCCTGTAAGTTATAGGTAAATCTGTGGAGATATCTGTTTGGGTATGCTACCAAAATATGATACTACCTTTAAAAGTGACTGATTTGTTCACACTGCTAGATTTTTTCACAGCGTGGACCTGTGGAGAGTCTTTGATTCATGTTGAAAATTTGGACATGTGTGTTGAGAGTGGTGGTGTGGATGTATTTTGTGTTTTATAGTTAGGTTAAGGGTAATATCCAGACCTCCTGCGGAGATGGTAGTGTGTGGTAAGCAGCTCTTGTCCTGTGTGGTAAGTGCAGAGGGTTAGCGTTGATGAAAATCCTGATTTACTGAATAGTTTTTTTGTTTTCATAATTTACAGGAAGAAGATTTTGACGGGTTCCAATTAGATGATCGGGAGTTGCGAGCTCTTAAGCTGCTGCGAGAACAAGAAGAGGAGTTGCTGAAAAAGGAAGACAAAGAAACTTTGTTTCAAGGAAAAGTGAGAAGAATCTTTCAGGGACAGCCGCAGTCAATTCACAGTTCGGGCCGGAATATCCGCAATGTCATCCGACGTTCCTACGCTGCTATGCTCCGTGGTGAGGAGGACCTGTCCCCGAAGTCGTACACCGTACGGAAGCCAGAGGAACTCGTCAGGTATGAGGTCAAGTCAAGAAGGAAAGTCTCTCGGGACAAGCCGGAAGCCCCGGCTGATCCCATCTCACCCTCCAAGCTCTCCACCATCAAGATTAAGCTTTTGCCTGACGGGAAGCAAGCTAAGATCGTCCGGCACCGTCGTCCTCCATCTTCCTTGAATCTGGACTTTGTCCAGCAGGGCACGACCCCGAAGACCCTCACCCAGCAGGACAAGAGGATGAAGATGATGCAAGACAAGTTCCTCCGGGATCTTAAGGCCAGAGAACGAGTCCGTAAGCAGAAGGAACGGGAAAGGCTGCAGAGGCAGAAGGCAGCCGAGAGAGAAAAGCTCAAACGGGAGAAGGAGAGAGAAAAGAAACGGCAAAAGGTAGCGAGAGAGAAGTTGAAGAAAGAGCAGATGCGTGAGAAGAAGAAAGCCATAGCTCTTGCCAAGAAAGAAAAAATGCTGGCCAAGAAGAAGGGGAAGAAGAATTCCGGCCCAGTAAAATCAGAACCTGTAGAACCTCCTGCAAGACCCAAAGTAATATTGAAGGTGACTCACAAACTCACCAGTAAGAAAACAGTGGCAGCAAAGCAAATTTTAGCACGTGCCAAGGCACAACGCAAGCAGGCTCCGGATGCTTCCAGCAGTACCGTCGGCAAAAGGACAGTCAAGAAATCCCTCAAGCTGAATGACATGGTCGCAAATGTGAACTTCTTGCAGAGGACTACCAGTCCAACGGGTCACTCTGGAGTCTCTGGTAAGAAAACGGGGAAGGCGTCTTTACTTCCCATGCCTTCCTTGTCAGAGCACAGTGGCACGGACCAACCACAAGATGCTGTTAAACGGAAAAGGGTGAAGGTTTTGAAGAAATCGACAGAGAAGAAGACTATAGAGTCCCAAAGTTCTCCTCGCATTTCAGACCGGGAGAGCGACAGAGACAGTCACATCTCGAGCCCTCCTTCAGCCACGAAAATCGCTGGTGCTTTCTTTCTGCCTTCTGTCAGTGCTCGATCCTCGCGTGTCATCAAGCCTTGCAAGCGCTACCTGGAAGAGGATGAAGCCTTCTCGCCTCAGAAGTCACCCTCCGTCCAGGCTTCAAGGAAGTCCCTCTCAATGAGCTCATCATCAGTGAAGAAGGAGCACACAGAGATGGACGACAACTCATCATTTGCAGATGTATCCAGCGAGGAGGAAGATGAGGACCTTGAAATGCTCCCCTTTGATCGCTTCTTCAAGAAACCCAAAGCTGAACGCAGTCGACCTGTCATGATGCAGAAACAACGGAAGGGCCAGCTTAAGAAGGCAGTTGCAGGGTCTGTCAGAGCCAAACAGAAGTATAGCAATTCCTTCTTTTCCCAGTCAAATATGTCAAAAAGGCAAGGGTTTAAGGAGAACATCTCCTCATCTCGAATCTCTAGCCTCGCATTCAAGAGCTCCGTCTCGATTTCAAAGACAGCTAAAATCGGCAGAAACATTCGGAAAGTTCCCAAGCAAATGCTGAGCCAGAGAAAGAACTCCAAGTCTCAACCTCTGCAGAAGGTTTTCAAAAAGCGACAAGCGGACGACAAGACTCTACAGACGGAGGGGGTGACCTCCCCTATTCTTCAGGAAGTTAAAGGCAGCCACCGGGCACATTTACATAAGCTGGCTAAGGATAAGCGGACTATTTCATCGTCAGCAGAGGTGAAGACACCGCAGCATTCTCGACCATCGATGGGAGGGGATAGAGGAACTCATCTGGATGCAGGTAAATAATATTTGGGGAGAGAGTAAACCATTCAAGTTTTGCCTGTCTCTCTGATCATGCTGTACCCCTTCTTTCCATCGATTTAAATGTGTAATTTGTGCTTCCATGTTTGGTATGTGGATTGGTTTGCGGAAACACCATGTAAGAATCATTCGTACTTTCACACTTCAATTTCATTCACACTTCTCTCAAGGTCTCAATGATTCGACTAGCCTGCTCTAGTCCTCATCAGGAGACTTAGAGGACTAGAGCAGGCAAGTTGAAATGTTGAGACCATTCTTGCCTGCTCTAGTCCTCTAAGTCTCCTGATGAGGACTAGAGCAGGCTAGTCGAATCATTGAGACCTTGAGAGAAGTGCGAACGAAATAGAACTACGAAAGTACGAACGATTCTTACATGGTGTTTCAGCAAACCAATCCACATACCAATTGTCACCATGCAACGCCTCAAATCTTTCTTACATCCATGTTCTTGTCTTGTTATTTAGTCTTTTGAGAAAGATCCTGCTTGGATCAAAATGTCAGGCCCTCCTTACTTCAAGCATAAATTATTTTGAAAATGTATACAATGTGGAATTGTTATCCCTAGTTATCATGGCTATTCTATCATGATCTCGTGCCTGAAACAAACAGACCCAAGATGTCTGAAGCCATATAATCCATCAATTCCCATTTCACCATGATCCATTTTTTTTTGACAGTTTCTAAGCAGATGGCTGAGGCAATGGAAGCAGATATGTCACCAGAGACAGCAGACAAGGCATCCAAGGTAAGAGAACGATCTCATCTAGCCACCTGGGACCAATTTCATGGTGCTGCTTAGCACAAAAAAGTTGCTAAGCATGACATTTCTGTCTTAATAAAAACAGGGTCAACTACCAAATTTCCATGTTTGCTGTCCTTGTCTGGCTTTGATCAGGGAAAAAATTGCCCAATGCTAGACTTAAAAGCAGATTCAGGAAAGTTCCTTGTTAAATGCCGAGGGGTTAGGTTAGGGTTACAGAACTTTCCACAGGGATACTGCACAGTGTTGGACTTTGTTAGATTCAGGAAGGTTCCTAGCCAAAATGCCCAGGGGGTTAGGGTTACAGAATGTGCCACAGGGATACTGCACAGTGCTGGACTTTGGCAGATTCAGGAAGGTTCCTAACCAAAATGCCATCGGGAAAAGTCGGATAGATTTTGCTCTATCTGCTAGTATTCAAATTCCTTTTGCTATTTACAGACACCCAAGCCAGTGGTTCAAGTCAGCAGTGCCACTCCGTTGACCGGCGGGCCCAGGATCAAACATGTCTGCCGTCGGGCATCAGTAGCTTTAGGCCTGGAGGTCGCGACCTTCCCTGACCCCGGGGCAGCGATGGAGCACACGCTGAGTGCCCTGCCCCAAGATGAGAGGTCTGTGACCGAGCAAACTATGGCAGGTAAGAATAGTTTTCCAATTTGAAATACTTTATGTCTGACGATGTTTATAATTTTCCCTCGACAAAGAGACCATACGTTTCTTGAGAGAGACCCTCATGAAGACGAACAGAGTGCACTGTTCGGAATGTCAAGAGTTAAACCATTGGTTATTCTCAGAACCACACTACTCTCATAGAAGAGATTACATAGTGTCACTGCAAACCTACCTTATTTAGTACTTTCACAGCTTGAAGTCTTATTTATTCTTGAGAACTTCACTATTTTTGTGTTCAATCTTGACTCCACCAAAGCAATTCATCTGTAACGTTTGACAATTTTGGCACAGATTTGTCAGTGACTGATCCAAACCTCGAGTCGCCGAGCAAGTACAACCGGAAGAACCGCGGAGCCAACTATAAACGGATGCGCATGGCGCTGCTCAACGAAACAGATAGCAACGGGGAGGAGAAGGTTGTTCAGCGGAAGAGACGGACACAAGGAGAGGTGACAGAAGACGGTCTACCGTTCAGACATAACAGGAAGTCCCGCGTCGCTCCATACAAAGGAGTCAAGGTTACGTCTTCTAAACGACACCGATGCAAGCAGTGCGGCCCTTGCCAGCTGAAGGAGGATTGTGGTGTCTGCGACTTTTGTTTGTATGTCATTGAAAAGTGAACAAAGAAAAATTGACTGGAGCGGGATTCGAACCGGCGACCTCCTGAATACCGTTCTGCTCTACCAACTGAGCCATCCAGCCCGACGTTGGTGGTGACATTATCTTTGTTCGTTTGGCAGTCAGAAGCCATGAAACCATGCACACAACACAACACCCCAGGGATCATTTCATTGATACGCGCAGCAATGCTGCAACCTGGACCCAATTTCATAGAGCTGCTTAAGCAAACAAATTGCTTAACCATGGAAAGTCTTTCTTGATCAAACAGGATTACCAACCAAATTTTCATATGATGTTCACTGCTTTTGACTTGTATTTGGCCATTGTTTGCTGAGCATAACATTCACACGGAGTTTTGGCTGGCAAACTGATTTTATTTACCAAGGTTTTTGGTGCTTAAGCAATTGTTGGTTCTTAAGCAGCTCTATGAAATTGGCCCCTGTTCGAATCCCGCTCCAGTCAATTTTTCTTTGTTCACTTTTCAATGACTTTAAATTCAGTCAGTTTCCCTTGTGGTTATTTGATGATTTTGTTTGTATGTCCCGGAAATTTGTCAATAGAAACTTCTCAAACAATAGTTCTCACTTTTATTAGGGAGAGTCTTTAACCCCCTTCAGCCCAGTTTTTCCTTTTATTCAAGATAAAATAACAATACATCAATAAGGCAAGCCTTTGTTGGTGTAGATCCAGCATTTTTTTTTTTTCAGAAGTATTGCTCGTTTTACTGAACATTTTGAATTTTTATTTTTTCAGAGACAAAACAAAGTTTGGAGGACCAAACACAAAGAGACAAGCTTGCATGTAAGTATGAACAAATTAATCCAGTCAGTTTCCCTTGTGGTTAATAGAACAGGGTATAGAAATAGACCTCATGTAAAATCATACCGTTACAATCTTTTTGCCTGAAATGCTGTATTTATCCAGAGAAGAGTAAAACCAAAGACTGAAAAACCTCACATTGAAAATTACCTTATAATTTTGCGTAACCCATTTTCCCACTATTTTCTACTGTTTCCAATGATCAATTGAGCTGAAAATTTCACGTTTGTTTTTATTTACTGACAAATCAAATTATGAACACACAACACAGGCATGCAACTTTTCCTTGGATCAGCTGATTTCCTCTTTTTTCACTTCACTCTGCCATTGCAAAGTGAAAAACACTGTACAAAATATGGTCAAGATTGGAATTTCCTCGTTTTTTGTTAAGTCAAAGTTGCATGCCTGACAACAGCTGTTCTGTCACCTTCACCAATTGTGTACTTAAGCTATTTTCATTTCTCTTTCCATTTTAACAGACACCGGAAGTGTTGGAACCCGATTTACAAATTTGAAGTTTTAAAACAAGGTAGGCCGTTCAATCTAAAAGGAGTTTAGAAAAGCCCTTCCACACATCGGATCCCCTCACACCCCAGTGAGCACCAATCACAAAGCTCCTCCACGGAACAGGATCCCAGGGAATCACATATAAGGACCTCGCATCCCTCATTTCATTCGTCTCCTGATGAGGACTAGAGCAGACTAGTCGAAACGTTGAGACCTAATTACGAGAAGTGCGAACGATATAGAAGTGCGAACGATATAGAAGTGCAAACGATATAGAAGTGCGAACGATATAGAAGTGCGAACGATATAGTAGTGCGAAAGTACGAACGATTATTACATGGTGTTTCCGCAAACCGATCCACATGAAAAGAATTTGTTGACCCTTTCCAGAAGCACATTGGACCGACCAAGTCTGCGCATTGTGATTGCCGGGGCTGTATACTCCCAAGGGAGTTGAGATGGTTTCAGGAATGCAAATATCTCTCAGTATTATTATTATAAACCATTTCAACTCCCTTGGGAGTGTACACTCGGTGCAATATTTGGTTGATTGTTGCTGGCATTTAATTAGGCTAATTAATAGCTGATAAGATGGCATGAGGACTAACAGGTATTTTGTCACCTTCTTTTAAAAACCCAACAACCTCTTGCAGTTCAAGAAGGGAAGCTTGAAACCGTACCTGTACCGCTCGAACATCAAGACCAACAAGACCAGCTGGAATATGTCAATGCTTCGATGACCCGGACCAGGGCAGTGACCAATCAGAGGCAGGGACAGCGCAGGACGTCACCCTTCAAACAACGATCCCGGCTAGGCAAGCCCAAGGCCCGGATCAAACTTCCGACTCGACGGAGCGTGAAGGTCTTGGCTTCCAACCGGCCCATGACCAAGTCCCAACGAATTCAAATGGAGAAAGACAAGGTAATACAGAAATACCTCCGTTATAAACTTAACATTTTTTTAGAATCAGGAGGACCTGGCATTTCGATTGTAGCGGGATCATTCTCAGAGGTTAAAATCTTGATGTCGATCCTGCTAGGACCAAAACGTCTGGCCGTCCTAACTCCAAGCAGTATAGATTTCATGGATGACAGCCAGAACTGTGAATGTGTTCAGCTACAAACCATGAAGCATCTTCTTGTAAGCCCCGAGCTTGAAGAGACTCATGGCCTTGTCTCCCCAGTCAAGGACCTGTGTCTGGATAGGAGTAGTGTAGCCACTCGATAAGAAGAAGATATGTTTCATTGGAAATTGATCAAAGAAAATATGACTGGAGCGGGATTTGAACCTGCCACTCGCATTGTATGTTTGTCGATAAGCAGTTTGCAGCAGCTTATTACTTTTTTTTGACCCACAATTTGTGATTTCTCACTGGATGTCTTTTCTTTGGTTTTGTTTTCCGTCTGTTCGTCAGGCCAAGCTGCGGAAGTTGGAGGCCAACAGGACAAGCTCATCCAGCTTGACCCTTGCCAAACAGAAAACCAAAGCCCAGGTTGAGCCGATAAAGATCACCCACCGACAGCACAGGATCAACATAGACTTCAAGGTAGTAAAGATCTATAGAGCCTTCCTGAATCTGCCAAAGTCCATGTGCAGTATTCCTATGGCACATTCTGTAACCCTAACCCCCTGGGCAATTTGGCTAGGAACCTTCCTGAATCTGCCAAAGTCCAACACTATGCAGTATCCCTATGGCACATTATGTAACCCTAACCCCCAGGGCATTTTGGCTAGGAACCTCCTGAATCTGCCAAAGTCCAACACTGTACAGTATCCTATGACTCATTCTGTAACCCTAACCCCCTGGGCATTTTGACTAGGAACCTTCCTGAATCTGCCAAAGTCCAAAACTGTGCAGTATCCCTATGGCACATTCTGTAACCCTAATCCCCTGGGCATTTTGGCAAGGAACCTTCCTGAATCTGCCAAAGTCCAACACTGTACAGTATCCTATGACTCATTCTGTAACCCTAACCCCCTGGGCATTTTGACTAGGAACCTTCCTGAATCTGCCAAAGTCCAACACTGTGCAGTATCCCTATGCCACATTCTGTAACCCTAACCCCCTGGGCATTAAGGCTAGGAACCTTCCTGAATCTGCCAAAATCCAACACTCTGCAGTTTCCCTATGGTACATTCTGTAACCCTAATCCCCTGGGCATTTTGGCAAGGAACCTTCCTGAATCTGCCAAAGTCCAACACTCTGCAGTATCCCTATGGCACATTCTGTAACCCTAATCCCCTGGGCATTTTGGCAAGGAACCTTCCTGAATCTGCCAAAGTCCAACACTGTACAGTATCCTATGACTCATTCTGTAACCCTAACCCCCTGGGCATTTTGACTAGGAACCTTCCTGAATCTGCCAAAGTCCAACACTGTGCAGTATCCCTATGCCACATTCTGTAACCCTAACCCCCTGGGCATTTTGACTAGGAACCTTCCTGAATCTGCCAAAGTCCAACACTGTGCAGTATCCCTATGTCACATTCTGTAACCCTAACCCCCTGGGCATTTTGACTAGGAACCTTCCTGAATCTACCAAAGTCCAGCACTGTGCAGTATCCCTATGTCACATTCTGTAACCCTAACCCCCTGGGCATTTTGGCTATAGGAACCTTCCTGAATCTACTGTAATCCTATGGCACATTTCCTTCATACATTTTGTTAATCAATTTTCTTTGTTTTTCCATAGGAGGATTATGACATTGACGTGGCTTGGTTGCGTGGCATTGCTATACTGTCCTCTGAGCCGATGGTACCCCGCACAGTGTGTTACTTATGCAGTAGCACCGGTAAACATGAGGTAGGAAGCTAACTGGTTCTTGAATGAACTTTTTGATGTAAAAGACTGGCACTAGTCGATGCTACACGAACGATCCTGTCCCAACCTGGTGGAATTATTATTATTATTATTATTTATTCGACCTCAACAACAAATACAATACAGAACAAGAACAAGAACAATGATGTTGAAACAAAGCCCAAGCACACAAAAAAACAAGCAAAGGAACGTAAACAATGATAATTTATAATAGTAATTATAATCATAATGGAGAGCGGCTAGACAAGAAGAACAGCAAAGTAAAGGCGATGAAAAAACCGTAAGACCAAGGAGAGGAGCATGCAAGAATGGGAAATCAAATTCACGTTAAGACTAAACAACGGGAAGAACCAATAAAACTAACAACAATGACAATAACAATATTATGCAGGTCAGCTAGGGACAACAAAAGTAAACTAAATTACTGTTGCTCGGAAGCATGCGGTCCCAACATAATATGTACTACGACAAAAGACACGTAAAAAGCACACATAACAGGTTGAGAGGAAAAACAACCATTGAGAGGAATGACCCATAATAGAACGGTACAAGTCTGCTGATGCTACATGGACACCATGCAAATCCTGCCCCAACCTGGTGGAATGACCCATAATAGAATGGTACAAGTCTGCTGATGCTACATGGACACCGTGCAAATCCTGCCCCAACCTGGTGGAATGACCCATAATAGAATGGTACAAGTCTGCTGATGCTACATGGACACCGTGCAAATCCTGCCAGTCTTCAAATGTCCCTAATTGGTTGTAACAACCTCTTTGGTAATTTGTGTCAAGTTATGATTTGCTAAGAAATATCTCCTACAGAAAAATGTACACGGTACGGTATTCTTTAAGTAGCAGGCTCAAATCCTCCTCCAGTTCATTTTCTTTGTTCACCTTTCAACGACTGTTATTTCTTCCGTAGCTAATTTACTGCAATATTTGCTGCGAACCGTTCCATTCCTTCTGTTTGGAGGATAATGAGCGCCCTCTAGAGGGAGAGAAGGAGAACTGGTGTTGCCGACGATGCAAGTTCTGCCACGTCTGCGGCCGTCAAGAAAAGGTAAATGATCAATTCCACGGTTTGGTGTTTATGTTGTAACCTAACGTAATCTCTGTTTCCGCATATTTGTAATGGTATACTTTATACCTGATTCCATTGATTTGAAGGAAGGATCCATTGCCCAACCTCTCACTAAAACTTGTATAAAACAGGATGCCAGCTTCATACAGCCACTAAGCACAGAAATTATGCTTACCACGGATATACGATAAGCACAGAAATTTCTTGTCTGACCCAAGCAAATTTTTCTTTCTCAAAATTCTGTGCTTTGAAATATAGATTTATAAATATTAGAATACAAATTTTGTGAAATGGTCGACATGAAGAAAAGAATGAAAATGTTGTTTTATATGCATAAATGCTCAAGCAGTTCTATATTTATTTTTTTTTTAGGCCTAAAAAAAAAAATTGTTGTGTTGCCCTCCGACCGTAGCGACCGACCGTAAAATGCCAAAACTTTGGGTCGGGGATTTTTTTTTTTTTTTTCTCTCTGAGTCCTAAAGTATAAAAACTCAACATTTTGGACAGAAAATGTTAGATTTAGCAGTAAAAAAGCGTGTCTCCTCAAAACAACCCAAGACCGTTGATTTATAAGCCCTGGTGACCATACATCCTGTATTTTTTCTTAAATGTTTGAAAGTCTGCCAAAAAAAAAATTCGACCGACCGACCCAAAATTTTAATTTTTCCACTTGAGGGCAACACAACCATTTTTTTTTTAGGCCTTATCAATGAAATTTGGTATTAAGACATTAAAACCTGATGACAATCAGAACAAGAAGTCACAGTGTTTCTTCAATTGCTATATTTGTTTGTTTTTCAGCTCTTGACGTGTGATAAATGCCACAGCAGCTACCATCCTGAATGTCTAGGACCAAACTACCCGACAAAACCTTCCAAACGGAGAAAAATATGGGTGAGATATTTTCTTTCAATCGTCACGTTTTCATGCATCAGGAAAACTTACTAATAAACTGCTTTTATTTTAGAGCATATCACAATTAAAAAAGTCTCTTTGCGCTTTTAAGAAAGGAGAAAGAAAGAAATAAAAATGGACATAGAAGGATTCACATAAACACAGTCAGAAATTTCAATTTAAAGGTATAATTCATGATTGGTAAAGGTCACCGAACAGCACTCAAACTTTGTCAGATCAAACATGTACATGCAATAATAAACCTGCGAAAATTTGAGCTCAATCGGAAAATAGTGAAAACCAGACTCGATTTTTCTTATAAAACAAAGAATGATTTTGATCAAAACTGTTTTTGTTCTTTGTTTTGCTATTTTCTGGATAACGTCCATTTCATAATGAAATATTTTAACGATAAGCTCCTACCAGCACCATCTTCATCCCTTAAAGTTATACATAAATCTGTGACCATTTCTGTTTGGGTATGTTACCAATCCCGTACTGTACCTTTAGATGGATAGTAATGACTGAAGAGAGGTAAGGCACACCGCACAGTTTTCTACTTGTACGCCAATCAATACTATTTTATTTGTTTGTTTGTTTGTTTTTCAAGGTTTGCACAAAATGTGTGAAGTGTAAAAGCTGTGGATCAACGACACCCGGTCAGGGACCAAGTGCCCAGTGGACCCATGACTTCTCTCTCTGCCAGGACTGTGGAAAGCTTTTTGACAGAGGTAAAAATAAAGAGAGAAATCCAACCCCCTTCTTAACTCAAACCTTCAATTAAATCTTTGTTTCGCAGGTGCCCCATTCCCTAATTGCTTTAATAGCGAGCTTTAGATTTTCACATTGACTACGTCGACTGATACGTGATTGCATCATGCCGAGTCTTTGCGCATGCGTCACGTCATCACCAGCGTTGACCCAGTGAGTCGAGGATGCACAAAGTATGGTTTTGACGTTCAGCACGACGTTGTGGTCAACGTGAACAAGGTCCATGTTCACACTAATCTAACGCACTCTAATACCCCACTGGGACGTGGAGTGTTTATAATACATTGGATTGGAACACGTGTTCATTCATCCTCTTTGGCAGTAAAATGGGCTCAACGGATTCGTCTATCTCAGGCCCCTCTCAGACTCCTTGTAGATTTATTCAAATTTGTTTACTTGCATTTGGCTATTTCCTTGTATATTTTAGGCAAACGTGTTGCGATACATCACTTCTTCTGTTCCTAATTGCTCGTGCCAAGGTCGTAGCCGTTGTCACGTCTGCTGAGTCCTTCTTACTTTTGCCTGATTTTGTTGTCTTCATTGCAGGTAACTACTGTCCAATCTGTAGACAGTGTTATGAGGATAACGACTATGAGTCTAAGATGATGCAATGTGCAACCTGTAATCGCTGGGTCCACGCCAAGTGTGAAGGTCTGACAGGTATGTTGAATTCTACCATTAGTTTAGGATTTTATAGCCAGAAATACTCATATTTGTTATGCTCATATATTTAATTGTTGTGTTTGGTCAGCAGTATTGGAAACGGAGGCCCTAGGGTCATAGTTATTAGGTTAACTTTTCCTTTTCCCGGCATTTGCTGCTGGCCTGGTGTCGTATTTGTATTTAAACTCATGGTCTGCTCTGTGTATCCATTGTGTGAAGAATGCCGAATAAATAATAATAATAAAAAATTTAACAGCAGTCAGGGTGTCCAAAACAGCAAACAGGGTGTCCAAAACATTCAAAGATACACCTAGTGTCCCAAATATCAAACAAACATTTCGTGTCCAAGCTAGCTATTATGGTGTCCAAAGCAGCAAGCATACAGTAAATATGGTGTCCAAAACAGGGCCTTAAAGGAGCAGTACAGGATTGGTAAAATACCCAAACAGAAATGTTCACAGATTTACATATAAAATTTCAGGACATGAAGGTGGTGGTAGAAACATACCATTCAAATATTTCTGCCTGAAAAGGTGTATGTATCCAGAAATTAGTAAAACAAAGAGCGAAAACAGTTTTGATCTCGGGGTAAGATCAAAACCATTCTTTATGTTTGAGTCGGGTTTTGGCTATTTTCTTGTGACTCTGATGTCCGATTGAGCTCAAATTTTCACAGGTTTATTATTTCATGAACATGTTTAAACAAAGTGTGAGTGCTGTTCTGTGACCTTTACCAATCATGTATTACACCTTTAATTATGCCTTTTAGCTCTCATTAACGGTCGGTGTGTATCTACCTCCGATGATCTCATGGTTTTTACTTTTGTACACAGATGACATGTATCATATAATGACAGACCTTCCAGAGAGTGTACCCTACACCTGTGCTAAGTGTGACCCCGTCCGACCAGCTAAATGGCAGGTAGAGATAGAAGAGGAAATGGAAGCAGGGTTTCAGAATGTCTTGAGGGCGATGTTCCATTGCCGGAGTGCGCTGCATCTCGTCAACGCAGAGAAGAAGGTATGATGAATACAGATCCTAGCTTGGCAATACGCACATGTGAAAAGATGACATCATGAACTAAACTAAAAGAGTAACTTTGTAGGTTGAATTTAGGGATTTAAAGGTAAATTTATTAAGCTGAGGTTGGTTTCGAATCAGTGACGTAAAGGCCGGTTCACACTCGCTGCGTATTTACTATGTACCCTGTGCGGCATTCCACTGCTGGTAAGAACGCGCAATGTGAACTGAATGTGCGCATCCTTTTGTGCAGCATTTGAAAACAAGAAAAGTTTGTACGCAGCAATTTGATCGAACAAGTTAAAATATTTCAACATCCGCGGGATGCGAACACACAGCAGTGACTTGAAAGATGGCAGAGTATGAACATCGAATGTGATGTTTCTTTCAAGCAAGCAAGAGGTAACTTGAAGAAGTGCTGCAAGTAACTGGTTGATTGACCAACTGATTTCTCTATTTTCATTGCAGCCTAAGCTCAGTCGGTCCGGCAATCGGTCAGTATCTCCGGCCGGCTCGACAGGTACCCCACGCGACCTCACCTCATCCCCTGCTCTGAGCGACACACTTTCAGTTGAGTCCCTGTCCAGTCTCAGCGAGTCCAAAGCTGATTTCATCTCGCGCCGAGTCTCTCCCCGCTTTTTGAAGGACCAGAAGGGCAACATGAGAATCCCAGCCCTGAAACCGAAAGAGAAAACGAGTACTGCGTCCACCTCAAATGAGCCTTCTGTGAGTCAAGAGAGTGTAAAACTTCAGAGGACTTCCTCTCCATTGAAAGAGAGGAACGCTGCTGAGGAGGTCTCTGAGATGCCATCAGAAGGTGCGATGGAACCAGTTTCAGTGGAATCACCGAAAGGTAGTCATCACGATGGTGGACAAGCAATAAATCTGGTTTCTGAGGTAACCTCAGATGAGATAGCAGCATCAACGAACCATACACCTGTCTGTGGTGTCCCGTCGGACGATGGAGCTGATGGACCTGTTGTGTCTCAACCTCCTCCTTCCCCAACCCTTGTCAGATCCTCCAACTCTCCAGCAGATGGCACAGACTCCAAACATAATTCTGACCATGTATCAGACTCATCAGCAAACACGGCCTCACAATTTGAGGCTCCGGAATGTGTTGCTAAGCCAGAGTCTCCACAGGAGGCGAGTACTGATGTATCCATGGAGACCATCACCAAGGAAACGAGTACTGAGACCCTCCCATCACCGATTTCAAATACTGATTCATTGCTGTTGGGCACTCACGTGAGTAAACAAGGAAGAACTAATGCAGAGCTGTCCATTTCTGCTGAGCAAAATCCACCTGAGGAATCAGTGCAGATAGAAATGCCTGTCCTGGATTCTAGCGGTGCTGCAACCAAAGAGGGCGATCCCACTTCTGCCACCACTTCTAATGTCGGCGAAGATCAAATCGAGTCAGAAGACAAAAGTGAGCAATTAACAGAAGGTGAATCTGCCGTCTCAGTGCAATCTCACGGAAGCGTTCCGTCAACTGAAACCGCAGTCCAGCAAAGTTCAAGCACTTCGCCTCCCCAAGAATCTAATGAGCAATCTGACCTGCAGCCGGGTGAAGTGAAAGACGTCATCCATGTTCCAGGGAAGGAGTCTGTCAGCACTGGAGATGCACCGGGTGACAGCGGGCCCCTGAACATGGATAAATCTATCCACGATACACCACCCAATGAAAACAGAGCAGCATCTCCCGTAGACCAATCAGATTCAAGTGCCAACACTGACCAAGCTGGTAACCAGGCAACGAATGATGTCACAATGCACAATGCGTCGTCAGAAAACCTAGCAACAGACAATGCTTCACATGAGAACTCCTCACCCAAAGACGAGGAAAAAGGTTTTGATGATTCCATTGGCACCGAGGTGGATCTTTTCAGAGGGGTCAGCAAATCACCCACAGAGACTGGACATCCAAAAGACATGAAAGCCGTCAACAGAAGAGTAAAGAACGGACATTATAAAACAGTGGTAAGTTCCATCAAAGATCTGAAGTTGGAACTTTTAGTGTGCTACCAAGCTTCCACAGCTTAGTGTACAATTAACATGTAACTGTTTAGAGGGTAATATTTTGACATTTTAATAGAAAGCAAAGTTAGCTATAGGCAAGCCCCATCATAGATAAATAGTTCTGGGCCCAAATTCATGGAATCTGTTACGGCATATTTTTGTGTTTACGGGTACTGCTACGATTGAAATCTATTTCATGGAATCGGTAAGCAAGACTTTCATCACTTAATCGGTTTATAGCAAAGAATTTCTAGGCTAACCTTGATTTTTTTCTGCTAACATGCTTCCATATGCATTCTGCAGAAATTCCTTGCTTAGTGTTTCCAAAAAGAAAACTCTCCCATGACTTACACTAACTGTTCAAGTTTTATTGAGGTATTTTTTCCGTTTTTCTCCCCATCAAGTCCGAGTTCTGTGACGATTGTGTGCGCATTATCCAGCAGTCTTTATCCTCTGAGACGGAGCAGACACAAGCACTCAAACGCAGCAATCGCACCGCCTGCTCCATCTTCCTGAAGCACATGTCCAAGATGTTCCCCTGGTACAAAGTGGAAACGTCCAGATCCTGGGAGCAAAATCAAAAGTACCCTGAGTAAGTGGCTTGTTCCATTTTGTTTTTATGGGGGTTAGGCCTATATCTCATTGATTATAAAGCTTCAGGCAGCAGTTTCAGTGATGATGTCGTCATTTTTGTGATTAATGTTTAATGTTATATTTCGGTCCAATATTTGGCAAATTTCTCTACCTTGTTTCCTGAGTAATTTGTATTTTCTGCAATCTGAACTTTGATTGGCCTACTGTGGTCACACCACTCTTCATCAACCAATCACAGCCCTTTTTACATATGCATTGGAATGCCAAATTTTTGTAAACCAACTTATGATTGGTTCCCATGTGATTGTACAACCCTTGACCAATGTGATTGGCTCATCCTGATCACCCCACTGACAATCAACCAATCCCATTCTTCCTCTCATGATGCTGTAGTGGGATGTTGTCTCAGGCCGTGCTGCCTCCTCATAGTGATCATGAGTATGCCCAGTGGAAGCACACCAACCATCCCCTCCCATCGATGCTCCAGCCTTCTCCTCTCAAGCGCCTTCCATTCTCTCCAACCAGCCGTGCTCCGGCCAGAATCATTGGTAAGACATCCACTTCACTATCAAGTGTCAATCTACAATGCAGGGTTCAGACAGTCATGGAAACAAATCCAACTAAAATCTTGTACTCAAAATCTCATCTGCCCAGCCAAAGGTTCTATGAAAACATCAGAATTTCCATACTGATTTGTATTATGCGACAACATCTACTATTTCAGAGTCTCAAAATCAGTAAAAATTTATCAGTATTAAACTTGTCAATAATTTTGCGAGGTTAGAGCTTATTTATGACACGCAAGTGATTGTATGATATTCATATATGACACATTTGGCTTCATATGACATACATAATTGACATACATACGACATGTGTAAACATATAACATTCATATGACACACATGTGAAAGTATGATATACATATGACACACAATCACATGTGACTTTATATGGTTTCTTCATCCAATTGTGTGTTCAGGAGGGAATGCTCAGGTGGCGCCTCTGGCCGAGCCGAACACTGATGACACCCGTCGATGCTGTCTGTGTGGACGCTTCTCCGACGAGGAGCCCAACAATGGTGGGAGATTGCTGTACTGTGGACAAGTAAGACTGCATCTGTTGCATATTCATATCCTCCTCATGAATATTTATTAAGAATGAATAGAAATGATGCCTATGGCTATGAATATTCATGATTTCCATATGGTATTACAGGATGGATTGATACAAATTAAGTGCTGGTTGTGACCTGCCAATTTTAATATGCGTTCATGAATATATATGAAATTAGTCATCCGAAATATGAATATTCATTGTTCCATCATAGGATGAGTGGATACACATCAACTGTGGGTTGTGGTCGGCGGAGGTCTTCGAGGAAATTGATGGGTCGTTAATCAACGTGCATGCCGCTATTTGGAGGGGACGCCAACTGGTAAGCAGAAGTTACGACACAGCATCCTTCAATCATTTCTTGACAGATGATATAGTTGCAAATCCTTGCCTTGGTGCTTGAAGGCTGTGAAAGAGCGATCCAAATATGACACATTTAGAACAGGCGTGCTACTTTTCCTCAGATCAGCTGATTTCCTCGTTTTCCTCAGCACACTCATGCCATTGAAATTAGAAAAACACAGCACAAAATCTTGTAAAGAATGGAATTTCCTCGTTTTTTGTTAAGTCTGGGTTGCATACCTGTTAGAATTGATCTGTGAACTTCCGTGTACTTCTCAAACACGAGGGTGCGTGTACATTACACAATGCACTTTCACAGTCTGCTAAAGTGAAGCACGCCAAGTCGTACCTGAGCTGAGAGTGTGATGCTTGTGTAGCACATGCAGGTGGCACTGTGTCCAGTGCCCGTGGTGGCTCAGCCCAAATTCAGCACAGAGACCCTCGGTTTCAATGAGGATATGCGCAGAAAGCGCTAATGTGAAATCCCTCTTTTTGCAAGCAAGATACCTTGTCTTGTCTTGTTTAGTCGGAGCTTTTCTGTGATGAGAATATTTCTCTAGGAAAAAATCCCCAAAGTTGCAGAAACAAAATATTTTATATGCCGCTGGAGGTGGTAGAGAAATTTTAAGAAAATGAGATGAGTTGTAGGATAAATTGCTAGCTGGATATGGATGTCTTCGATGGGTCTTTTGAGACAATTTTTTATCATTTTGCTTCTTCAGCGTTGTGAAGGATGCAGCAAGTTTGGAGCGACTGTCGGCTGTTGCCAACGTGGATGCCCGGCCAACTTTCATTTCATGTGCGCCCGTGAGAAAGACTGCGTCTTCCAGGAGGACAAGAAAGTCTTCTGCAACATCCACAGGGACAAGGTCGATAGAGATGTAAGTAGGAGTTTAACGTCCCTGAGGTTAACGTCAGCAACTTGTTGGCTGCTCAAACCAGATGTAAGGGTATAATACATGATTGGTAAACGTCACAGAGCAGCACTCACACTTTGCCTGATCAAACATGTGCATGAAATAATAAAGCTGTAAAAATTTGATCTCATTCGGACATCTTACTTGGTTCGAAAAGAAAAAAAGTGCCCACTGAGGCATAAATGCAATTTGATTTTCTGTCAGAACTTCTAAATTATGACTTTTTCTTTCAAATTTGTAGATAATTCAGGATGGCAATTTTGCCGTCCTACGCCGCGTCTGCGTCAGCCTGGATAACATGAAGCTGAACCGCAACTTCACTCAGGGTCTGGAGGTCAGTCGCATCAACATGATGGTTGGGTCCCTGACCGTGGATGACCTGGGTCGGCTCGGACCGGTCTCTGACCAGATAGATGCCTTGTACCCGCTGGACTTCAGGTGAGTCATTCGTTTGTACCGAAAGAGGAACATTCTTTTTTGGCCAGGAAGGTGTTCGACCCTAGTACTGAATTGCTAATCACCCCTTCCTCCCTCCTGCCCTCCCAGAAGATTGTTTTGTTTCTGAGTGGGGAGCAAAGGTCACCATTTAAAAATAGTTGGAACTTTTATTCAATGTTTTCTACCACCAAGTGCACTTCTGCCGATTTTCCAGCAAAAATATGTTCAAAGCTTCAATCATTTGTTTTCTAACATGTCTAATTCACTTCATAATTAATGCATTTATCGATTCCTTTGGTACCTCTCGATGAAGATTTTGCCCCTTTCTTGCCAAAATGAATGTCTAAATCACTTGCTAAATTTTTCACAAGGAAAGCTTTTTAATGTACTGTATAACTGTATCGATCTTTTCCTGTTGTCATTTTTTGAAACAGGTGTCAGCGAGTTTATTGGAGTACATTTGATGCTCGGCGTCGGTGTGTCTACACCATCCGCATCTTTGAGTACAAAGAAGCTGATTCTCCCAAATCACCCCTGGACGTCAACCACACGACGGCTCACAGTCCAGGCATCCTCAATAGGAAGGCATTCGGGAAGTCACACGCTCACATCACGGAGCTGCCCGATGACATGCCCAGCATCCCGGAGATGGACGAAGCAATCGAGGCTCAGCTAGGAATCGAGAAGGCCGGCGTGGAGATGCTGGATGGTGTCTTTGAGCTGTCCTTGGACAGCACGGGACTAGAGTCTCTCCTGGATCCTGAGATGCTCTTACAGTGTGAAGCCGACCTCCGTGATGGGAATGTCGATCCGGAAGCTGTTCTGACAGCAGCCCTGGAGCAGGTTGACGAGGAGATCGCCATGGAGATTGGTAATTCGGATCTTCCTCTTCAAGACCAGACAACAAAGGCAGACCCTAGTCTTGTTAATCTTGCCAGTGATGTGGTAGAGGAATCTGTTGATAGGTTGGCCAAGAGCTGCCCCACCTTTGGACCTGATGAGCTATCAGCAGCATTTTCGACAACATGTGATGATGCGAGGCTCACACAATCCTGGCCGACGCCATCACCCAGTTCTAATTTGAACACAGCAGGACTCTCAGAGAACACTCTAAAGAGCTTGCCCATGACTTCTTTGAAGAGCCAACCGTCAATGTTGATGGATTCTGACGAAGGAGGCTCTGATCTCTCTGATGATCTCAGCCGCATGGTGATGAGTCTAAACTATGCTGCCCACAATGCCAAAATTGAGGAGAATAGGAGAAGATCTTCGCAAGATAGTGTTGCATCTTCACAGAGCCAATCTGAATCAACACCAAAAATGCAAACATCTGAACCTACAACTGAGGTCCTTAAAGGTGGCCAGATGAGTCAAGTCTTAGATTCGTCACTGAACACAGCCAATCCAATCAGTTTGGTGAGTCCAGGCATGGGATTTGATGTAAGCAATCCTCCTTCTCTGCCGCTTATCTCAGGAAATGCTTCTCACAAAGATCCAAGTGCGATACCATCCACTCTTCATTGTAGTAGAGCAAGTCTAGAGAAGCAGAATACAGACATCTTGTCTCTCGGATCTCTGTCTAAGGAGACCGTAAAGACTGTGCTAGATCTCTCACAGACACCAACAGAGAACCTTGTTGGTGGACAACATCAGAGGTCTGACATGATCCAGCCACCACTTCCTAGTACCCACCAAGACAGCACCGACGCGGGAAAGCTTCATATTGCATCAATACCAGAGCCAGGCACCCAATCTAAGATTGACATCTCAACCTCTGCAGATGTAACCCTTGTAAACCAAACTGGTATCACGTCAGAGGCATCTTTAGAAGACACTCCCACAAGATCGATATTTAAGTTCCTAAATACCTTGGTGAAAGATAGTCATGCTACGGAATCGACATCAACTGCATCTGGAACTTGCCCAGATGTCAATGACTCAGCAACTGTCTCTTTTTCGAAAAAGCAAGCAGACCAAGACTTCGCCAAGGAAAGCAACCTCCCTCAGTCTCCCCAAAAAAGTGAAACCGGATGTAAAGAAGATCATTCCATCAGCATCAAGAATCCACCTGTCTTGGAACTTGAAGATGAAGGCAGAGCTGAATCGGATATCAAAGCATCAAGAAGTGGAGATGATATGCTATTAAGTGATTCAGACCTGCCAGTCATCTGCTCCCAGGAAAGCACAGAGGCCTCAAGGAGTGGAAGAGACACTTACTCTGATGAGGACACCGACTTTAGTCAACGCACATGCGACATTGTTACCGATGTCATCGCTCTAGAGAGTCTAGCAGAGCGATCATTTCTTCAACCGGAGGCAGAATCCCTCATATCCACAGCAGAGATGGTCGTATCCCAGTTTAGTACGTCCAAGGACTCTTCAACAGACATTTTGACAGGAGCATTGACTGACCAGGAAGGGGTTTTGAAACTGACAGCAGATTTGTCCGACCCGGTGACGGAACAGATTTTCCTTTCTACAGAGGGCACTGTTTCTCAACATCCTAATTCCACGGCTGACTTGGATGATGACAATGTACTTCTTTCAGGAGAGACTCTTGTTAAGGATGTTGGTGGTGGTCTTTGTGACCCTCAACCAAACGTGATTCAAGAACAGCCAGAAAGTTCCATCCCCCAGTCCTCCGATGATGGTAACCCTCACCCTCCTCAGCTGATGGATATGTCTGCAGATGACACTGCAGACCATGACAATAAAGGTAAATTTGAAGCCTCGGAACTTGCTGGTGAAAGTAATAGTGGCACTGGAGAAAATGTGGTCTCAGATTCAAACGGGAAGTCTGCTATCAGCCAAAGTGAAAACCTTGAACAACAAACAGAAGAAGAGTCTGAAATCAAGGAGTCTACCAAGTGCTCTGTTTCAGACACTGCTGGACAAGTACAGGATGAAATATCAGACCCTGAAGCCATGGATGTTGGCGGAAAAGGTGTTTCCCCAGTGTCTGCTCCATTAGGTGAGGTCAAAGAAACACTTGACATTCTACCAAGCCGGTCAGCATCAAACAAACCTACTGAAGATGAAGTTGAGGCTGATCAGGAGATGCAATCTCAAAAGCATCTTGGGGATTCTCAGATGGAAGCAGAGATGGATGTTAGCAAAGAAGGTGTTTCCCAAGAGTCTGCTCCGTTAGGTGAGGTCAGACAAACACTTGACATTTTACCAAGCCAGTTGGCATCAACCAAACCTGGTGAAGATGAAGCAGAGGCTGATCAGGAGATGCAGTCTCAAAAGCATCTTGGAGATTCTCAGATGAAAGCAGAGATGGATGTTTGTGAAGAAGGTGTCTACCCAGAGTCTGCTCCATTAGGTGAGGTCAGACAAACACTTGACATTCTACCGAGCCAGTCAACATCAACCAAACCTACTGAAGATGAAGTTGAGGCTGATCAGGAGATGCAATCTCAAAAGCATCTTGGAGATTCTCAGATGGAAGCAGAGATGCGTCTTATGTCTAGTGATGCTGCAGCGCCAGAGAGCTTGCCTCAAACAGTACTCAACTCTGGTCTGGAATGTAAGACACAAGACATTTTGAAAGAAACAGTACGTGAAACTGAAGTAGCCACATGTCAAGGAGGCAAAGTTTGTGATAAGGAGGCAACTCTGAATGAAACTGAAACCCCATCTCCAAAGGATGATGAGATCTTGTTAGAGAGAGACCCATCATCAGATGATGATATTCAGCCACCCTCAAAGAAAAGGAAAACGGATGATACAGATTGTAGTAGGTCTTCAGAGATGGATCAATCATCCCCACAAACAGGTGGCAATGTTGAAGGCCAATCTCTGAATCCACTGGCTGAGAGTAAGCAAACTCTTCAAGAATCAGCCGTGCCATCCCAGCATGGAGATCCAGAGATGTCTGCTGCCTCCGCTTCTTCTCCACAACACCTAGAGGTTCATCCAAGTGACACTAATGCCGAACAGCAAGTTGAAGAGGGCTCAGGGGAAAGTATGGATCACAAAGACGTCCGGTCCAATACTGAGATTGATGAGACATCAAAAGCAGCCGATGACTCTGCAGAATTGAAATTGGACTCTGATCAGAAGGCCCAGGAAGAAGGAGCTGCTTCTCTTGAAAGTGGAACTGACAACCTGGCAAGTCATACCAGTCAGACACCAAAGAGTGACGTCATCTGTGAGGATACTGACAGCCACTTGGGCGCCCCTAAGCATGAAGGAGAAACCTTGAAGGAAGTCTCACAGGCCTTGAGGAAATCCTTTGTCGTCCTTCATGACATCTGCAACAGCCAGAACAGACGAGTGCGAAGTCTTTCTTGCAGCAATTCCCTGACAGATTTAGAGGGTTCTTCATCGGCACCTGACAATGCTCTCCCGTTAATATCTTCCACACCTCAATCGTTAAAATCCAGATCACTCCCAAGTACGCCTTCCGCTGTCCGTAGCCTGTCAAATGAGTTGCCTGATTTGCCCAGAGAAAGACCGAAGGAAGACACTGAATCAGATAGTGATGCATCAGAGGATTCAAGCGACAGAGACTCTCGCAAAGATATCCAGGATGACTCCTCAGATGCTGAAGAGGAGCCTCTGTCAAGGCTAGCAGAGAAGCTAAAATCTGCCAAATCCCCGACCGGGATCGCAGATGACCAGACAGATGCAGAGAAGGATACTGTTCCGATCAAAAGTGAAATTCGGTTTGTCCAGGACAAGAAAACTGGAAAATTTATAAAAAGGTCAGAGGCTGAGAAACCGGATGACAACCAAAGTCCATCGGCACGAAAGAAATATCCGATGAGGTCAACATTTTCGCGACTCACGCGCATTGTTGAGACACCAGAGAGGGCATCACGTCGCAAGAGCGGTTCTTCTGCTTCATCCAAGAAGACAGTGGGAGATGCTTCCCAAGGAGATGGAGACAAGAATGATCACCGACTCAAGACAACACCTCAACAGCCGGTGAAAAGAGGTCCTGGTCGACCACGAAAGGGCACTGTTTCTAAACATCCTAAGTCCTCGGCAAACTTGGATGATGACAACGTACTTCTTTCAGGAGAGCCTCTTGTAAAGGATGTTGGTGGTAGTCTTTGTGACCCTCAACCAAACGTGATTCAAAAACAGTCAGGAAGTTCCATCCCCCAGTCCTCCGATGATGGCAACCCTCACCCTCCTCAGCTTATCGATATGTCCGCATCACGTCGCAAAAGGAGTACGATCGGCTCTTCAGCTTCATCCAAGAAGACTTCCCAAAAAGGTCGAGACAAAAATGATGACCAACTCAAGGCAACACTTCAACAGCCCGTGAAAAGAGGTCCTGGTCGACCACGAAAGCTGAAACCATTTATACCGGAACGACGGCCAGGCCGGCCACGAAAGACAGAGATCTCCCAGAACAAGCTCACAGAAACTACTTCTCCTAAACTTGCTCTTGGAAAGAGGACAACAAGAAGCAGGTCAACTGAAAATGGCCAAACTCCAGGCAGTAAAGTAAGTAACAGTGGCAAGGAAATGGCAGATGCAAACAAGAAAACATTGCAAAGTGGTGCTGAGATAACAGGGAAAAGGCCTCAGGTGGAAAAGGTGGTTAAAAATCTTGGCCCCGAAGTGAAAGATCAGAATCAAGACAAAGAATCTACTACTGGAAGTAGGCTTCCATCAAGCAATGTGAAACCCAACAAACCTGAAGGTAATAGCGCCAATGGTAATGGAGCCGATGAGTTGAAGACACCTGCTTCTGAGCCAGTTAAAGTTGTTCGAAGGTGGCCTCTCAAGCGAGCCATGGGAGACTTTGTCTCCAATGAGGAACTTCTAAACCTATGGTCTGGCTTGCAACCAGACATGGACTCCTTAAAAAAGAAACCAAAGACCATAGAAGATAGCAGCTACAAAGTCATAAAAACCTCAAGTCATTCCTCTCCTCTGAAAGGTCCTTGCGCCACCAATTCTCCAGGCAAGGCCACTGAAACCTTCACTTCAGGAAAGGTTCTTCCACTTCCAAGAGGCAATGTTTTGCCAGTTGTTAATGTCATTGAAAGGAGTCAGTTGGAAGGTACTCCCAAAGTTGCTGCATCTGGAAGCAGTCCCGGACTACCCGTTATCACTTCATCAGGAAGCATTCCTGGAGTCACTCCATCCAGAAGCTTTCCTATAGTCACTTCATCAGGTAGTACAGGCAAGAACGACTACCTGAAAACTGTCTTTCGCACTCATGCAAAGAGTCAGACACAGAGGGTAAAGGAGGCAATGAATCCAGCTTCGGAGACCATGATTACTTGCAGACAGTATGTAACTGTTAAGGCCGGTGACATTTTAACGATGAAAAGCGGACGGAGTGGCAGGTTTGGGAGTAGAGGTAGAGGATGTGGAGTGCACCATGGACCCTCTAAGATTGACCATGCCATAGCACAGAAGGCCACCAGTGCAGTTCTCGCCAAGACAAGTTCGGAGGTCCACCCTCAGAATAATTCACTGAGTCTTCCACACAGGGAGGATGTTGTCAAGACCCAGACCAGTACTCTAAACCAATCCACTCCTGGCAAAACTGCAACTGCTGTTCTTCAGAAGCAACAACCTGACAGAACAGTTGGTACGATGGGATTGCAACCTGGCCAGAGGTTACCAGAAAAGAACATTGATCTGGCAAAGGCTGCTGTTCTTCAGAAGCAACTCCCTGACAGAACAGGTGGTACGATGGGTTTGCAACCTGGCCAGAGGTTACCAGAAAAGAACACTGATCTGGCAAAGGCTGTGTCTTTGAAAAAGGTACCCCAAATTGTTTATCAAACAATTAAAAAAACAACTGCGCAAGATGTCAGGGAGTTAACGACAAGCAAGGCTTTTACAAGCACAGCTTTGACGATCCAAAGATCCAGTTCCGGCTCCGTGAGAGTGTCGAAGGCTGTGTGTATAATATCCACACCTTCTCAGAGTGTTGTACGACCTTTTGGAGCATCATCAAAGACTGAACATCCGTCAGGAACAATTGGAGTTACAACAAATAAACTCCTGAGTGTACGTTCTCTCCCAGCATCTTCGTCGTTTCCTATTTATACAAGTGCAGCTCAAGTGAGCAGAACTTCAGTTTTCCCTGGTGCCCCACTGGCCACTGTTGGTTCTGTGTCATTAACTGCAGCTGGTACCTTGTCATCCACTCCTGGTTCACTGCAAGCTCTTGTGCAGTCCCAACCTGTAGTTTCCCCGGTAACCGGACAGCAGGCGTATGTGTCTAGGAATTCACTGATGTACTCTTCTTCTCGGGACAACTTTTTGCTAGCCCACTTACAAAAGGGGGAAGGCCACCTGAAGAAGGAGGTCCCCGGCCCGCTGCCTGCAACAACTGCAACCTCCCATCTCCACCAGTCGGCCTTCGTCCAGAACCCCTCCGTGTCCAGTTTGAGCAGTGTCGTCCCGAGGCCAACCAGATCCCCACAAGCTCAGGTGATGTCCACGCATCTCTCGTCCCCTTTCACATCCGAACGGACCCTTCTTGTGCCGGGCTTGACTCCTGCAATGACCAGGTCCGTCACGACACCGACCGTGTACCCGTTGGGCGGCCTGAGCCCCTTGCAGGTGTCAGTCATGCCTTCCTCGCAGTCCCTCTCGCTGTCGACTCCAAGGAATGCCGTCGACCAGCTCTGGTCTATCATCCAACAGCAAGCTCTCCAGGCTCAACAGTTTGGCATGTATCCCGTCCAGCAGCCTCCCAATTCCGCCTCTCAACTCTTACATTCCTACGCTTCATCCAAACCTCAGCCACTGACTGCCAACAAAAAGCGTCCGGCCACGGAGTCCCCACCAAAGAAGGTTGGCTCGAAGAAACGGAAGACCCCCCACGAGGACCAACGTGTCTGGTCGGATGAATTTGGGGAGTCACAGTTGAAGAACATCCAAGGAACGTTGCCTGTTCATTCCCAGGAAAAGTCGCCAAAAATGTCGCGTCAAAGATCAAGAGTCAAGAATGCCACGGGGCCAAGGATGAAAATGCCAACATTCTCTGAGGATCTCCGAAGTGACAAACAAGGTGATAGTCACCATCACGTGAAGGGCAACAACGCAACAAGAGCATCGGAAAATTCAAGCTCAGGTAAGATAGTAGTAATTAGCACTCCTTCAGATATTTCAACAGATGAAAGGTAGTATCATACTTTGGTTTTCGTCAAAGAAATGTAGATTCATTGGCAAAAATTTCAAGGAAGATACTGTAACAGTCATCTGTGAAATTTTCAGTCCCATACGGTGCCAACTTGTGAAAAACGCCCACCGTATTTAAAAAATCTTCTGACCGTTATTTTTAATCTTTAAAATATCAAAACTGTTTTTGGTCAGTGGTTTTAGTCTTTTCTGGATAAATACAGCATTTTAGGCAGAAAAATTATAATGGTATATTTCTACCATCACCATCTGTATACCCTGTAAGTTATAGGTAAATCTGTGAAGATTTCTGTTTCGGTATGCTACCAAAGTATGATACTACCGTTAACCTGTTTTAATAAGCAGCTTTTCTGCAATTTGTTTTTATCTTTTAAGACATTGTAGCCTACAATCAGACTATTAGATAGATGCATAGTTCTACTGATCCTGGACAAAGGTATAAAATCATTAAAGATAATGCCACATGACATTTGTGTTCTTGTCAACCTCTAACTTCAAGAGACTTGTAGACAGTAGCCCATTGTTTTTTCCTCAGCCTTTTTCCGTATTCAAAGGTGATTAGTGTAAAAGAATACAATGAAGAAGTCCCCAAAATGTGTTAATTTTATACCAGGTCCAAGTTCCACTCCGAGAGTGAGCAAAGGGCTGTCTCGTATTCCTCCCCGATTGAACATCCGTACAAACAACTCCCCTCAACTACAAACGGATGAAAACAAGGAGAACGTGAGCGGGGAAACTCCTCGTCCCCCTGTCCAGCCCAATGACGGCTTCAAGCTTCTCTTTGAGGTCAAGAGTGATGACGGCTTTGAGACCAGGGCAGAGAACTTCGAGGAGGCTTGGAGACAAGTCGTTGACAAGGTCCAGGAAAGGAGGAATGATACTCGGATGAAGAGCCTTTCCTTTGCCGGTAAGAAACTCCTGACTGATTCCACGTCCTCTTGATACTTGTGAAAAGTAATTGGATTTACGGTAACACCATGTGACATACATAAACTCTTTTGTGAGTATGGGGTGTGGGGTGGCTCTGAAAAGAGCCGGTTAACTCAACTTTCCGGTCAGTATACTCTGGCCGTCTTCAAGAGAATGCATTCTTCCGCCATGCATAGTCTTAGATCTATTAGTTGATATTTGTGAACATTACAAGCTGGGAAGACTTTCAATGGCAGACATCGGGGGCCAATTTCATAGAGCTGCTTGAGCACCAAAATTTGCTTAAGCACCAAAAACCTTGATAAATAAAAACAGTATGTCAGCCAAAACTCCTTGTGAATGTTATGCTCAGCAAACAATGTCCGAATACAAGACATGCAGTAAACATCACGTGAAAATTTGGTTGGTAATCCAGTGTTTGATCTAGGAAAACATTTTATGATTCAGTAAATTTTGTTCTTTAATAAGCAGCTCTATGAAATAGGTCCCAGGTGAATCACCATAACAGGAGGTGCATCATTCCTCCCAATCCTAGCTTTGATGTACTTTACTCCTCTTTCACACAATTTCCTCGTGCTTCATTCTACAGGTGTGGACACGTTTAAGATGCTTGGCATCAGGCATGATGCATTGGTCTTCTTGGTGGAGCAGCTGTATGGAGCGGAGAACTGCAAACGTTACCGCTTCAAGTTCCATCAGAAGCACGCTCAGGCAGGTGCCGAAGAGGTGAGAATCATGCCGATTGATGAAGAATTGACGCTCGGATTTCACTCGTTCTTCCTCTTTTTCATGCAAGTTTGCCTCTAAGAAAGCTGGAAGGCACTCTTGGGGCCTTTTCGAAATGGATGTTCAGGCTCAGGCTCCGGAACCATTTCGTGAATCCATTCTAAAATAGCTGGTATCAAAATAGAATTTTTTGACTGCGGTTCGGAAGTAGATTCTCTGCTTTGAAAAGGTAAACTGAGATTCAGCTTCATTGAAAAACCACAAGCTATATTTTCAGCATACGGATGTCAGAGCTGAAGACAAGAGCTGTTTACCACACATTACCACGGGGAACTGGATCCTAAATCGTTCATTACCACACAAACCACACTGGTTCATAATAGTATTCAGGATACCACAACGAACCACAGAAAGAATCATGTGTGGTAAAGTGTGGAATGGAGTTGGGTTAGGACTAATTCTCTTTTGTTTCTCATGTCTAAGGAGCCACCTCTTAATCCCCATGGATGTGCAAGGGCTGAGCCATTCAAGTCTCGTTCACACCACGACATCTTTGACTTCCTGGCTTCCCGTCACCGCAAACGCCCTGAGCTGGAGGAAGACACACAGGAACAGGACGTGCAGCACAAGTCGGCAAAGTATGAACCTATTTCATTGAATCTGTTACGGCCTATCAGGGCTCAAAATATCCACTAGACCGTGGACCGAGTCTAGTAATTTCAGTTGCGGTCTAGTAAAGTGTGTACTGCACTAGTCCTGCTGTCTAGTGATTTTGTTTTCCTTGCACAATTAAAATTGTGCCTAAATTGATGAATTTTGGACACTATTTTGCACACATTTACGGTTTTACTATGTACAGTACATGAATATCACAGGTCTAGTAAAAAATTTCAGGTCTACTCAGTACAATGCTTCAGTTACTAGACCTGCTGTCCAGTGCATTTTTTCACGAAATTCAAGCCCTGCCTATTTTTGTGCTTACGGCCAGGCACTGCTACGCGTGAATTCTATTTCATTGAATCTGCAAGCAAGACTTTCGGTTAGCAAAGAATTTCTAGGGTAACCATGATTATTTTCTGCTTAACGCGACCTATCCAGTTTGTATAGATCAGTGTGTGTGAGTAGTTTCATGTTTCCCAAGCAGAAACAAGCCAAATTAAGTTGACAGTTCGGCAAACCACAACCCTGGGTCCTGGTACCTCAATCAGTAGAGGTACGATAACCCAGAGGTTGCAGATTCAAACCCTTCTTCAATCGTTGTCGTTTTCTACCTCAAATGGTTAACCTGGCTAATAAATTAATTAATGTGCATCTTTTTGTTTTTGATTTGATTCAGACGAGCCACGAGCCTTGATCTTCCCATGGCCATGAGATTCAGGCACTTGAAGGAGACTGCTAAGGAGGCAGTGGGAGTGTACAGGTGAGATGAGATGTGGTACTAGAAGGTGGTGGGTTAGGGTTAGAGATAGAGGTTAGGCCATGAGATTCAGGCACTTGAAGGAGACTGATAAGGAAGCAGTGGGAGTATACAGGTGAGATGAGATGTGGTACTAGAAGGTGGTGGGTTAGGGTTAGAGATAGAGGTTAGGCCATGAGATTCAGGCACTTGAAGGAGACTGATAAGGAAGCAGTGGGAGTATACAGGTGAGATGAGATGTGGAATTAGAAGGTGGTGGGTGGATTGAGGGTGGATGGTGGTGGATAGATAGTTGGATAGATAGTTGTGTATTGAGGGTGAATAGAGGGTGGATTTGGAATAGACTGAAGGGTACTGTTTATAGGCTGATGATGTGTTGAGCTGGAGGTTTGCATGTGGATTGAGGGTGGATTGAGAGTTAATCGAGTCTGATCAAGAATGCATTGAATGGTCTGAAGTTGGTTTTAGAGTGAATTAATGATTTACTAAGTTTGCATCTAGGTGGATTAATGGGGATTGCGGAAAGATTTCAAGTATAAAGTGAACATTTTTTCACATTCAGGTCCCACATCCATGGGCGTGGCCTGTATTGCAAGCGACCCATTGAGGCAGCTGAGATGGTGATCGAGTATTCGGGTAATGTCATCCGATCCATCTTGACCGACAAGAGAGAGAAATTCTACGAAAGCAAGGTAAGAAGACCCTCACTTTTGTATTTAACATATTGGAAAGTGAACAATGGAAGATTGCCAGAAGCAGGATTCGAACCAGAAACCTTTGGAATACTGTACGGGTGCTCTTCCAACTGAGCTATCCAGCCCTATGTTGGTGGTGTCCCTAACAGTCAATTATCTTTGTTCGTTTGGCAGTCATATCATAAGCCATGAAACCACTCACATACCTCTATATCCCAAGGATCATTTAATCATAGCACTCTTTTGTGTTTCCCTTCCTGGAGCAAGTTTCTATAGCATTTTATCTTTGTACAGTACCAACATTGTATACAAGTGTCATAACTTGACGGAGGCCGTGGAATGTATTACCTTGGTACGGTGTCCTCTGTCTATGGGCGTTTACGAAACGGAGGCTCAGGCTCCGTTTTTCATAAATCTATTCTGAAATAACGGGTATCAAATAGATGGTTTAGGCAGCGGTTCTGAAGTAGATTCTCTGGTTTGAAAAGGAAAACAGAGCTTCAGCTTCAATGACAACCCACAACCCATATTTTCAGCATATGGATGTCAGAGCTGGAGCCTGAGCCACTGTTTCGTAAACCCCCTATGCCTTGATTTGGAAGAACAGCGCCCTCTCTAAACCATTTTATTTTCCCACAGGGCATCGGATGCTACATGTTCCGCATCGATGATTTTGACGTTGTGGATGCGACAGTTCACGGCAACGCAGCCAGGTTCATAAACCACTCTTGTGATGTGAGTTCAGAATTATTATTACTATACCTCATAAATATTCATGACCTAGAGCTGACTCCCAATTGGTCAATTCACCATCACGACCCGTGCCAGTGAATATATTTGCTGATCACCAGCGAGTGGACCGGGGAATCTCCGAAGGAACTGTTACACATGTAACATCTCACTGCGCATGGATCATCACACTTCGTATCCTAGGCAAAGTTTGCAGTGTGCATGCGTGAACTTCGACCTACATGAAGTTACTTTAAACGTACTGACAACATTTTGGACAATAAAGAAGCCTCAAATCTTTCTTCAAGTTCCATCTACTTTCAGACAATCATGACAGTAACATGTGTAAGATCTTTTTACGCTTATTGGATGAATTTGGGTTTTACCTACTTCAATTATTTTGTTTCTTCCAGCCGAATTGTTTCTCCCGCGTCATCCAAGTAGATGGCAAGAAGCACATCGTCATCTTTGCCAGTCGCAAGATCCACAAGGGAGAGGAGTTGACCTATGACTACAAGTTCCCCATCGAAGACGTCAAGATCCCTTGCAATTGCGGAGCCATCAGATGCCGCAAGTACCTGAATTAAGGTCAGAAAAGGGCTTACAGAGCTACGGCTAGGTCTATTGTGTTGGTGTCTCCATGTATTTCTAATGGAGCGAAGACCTAGACCTAGCTCGAGACAGATTCAGATGCAGCCTGAGTTTCAACAAGAAACATGTTTGGGAGTAGAGGATGGTGAGGGTATGATGGTAACTTGCATGAGGGGCTCTGCTTGAAGATGTGGAACTCTTGAGGTTGTACATGAGATGGAGTCAGATGCTGGTGGCATTGAGGCTGGATTAAGGGTCTTCGTTTGACGATCTACTAGTTGGAGGTTGGCATACAGAGTCATATGGTGGTTGATGGATTGAGGCTAGATTAAGAGTCTCTCTTTGATGATTCAGAACTCAGAGCAACTATAGGAAGTCTAATGGTGATGGATTGAGCATCGCTGTTTCAACCAAAATTGACCTATAGGAAGATTTGCAAAATAGGAATCTTTCATAATTCCTTCCCTCGCTCTAGTTCCTACCATTTCCCCCACCCACCTTTTGGAAGAACATGAGCCTTCTTATTGAGCACAAAGTCTATATCCTTCAGATCTTTTAGGATACTGGGGAACAATTTGCCAAATAAGAAGCAAAATTGCTCTCAACGTAAATTTCTCCAGTCGGTACAAGATCTGCTTGTACTGTTGATATGAAAAGAAACTTTCCTGTCAAAAACCACGGGTAATTAAGTGGGAATCTTTCCCAAATATAATCTGATCTCATCTGTTTTCCTGTTATTTGTGTATTGAATGAAAAACTTTGTAAAAAATGAAAATGTTGGTCTCGAAAACTAGAACAATGCATTTCTACTCGCTTCCGAATTGTTTTGTTGAAAAAGAATATAGCACTTTATTTTCAAAATTTGTATTTTCCCCCCAATTTTTAAGGCACATTGTCAGTTCGTTTTTCAGGCGATTGTTCCTACCTTTGGGCTGAACTGATTTTGAATTTGCAAATATTTGTC
The DNA here is from genome assembly GCA_963971285.1 of Astropecten irregularis. NCBI lineage: Eukaryota > Metazoa > Echinodermata > Asteroidea > Paxillosida > Astropectinidae > Astropecten > Astropecten irregularis. The sequence goes on from OZ020261.1 coordinate 14,103,511, forward strand.
AAAATGCAAGATTTGAGGTGGGGTATTTCATGGCAGAATATTATTCGGTGGTTACAGGTCGTTTACTTCAAATCCTGAATTGCGTTCATTTCTTTGTTTAGATACCAACCCCGAGTCAATGTCAAGGAGATGTAAGAGAAAAATGCTAAGCAGGCTTTGGTTTAATACCAACAAAAAATCCATGTAGTGTTAATTGCTGCTGATTGGTTACCGTATCATTTTGGCTAAACATAATTATTTGCTAAGCAATTATTTCATAAGCAGCTCTTTGAAACTTGGTCCTATGTGTGACATCTCATTTGGAATGTACTTTGTGTAAGCCTGTGTGCAAATTACGTGGCTATGGCTTGACATAACATAGGAGGTTATTGGAAGCCGCTGCAGTCACTGCCATAATCTCGTCCAAGCCGTAGCCAAAAGAGTTGGACAGCCCCAATCATCATCTGGTTAAGGCACCAGACTATTTTGTGAATAAATGCACTGTTTTGATAGGGATTAGTATCATTCGTTCAGGGGACTAGACAAAATGGCTACCTTAGTAACAGAAGATCCACTGGTATGGATAGTTTTAAACATTATGTTTAATTGTGAAACACGCACAAAAGCCTTTAAGTGATGCTCTATAAAAATGCAATCAAACATTTACACACCGACTTTTTGAAAGTCTGGCGATAAAAATTTTTCTGCATAATTGTATATATTTTTAAATAAAAAGTTTTATACACATTTCTATGCATATATTCAAATAATTGTTGACTTTGATTGTCTTGAAAATTTGTCTTGGGAATACGGTTGCTGCAAATGACGTTTTCTCAAAAGAAAAAAAAACAATCTACAAATCTTGGAATTCATTGCATATTTTGAAGCAGCAATTGTGGTTGTTGTTGTTTTTGTCCAAAGCAGTGCTCAAACCTCAACATTTCTCTGACAGAGAGTTTATAGATATTCTTTTCTTTCAAACAAAATTAACCCAAAGATTTTGTAATTTCTGAGAGAAAAAAGTCTTATTTTCAAACAGGCTGATTCATGTTTCATGCAGAAAGAAAATAATCGATGAAATGATGATAAAATGATGAAAAAAGCTGTCTTGAATATTTTCAAGAAAATCTAAGACAGAAAAATCTGATTTTTTTCTACTCAGCTGTTTGTTGGAGTGACTAAAGAGAAAGCTCTATTGTTACAATTATTTAGAGAGACAAAAATGACTGACTTTTTAAAAGATACACCATCGGTACTTTTGCCAAATTTTGAATGAGAATTTAGTAAATGTAAATTAATGCCTGGTTTTATTACTTATCCAGGAAAAATTTCAAAACCAGGAAAAACCAAGAGAAAAATAAATAAAGAGAATGTGGAAGAAAAAAATCTCAGGCATGGCAGAAAATTTCATGTCGAACAGCAGAAAAAAAATTAAGAGTTTTTGTACTAAACTGTTATTTGAGCCAAATTAAGGTCATGTCAGTATTCTGCCTTTATGTTCTATTGCTAATAAGCAGAACGTTTTTCCATGGTTTTTTAATTGGAGCTTCCATTTGCATTATTTTCTTTACCATTTCGTTCTTTCTTTCTGTCTGTTATAAAAATTATGTTTTTTCAGCGTTTTGGTGTAAAAGTGTAAAGGTATTCTTGAACATTTGTATTGATATAGTTGTATTTATTATTACCTTTATTTCAAGTACTTTGTTTAAAAGATTAATTAATCATAGAAATATTCAATAAAAGATGTTTGTTTTTTTATATAAATCAATGATTGAAGATTTTTTCCATTTGACTTGAGGATGAAAAATAAGATCGGATTCGGTAGCTGGTGACGCGATACTACCTAGACTTGTAGACAAGTCGTTAGAAGTCGCGATGATCGTCTCTGAAACTACATGTAACTTTCAAGTGGTCCTGGGAGCCGAAATCTCTCCGTATAACTAAGCGTCTCGCGATAAAGTAGAGCGGTTTCGCGAGAGACGCGTGAAAGCAGAGACGATCACCGCGACTTTTAACGACTTGTCTACAAGTCTAGATAATACCATGTGTACATTAAGGATCGGATCAACTGTGAGAAAATGTTTGAAGTTAATGCTTACAGGCGATTAGAAATAGGAATGATGTGAGTGTCAAGGAATCATGCTAGCCTCGAAACAAGTCTTAAGTGGTTTAAACCGGCCTAGTAGAAGAATGCATACCTCATACAGTTCCAGTATTAGTAACCAATTTTTCCTTTTAAGTTGTAACCGTTCGTCTGTCTAGAATCTTTCAACATCTTATTTAACCTTTGTCTTACCCTTGACCTTTGACCTGCTAGGCCATTGGAAAAGGTGTCATTCTGCACGTTCACCAGCTGATATATTGAGGGCGCGTGAACGGGTCAAGCATTAAGATAATCAAAACCTTACGAGGATCTGAACAAATATATAAAGGGACATTTATAAAACACTTGACACTTCCTTAAATCATGGAGGTAGGACACACCTCCATGCTTAAACCATAGAGCTGTAGAGCCTACCTCTAGCCATTTCCTTATATCAATAGCATACAGCCAGTCCACACAACTAAAATGGGGCCGGAGATAAGAAAATTGAGACGCGCAAAAAAGGGATGGAAAGAGAGAGAAAAAGGGGAGGGGGAAGGTGGGGGGAGGGGCGATACTGATCACAATTTATGCGCAGTTTTTCAGGCGTTTACGAAACGGGTGCTCAGGCTCCAGCTCGATGACATCAATATGCTGAAATATAGGTTGTGTTTTTCCATTGAAGCTGAAGCTGTTTTGGTTCCTTTTCAAACTACAGAATTTACTTCCGAATCCGAACCGCATGCAACCCAGAGCCTCTATTTGGATACCCGTTATTTCAGAATGGATTCACGAAATGGAGCTGGAGCCTGCCAAAACGGAGCCTGAGCCTCCGTTTCGCAAACGCTTGTAGTTGCACGCGCAAATTTACGAACATTTCCCCCTAGACTGGTTCCCCTTCCCTCCGTTGTCTCGTGAAGTCTACATCAAACGAGTTACACGAACTGATCTGTATGGAAAATCCACCCTTTGAGATGTCACGGGACTTAGCCCTTTACAAATTTGTTTACATGTGGGAGAAATAAAAAAATAACATTCAACAAAAATACCATTGTCATGAGCAGGTGCATGTATAAGCCGATAAGTCAAATTGACAGGTGTTTCAAGCAGAACTCCTCTTAGAAAAAATTCTAATGATGATAACTACACAACATCAGGGAGTTGGAATAACAGAGGATTTAGCTGACTGCATAGCGTATACACAAAATACTTCATAGATTAAAGGTACAGTACGGGATTGGTAACATACCCAAACAGAAATGTTCACAGATTTATGTATAACTTTCAGAGTATGAAGCACCGGCGCACCCAGGATTTTGTCTTGGGGGGGGGGGGCGATTCAAAGAAAATTTTTCTCCCACAAAACATTTTGTGACCCCCCCCCCTCCCTTCCTCCTCTCCCTTTCCCTCTCCCCCCCCCCTTTTTTTTTTTTTTCCTTCTTTTTTTTTTCGTTTTTTTTTTCAGGGACCCTCTTGGGGGGGGGGGGCTCAAGCCCCCCGAGCCCCCCCCCCCTGGGTGCGCCACTGGTATGAAGATGGTGCTGGTAAAAACCATGCTGTTAAAATATTTCCGCCTGAAATGCTGTACTTGTCCAGAAATTAGTGAAACAACGACCGAAAATCTTTTTAATCTTTTAAAAGATCAAAAATAAAAGAGAAAAGACTTAAGAAATATTGTGGCTGTTTTTCACTGTTTTCTCAAAAAGTGGCACCGTATGGGACTGAAATTTTCACAGAGGACTGTTACTGTATCTGTCTTGATATTTTTGCGCATGAATTTGTATTTCTTTGATAAAAACCAAACTATGATATTACCTTTAAAGAGGATTTAGCTGACTGAATACACAAATACATCATAGACTATTTAAGTCGAGGTCTGTGAACCTGGGGTTGAACTTGCCAATTAGGAAAAAATCCCTCATTCATACCAAACCTGTCAGGAATTTGAATAGCTTGCACTTTCTGAAGGGTACAAGAGAACCTGAACTGATTGATGGATCTGGTTTACGTTCCTGTGAATGGTATGCGGTGATATTCGGGACAGTGGGGGTTACAATGGGGGATGTTTGGGCCGTTTCCAGGGCAACCAGTGTTCGGCCCGGTCGGAGGCTCTTTTAGCTGGGAGTTGAATAGTCGCTTCATGTATGGATGAGCAGGGCCGGTTGCCCTTAGATCAACGACGAACGGGTCCAGCATCGCCCATGGCCCTGGCCCTGGCCCTGGCCGTCCATAACAAGAATTCCACTATCATTGCTCTTGTTTAGGACTATATACATGTACTATCAATTAAAGGTATATAAATGATTGGTGAAGGTCACAGAACAGCACTCACACTTTGTCTGATCCAATATGAGCATGACGATAAACTTGTGAAAATTTGAGCTCAGTCGGACATCTGAGTCACGAGAAAACAGCGACAAACCGACTTAATTTTTCTTATGAAACACAAAGAATGGTTGGGATCTTACCCCGAGATCAAAACTATTTACTAATATTTGGATAAATACGGCATTTCAAACGGAAATGTTTTAACGGTATGTTTCTAAGAGCCCCATCTCCATATCCTGAAAATTATACGTAAACTTCTGTGAACATTTCTGTTTGGGTACGGGTACCATGAGTATCCTGTACTGTAGCTTTAACTACTTGGGAACATTCTTTGCCAAAATCAATTTTCATGTATGCGAAGTATGTACCGGGTTTGTAAGTTCAGTGTTGGACCACTTCACTAAACTAGGTTGAAGCATGGTGTTTACTATTACACTAACAGACTTGCAATATAATATAATGAAATGTCATTTATTACGGTAACTCTTGTGGACATTTCATGTATTTTCCCATAGGATGTGTACACAATGATGCCATTGTGATGAAAAATCAGCTTATACAAAGTTTACGGATGTAACATGGACAGGATACAGATCACACAATTACCATTATGATGATGGTTATTGGTTACCACTCCGAAAATACACACTTTCGTTTGGTGCTGGTATCCTGCGAGGCAATCTATTTATTTTGTCATGCACTGGCAATCTAGATTGCCCCCCACGGTAACATTGCGGCACGTTCAAAACTCCATTATTATATCGCAGTATTGTCCTTCACCCTAGACTGTCTGAATCAAAAATGGAATATTTCATAGAAAGGAACGGCAACAAAATCCATTTCACTTGAATTTTTTTATATTATACTTTTATTGTTTGTTTTGTTTGAGCATAGCCCAACGCTTGGCTGCTCACTGTGAAATGAATTTTCGGTCGTCGTCCTCTACTGAGCATGGAGGTTTTTGTGGACCGGTGGCGGTGACTGTACCGTTCCGCCTGGAAAGTCAGGGACTCGGGCAAATTATTGGTAAACTTCACTTTGCCAGGGTATCGTGGTTGAACTTTATCGGCGTAGAATACGTTGCTGAAACACATTAACACATGTTATCGCCAACAATTTGACAGATGCATTCACTGGGATTGTGTTCGCCATCATTATTATGGATCGTACTGGAACCATAGTTGGAACCGGAAGTTAAAGGAGCTTACAATGGAGGTAGGACATTTCAGGTCACATGATTGGTTGTTGGGTTGTTTCATACCACGTGCGTTAATGGGTAAGCATAGCCAGTAAATCAGGGAACACCATGAAGTGTGGCCGTTGTATCGTTAAAGGGAAACTCATGCCGTTGCTGGCTTTAGAAACTGTGATATGCGACTCAGTGCTGCTTGGAACACGTATTCGATTGCGGGCACCGTCAATCGGGAAGAAGTTCCTTTTAGTTTTAGCTAATTTGGGGGTAATTGTGAGCAATTATTGACTGAACTTGAACTTAAATATACCCTATAACCTCCAGTACTTGGGTTCGGGAGAAGTTGGCATCATGAGCAGCTGTAAGACTATGAAGGCCATATTGATTACAACAGATACCAACGGATAACCAACCTATAATGTATAAGTTGACCCGTGTATCACCTACTGAATGTAGGCCATCACATACTGCTCATCACAAATTTAATGTATCACAAATTTACCCATAGTATAGTAAAAATTCAAAGTTTGTTTAGCTACTAGGCTACATTATAGTCCCCCCGTCGACATTTTGACGCATCATCGGTTAGGCATTACTACACTAATATCGGTCAACCTGTGATATATTATCGGTTGGTACGGTAATACATTATCCGTAATTGGTTACCATAGGGATGTATAGCTCAGAGGGTTGGATGCCGGTGAGAAGAGGTTGAATGTAATAGCTTCTCACTGACACAGTAGTGCACGTTTGCCAAAGAGGTTCCCGTCATGCGACGCGATAGATCAGATGGTAGAGAGCCAACATGTTCATTAACAGGTCTCCGGTTCACATCCCGGTATCCAAATTCCTAATCCAAAATCAGATTTAAAATTTGGAAGAATGTTTCTTTTTTGGCCAGGCCTTGTGGTGACTGGGCCAGGACCAAACCCTACAGCTGGTCCGTTTCCCTTTAAACTGTCACCTAGACAGGGCCCAGCTTGTGTCCCAACCAACCGAGGTCCCCTACCAGATGTGACCCGATTTGACAGGTGGCAACTCCAAACGTGAACTGTGATCCGTTCATAAAAACACACACTATACGTATACGCACGCTACACGCACTCAGATAAAAACACTATAGTCTCCATATCATATCAGTCATTGTTTGCACGTTGGAACTTTATCTTGGATTATTCGACCTTTGATAGTTGTGGAAAATTAAGCAAAGTGCAAGAAAACATCGTCGGTTAGGGATTTGTGTGCATGTTAGCCTTTGGAATGCCCGATAAAACATGACATCGTGTTTATGCATCGGGATGGTGAGTGTTCCAAGCTAGCGATACGTGATTGAGATTGCTACATTCAGTTGAGTGGTTGCGTATTGTTTAATACACGGTAGGCGGACCATGGAAAGATAAAAAACCAAGAGGACCGGGGACAATTTTTGAGCGACGCTGACGCCACAAACCGCCCCTGGCCAGAGACGCGCTAGACGGCATGTCGAGATAACTCTGCACGGTGCTAGCCAACAAACTTTACCACGAACTTGTGTGTGGGCAGGCATAGCTAGTATACGAGCTTGTGTACATAGGTGGCTATACATGAGCAGTACAACATACACGGATTTGCATCTTCGGGAATGAAAACTACTACAGCGTCACGCTTGCCCTTTTGACGAAACCACGAAATTAATTTTTCCACGGTAACGAACTGGTGCCAGTTCTCGTCGTCGTTTCACGCTTCACGCATTTTTCATTCTGTGACTCATTACGTACGTGTTTGTATCAGGGACTCAAGTCGTTCGTACAATTTTATACGTGATAACTTTGAATACACCGTAACAACGAAAGGATTTGGCTACCAGGATTTGAATACAGTTGAGTACATTCTGCCACGAACGTGTGCTATCAAGGGATCTACAGTAGTTGTGATTTTACAGAAGCAGCACTGGATATTGCCATTTGTGGAGAAAATGTTTGTAAGTTTTGTCTCGGTTTTGTTTTCAAAGCAAACTTTTGCTGTTTTCACATGTGTGCTCGCGGTCGATGGTAGTTTTCCAAGGACTGCTTGGAATTGGGAGGGCTTCACCGTAGTCTGACGTTTCGATCCTAGCAGGATATTTCTAGCCCGACTTGAGAGTATTCTGTTGGGACCGAAATGTCGGGACCGTCCTTGCTCCAAGCATTTTATATAATTACATGTCATTATTTTGGTTGATGAACAGTTTGCAGCAGTTTATTACTTATATTTTTTGTCAACTTATTGGGATAAAGGTCACCATGTATATCCCGTTGGTAGCTTACCGAAACAGAAATCTTCACAGATTTACCTATTAAATCTTAGGGTAACTAGAGATGGTGATGACAGAAACTGCTTTAAAAACTTTCAGCCCGAAATGCTGTATATTTATCCAGAAAAGAGTCAAACCAATGACCAAAAACAATTTTGATATTTTAAAAAGTTAAGTTGAAGGTCTGTTCTTTTCAAAATTTGCATAAATTCAGTATAGTTTATTAAACCAATGTGTTTTGTACACACAAGTATCGCAAAACAAAATGGCGGGACAATAAAGAAGAAGCACGTTTGAAATACCAGTTACCATGACAACGAGGGTCAGATTGCTTGGCTGGGGAGAGTTAGGAGAGCATTACGATATAAGCTCAATAAAATTAATGCCTCCGTACGTTTAAAGGTAATATCCGGGATTGAAAGAAAATAATGACCCATAATCATCTTTGTTTTTTTTGGGTTTGAAAGCTTGTTGTAGTCTTTGTAATACTTATGAGACAAGAAACATTTATTATAGTAGTAGTACATGAGTACAGACCGGCGACACCCGTAATACCACACCGAAATATTTCCCTTTGAAATGGTCAATTGCATCTGAATCGCCCTTTACCAGTACTACATGTACTATATTAGCCAGGGGTGGATTTCACGAAGCCCTACGATCGATCGTAACTCAAGTTACGAAGGATAACCCATCGTATCCTACGTGTAGCTGCAATACATAAATAATGGTTTTGATCTTACTCAAAAATCAAAACTGTTTTTGATCAAATTCGGTACTAATTTCTGGATAAATACACAATTTCTGGCGGAAATATTGCAACGGTATGTTTCTACTGCCAGCAGCATCTTCATATCCTGAAAGTTATATGTATAAATCTCACGGTGAACATTTCTGTCTGGGTAAGTACAATCCTGTACTGTAACTTTAAGGGTGTCATTTTTTAGTCACTAAGCCATTAACTGTCAGTACAAGGATCGCACTCCATAAAACATACATGTACATAACAAGCTGTAAAGTAGCCACAGCTGCCCAAAGGTGTTAAAGCCAAATCCCTGCAAGGTTGCCATAATGGGTGCGTTCGTTTAGCTTCCACGGGGCAGCCCTGACCTGGGAACGGTCGCTTATACTGCACAAAACAAGCGAGATGGTGAGGACGAGGTTGACTGATGCGACGCGTGGAAGCTAAACGAACGCACCCTATATTTACTTTCCCAGAATTTCTGTTGAACAATTAAGGAATTTGGAATCATGGCAGATAAGACTGAAACGGTGTGAATCTATATGATGGTACTTCCATGTACTCGTTCATAATACAGTTGACCAGTATCCTTGGTCAGTTAGTGACCAGTAACTGGTCGGAGGACATTGTCGACCTGAATAATACGAATACAGTAAAACTTGAGTAAAACTAATTTTATTCAGTGGGTTTTATTTAAAGACAACTATTTCGTTATCAGCAACAATTAAGATACAGTAACAGTCATCTGTGGAATTTTCAGTCCCATACGGTGCCCACGTTTTGAGGAACCCCTCAGGGTATTTTCAAATCTATTCACAGGTGTTTTGATCTCCCTAAAATCAAAACTGTTTTTGGTCATTGGTTTTACCTTGATAAATACAGCATTTCAGGCAAAAATATTTTAACTTGTTTCTACCAGTACCATCTTTATACCCTGTAGGCCTAAGTTATAGGTAAATCTGTGAAGCTTTATGTTTTGGTGTTTTGGTGAAGCTTTATGTCACCGGGTTTTAACCCCGTTGCGAGGTATTTGGGCGTTTTATGAACTGGAATAAATTCGACACTTTCTTTACACGTCATCTGAACCTGAAATAAATCCTTCTTCCCCAATTATTGGTCATTTTCTAAAGCCCCCGCCTTTTCACCAAGTTCAATCGCATAATTAGGCAATATTATTTGCATTCTGCTATAGCCTAATGTGCTACCGTGCACTCTATTCGATCCTACTGGTTAATAGAGGAGTGAGTTTACGTAAATATCAAATAAAAATCCAACTGACCTTCACCTATAGCTTCGGGGAATCCAAACAAAAGAACTCTTTTGCAAAAATGGCCCCAAAGTATAGCACTCGTATTTTCTTACGGCATTCTTTTTATACTGGCCGATGCATTTTACGTGTGATTAAGTGCCTAATCGGCCTCGGGTATGAAATACAGTGTGTACGTAATTCTCAGTGTAGCTTATGTCAATTTGGTGAATTCACCTGTCCAATAAAATTATATTCTTGATTGATTGAAATCTAATAAGGCGTGTAAATCTTTACGCAACGACGATACACACGGACGACAAATTATCGTACAACGATTTTGAACAACTTGTTTTGGGGCGAAAACAAACAGTGCAACTCAGTGAGTATGATAGTTGGCAAAGGTCACAGAACAGCACTCACAATTTGTCTGATTAAACATGTAAATAAACCTGTGAAAATTTGAGCTCAATCGAACATCTGAGTCACGAGAAAATAGCAGTTTTTCTTATAAAACATAAAGAATAGTTTTGATCTTACCCCGAGATCAAAACTGTTTTCCGTCTTTGTTCGACTTATGTCTGGATAAATGCAGCAGTTAGGCGGCAATATTTGAACTATATGTTTCTTTTAGTGACATTTCAAACATTGGTTGGTTCATGCAAACGGTGCCAGACTATAGTGCTGTCATTGCACGGTGTGCTATACGGTCTCTTTATGGTCTATCTATGTGTGAATTGATAGCGACCCACTTAACAACATACGCCCAGAGGGAGATGAAGTTCCTGCTTGTTACCTTCAACCTACGGCGTATCCTACCGGTCGTACGCACCAAGACCCGCCGGTCATTCGCACTGAAAAGGTCCTATACACACTTGAAAGAGTAAGACTTGCGGAAACACCATGTATAACACTCGTATCGCTCGCTCTCTCTCCTGTGGAGGACTAGAGCACACTAGTCGAAACGTCGAGAATTTACTCTCATCGGTCCTTCTCGGGACCACACACCTTCCAAAAAGACTGCTATACATGGTGTCACTGCAAGTCTCACTCTAGTCTCTCCACCATCCAAAACTTCAAATCCTGCTTATAGAAACTTGGTTAACATCGGATATTTTGCTTGCCCCAAAACTTTCAGATGTATAAGTTGATAAGTACAAAAACCCAACCGTATTTTACCGCCTTTGGTTTCCTACCAAAGTATGATACTACCTTTAATAAGCAGAACACACATGGACGTAAGGTCTCGACCGAACACTTGTTATGGAGAGTATCCCAGAGGTCTTGACAAGACAGGTGCTTGAGTTTAACTGTCTTCCAATCACTAGCTATGATTGATGGACCTGTTTCTAGGGACCACCTTACTGTCTTGTCCTCAGCTTGCGACAGATTCAGCCCAAACCTCAATGAAATCTGTACGACCATGAACCCGCGATTAGACTATTACCTCGTTAATTGTGGTATATGTCGAAATATTGTTACGATTTTCCTAATTTTTGTTTTTATTCTTCCCCATAGACACGAGTTAGTTGATGATGTGAGTCACTCAGCACGAGAAACCGCGAGAGACCGCGATAGACCACGGGAGACCGCGAGAGACCGCGAGAGACCGCGAGACACCACGAGACACCACGAGAGCCTGGATTCGTGAGACCTCACTGACTACTTCCGTTCCGCGACGATCGTGAATTTGCACGCCAACGCCTCGACATTGAACACAACACTTCGTTTCGAAGAACTGGAATTGATGAAACGTTTTCCCATGAGATTTCTCGAGGCATGAACCAGACCAACGTATGAGAATTATTCGTCATTGGTTAGCAGCTTGGCTGAAATGATAGCGGGCCACTCAGAAGGTGTCACCATTGCAAACGTATTCAAAATCACGTCACGTAAAAAGGAAACTGCCTACCCAACTTATCCTTGAACCTTTTGATGATTTGGACCATGTTTATCTACCAAGTTGCTGACATTTATTAGTGCCAGAATGAGCCAACACGGTAGTCCTAGTTTACACAGACCGGTAAGACGGAGTACTGGGTACCTTTCGGACAGTCGTTCGGACAGTCCACTTGTCTCTCCGTCCAATACCCACACTGACCACAAACACAATACCAGCGAGAGACACGTTTGGGCGTCGGGCGTCGATACCGGTCACTCACACCGACACGTGGTCGCTCCACGGACTAGCCCAGGCTCGCCGAAATCGGCGCGTGGAGTCACCGCGTCCGAATCTGCGTTCGCGCGGCTCAACAAGACGTACCCCGTGAGTCGATACTCGGATTTCGATTACTCGTCTTGCGACTCGGATAGTCGGAATGGTTACGAGTCCTACGACGGGGCCGCGCATGGTAACTCCAGCCGAGAGCGGAATCATCGACACTACGCAGTGCAGGATAACGATTATTCGTCAAGTGGTCATCACAGTCCAGCCGGAGATTACCACCGTAATTACGGCGGGAACCAGACCAGAGGTGGAATGCACGCATACGACAAACAGGATGTGTACCAATGGGAGTCCACACACACGAGCCAGACTGTCGGACAGCAATATGATACGCATGCGTATGAGTACAATGATGACGCAAACGATGTGCGTTCAATGGCTGCAGCCAGAGAAACAAAGAAAATCGTAAGTTCTACTTTTTCTTTTTTTGAACTTTAAAATTTGGATATTTTGTCCTAGCCATATGTTGCCGGTCATATTTGGCCTAATGGTGGCGCTATATCGACGCCATCTTTGTAGGTTCAAATGTCAGTATAATTATTAAGTCGCAAATAACGTGTTACATTTTTTTCGAATAGGCCTCCAAAATCATTTAACTTGATTTCAATTTATACCTTCAAGATGAAACGGATTATTTTTTTGTATTGTTTTATTTCTGACTTGCATCCTTCAAGATGGCGTCTGATATAGTGCCCCCAATAGGCAAGGAACGTCCAGGCAATGGCACCCTTTGCTTCCAATTCCATTGCCTTACATTTCCATGACCATCGTGTGAGCAAACATTACCATACTTTCCAGCCGTTTCACCATCCCACGGCCTCCAAAATACCAATTCCTTTCCATGCCCTCAATATCTCGACCCCTTCATGTAGCCGTCTAGGGACCAGCGGCGTAGCTAGGATTTTTTCAGCAGGGGGGCACTGGGGGGGCCTTGGAATTTTGTGGGGGGGCACCCGGAATTTTTTCAAAACTGGAGATTTGCAAAATATGAGAAATGCGGGGGGGGGCTGGATCCAGCGGGCGTGGGGCAACCTTTTCTTCAAGCAAAAAAAAAAAAAAAAAAAAAAACCAGAAAAAAAAGGGAAACAGAAACACCCCAAAAGAGCAGAAAAAGAGGGGGAAGACAAAATTAGCTAGCTTTGATCTCCCCGAAACGCATCCGTCGCTATTGAATTGGCGTATTTTATTTCCAGGCTCCCTGGAAAATCATGGATAAGCGCGAAGTCCTTGCGGCCGGGGTCCAGGGCCCGCTTAAGGGCCCTGGAAGCTCAGGGGTTCTAGATATTCTCTGGTGCAATCTGAGCCTTATTTTGGAAGCAATTGTTCCGATAAATTTATTCATTTATTTATATTATTACTTCATTATTTCTTTTTAATCCAACACTCTTGAGCGGGAGAAATTCACTCTGGGGACCAGACTATATAACTAGCAAAACCAGACAAAATGGCAGATGGGCTGTTTTGAAGTTCGCAACTGAAATGTTGCACAGATTTCTTCACTGTAGGGTTTTAAGGACATTTGCAGAAAGTAAAAAATATTATTTTGGAACAGTAGAAGCTGTTAAGTTGTTTTTATTTCCTTTATAGCTATCGTACCCTATACAGATAACGCTTAATTTTTTTTCTATACCCAAGATTTTTTGTGGGGGGGCACCTGGGGGGGCACGCCGAATTTGTGGGGGGGCACGTGCCCCCCCAGGCCCCCCCGTAGCTACGCCGCTGCTAGGGACCAATTTCATAGAGGTGGTTAAGCACCAAAATTTGCTGAAGCACCAACAACCTTGGTAAATAAAATCAGTATATGCCAGCCCAAACTCCTTGTGAATGTTATGATCAGCAAACAATGGCTGAACACAAGTCAAAAGCAGTCAACTTCACATGAAAATTTGGGTGGTAAACCTATTTGATCAAGGAAAACTTTTCATGCTTAAGCAGATTGTTCTTAAGCAGCTCTATGAAATTGGCGCCAGATCACACCCGTGTCTTTTCCACGAAAACCTTTCCCGCCTTGCAGTTGTGTCCTTAAGAATTTGACCGAGTTTGCCGCTGAACTTTCAGATGAACTTCTAACATTAATCACGCATTTAACATTGACATAGTGCCTGGGGAGCACCACAATGTGCGGTTGATATCGGAAGGTCGATGTACCATGTAGCTAGACAGTATATTTTACTTTGAGCATTAATGATAGTCTGGGTTGTGACGCTTAACTTGGAAGGTAAGTGTAAATTCTCTAAGGCAGATGTCTACTTTGACTGGGCAAGAAGGCAATGACCTAAATTGCTGATGCAGTGAGCAGAGGGTATAAGAGAACGTTAACTGCAGGTTCATCGAAGCAATGGCTAGGGTCACTAAGGCAATGACTAGGGACACTTAGGTATTGCCCAGGCCGGGCACCGTACATTGAACAGGTAAACCAAGGCAATGGTCAGGGGCATCAAGAATCGAGGCAATGGCCGGGTTCACCGAGGAAATGATCAATGGCACCTAGGCAATGACCAGGGGCATCAAGGCAATGACCAGGGGCACCAAGGCAATGACCAGGGGCACCAAGGCAATGACAAGGGGGAACCAAGGCAATAACCAGGGGCACCAAGGCAATGACCAGGGGCATCAAGGCAATGACCAGGGGCACCAAGGCAATGACCAGGGGCACCAAGGCAATGACAAGGGGGAACCAAGGCAATAACCAGGGGCACCAAGGCAATGACCAGGGGCATCAAGGCAATGACCAGGGGCACCTAGGCAATGACCATTTACATCAAGGCAATGACCAGGGGCACCAAGGCAATGACCAGGGGCACCAAGGCAATGACCAGGGGCACCAAGGCAATGACCAGGGGCATCAAGGCAATGCCCAGGGGCACCTAGGCAATGACCATGTACATCAAGGCAATGACCAGGGGCACCAAAGGCAATGACCAGGGGCATCAAGGCAATGACCAGGGGCACCAAGGCAATGGCCAGGGGCACCAAGGCAATGACCAGGGGCATCAAGGCAATGACCAGGGGCACCAAGGTAATGACCAGGCCGGGGCACCAAGGCAATGACCAGGGCTAGGGGCAGCAAGACAATGCCCAGGGGCACCAAGGCAATGATCATGGGCAGCAAGGCGAACTCAAGAATTCCTAATTAAACCCACGAGACCTCGGGAGAACCCGCGAGAACGACAGATAATCCACGAGAACCCTTGACCCCCCATAAATCATCGTGACAGAAATCCATTTCTCCTATACTCATTCTCAACAACAAGAAAGCTAACCATTTATTAAAGCTTGTCCATTTATTAAAGTATCGGTTTCGGCGATGTCAAATATTGAGTAAATATTTCTTTAAACCTTTGACGGCGAGCTCAAACCCATGCAGTAAATTACCCGAATTATTAGGCCTATTATATAAACAGTCATTGTGACAAAAATCTCAGCATGAGCCGAGTGATACATGTGCCTGCGAAAAAGACAAAAAGCAAGATGGCTGACGTGACGTGTATAATGATCTGTACAAAATGAAACGTAAAACATAAAACATCCAATGGCTGTTGCTTTTGTTGATTCCCTTAACATTTATTTGCTAACTTAAAGTCGCAAGGATGGAAATGCACAAATCAAAAAAGCTCGAATTAGATTCTTGGTGTGTTTTTGGTCACAAAATGGCGTACGCACGATGTAGTCGTATACCAACGCGCAAATAGGCCTCTGCGTGTGTCAGTTTGGAATCTAGCGCATATGATTTGTAGAAGAAAAAATTTAAACGAATTAGTAAAATGTGGCGACTTTCTACTCATTCTGTGATGCCACGTCACATGATGGTGGCACATTCTGACTTTACCTCACAGACCAGAATGTTGCCTTTGAATAGCTGGACAGGCTGATGACACCTGGTGACTTCCCACTCATTCTGTGATGACACATCACATACAAGTGGCACATTTTGAATCTACCTACAGACCAGAAAGTTGCCTTTTAAAAAGTTCATTTATGAAAGTTCGCAACAAATCGGATTCAATATTTCCCCACAATTGCTACAGTAGGGCCAAACATTACAAAAGGGACTCAAAGGGGCTTATCTATATAGGGCCTCTAAACTTAGTCTCTTCTCGACCGAATATTGGAAATGAAATAAAATGCACAACAATACGTTTGCATTATCCTATAATTTGCCTTCTCCACTGCACATTAACCGCGTTATGCATTATAGTCAATAGAATAACCACTTGGTAATCTCTAGGCAAACGGCAGATGTATGTTACAGAATGAACCGCTACATCGGTTCGACTTTGCACTACGATGATGAATACACACCATGAACGAGGCAACTATATACAACAAACACTGTACCGTTACCAAGAAACAACTCAACTTCGCTTTAGGGGAAAACAGCCATGTCAATAAGATTATAACTTCGGTGTTTGATAAATATGTGTACTTAGTGTGAGTAATTACTGCATTATCTGGTAGTTACTTAAATGTAATATCATACTTTGGTTTTTGTAAAAGAAATGCAGATTCACCGGAACAAATATCAAGGATGATACAGTAACAGTTATTTGTGAAATTTTAAGTCCCATTCGGTGCCCACCTTTTGAGAAAACAGTGAGAAACGACCGCGGTATTCTTGAATCTTTTCACCGTTATTTTGTCACCGTTATCAAAATTGTATTTTGGTCATTGGTTGTACAATGTTCTGGGTAAATACAGCATTTCAGGCAGAAGAATTTGTGTGGTACGTTTCTACCATCACCATCTTTATACCATGTATAGTTAGAGGTATTACTTTTGCGAAGGGCGATGTTTCCCGCCCCCCCCCCCCCCTTGTCTTGTACCAGACTGATTTATCCTAATAGAAGACACGTTCAGGGTTAGGCTGCCGTGTCACCTGTGAAATTATTGCAGACTACATGGGCTTGACGATATATCAATTGCACTCATACACAGACCAGCCCATTATAATGGGAGTGAGAAATATGTATGATATTAATATTACACCTGTCGTGAGATATTTATTAGGTGCAGACCGCCACACGTGGACTTTATAGTCTATAGGCTTACCCTCCTGTGAGAATGTTATTCGTCATATAAATCTGCACTTTCGTGATATAGGCCGAACGAACCAATCCGCTAAATGGTAATCTCCATGACTCCCCCTCCCAAGTCGCAAATCCCTAAAGATTTTACGAACGGAACGATTTAATTGTTTACAGAATTGCGAGAGTGATAGAAGGGATCCCTTTTTCGTGCAAGGACAGGGTGCATGTTGACTAGGAACCTTCCTGAATCTGCCAAAGTCCAGCACTGTGCAGTATCCCTATGGCACATTCTGTAACCCTAACCCCCTGGGCATGCATTGTAGCAACTCCATAACATTTCATGCTTACTCGGTATTAATTTTGTAAACAAAATTTACCACATAAATAATGTTTTTATCTATTGCCATAATATACATGAGTAACGTTTACGCGAAGGGTCATAACCATAAACAATACCACATAATTCCAAACGGAATGTAAAAATTGGCAAGCATATCGTGTCTTTCTGTCGTCAAGTTTGGAAACAAACAAAACATAGGAATGGGTATTAAGGGTACTATCATACTTTGGTAGCATACCGAAACAGAAATCTTCACAGATTTACCTATAACATACAGGGTATAAAGATGGTGATGGTAGAAACATACCCTTAAGTCTTTTTTGGCCGAAAGGCTGCATTTATCCAGAAAAAAGGCAAAACCAGTCACCAATTTTTTTCATATCATTACAAGATCATCTTTACAATAGAAAATAGAAAAGAGAACAGACATTAGAAACACTATACATGGCCGTTTTCACGATTTTTTGGGCAGCGTGGGACTGAAATTTCACAGATGACTGTTACTTTACTTCCTTGATATTTTTGCCCCATGAATCTGCATTTCTTTGACAAAAGCCAAAGTATGATATTACCTTTAATCCACAAAACTACACAGGTGCGAACGTGCCTTACGTGCGCAGCTAGCTGCCGACGCAATTATAAAATACTTTATTTACGCTTGGATCAAGTTCAACGTCACCCCATCGAGCAAGGTCTTGAAGTTTGACACATGAATAGTCTTTCTTGGGCAAGGTACACCAGCTCATCGCTAGGGGGTCGTTGTGCGTTTGTTCGGGTGCACAAAGGAGGCGGTTTCTGTTACTGTCTGGTAGAGTAATAATGTAAGGTGTTCTTTTTGTACTCCACCATGATCATGTCGACCTGTGTGTGTATTTTCTTTGTATGATTTGGATTGATTTAAAGACCGTAAGAGGGTAAAATGCTGGGGAGGTTGTTTTGTCAAAGTATCAACTTCGATGTTGTTTGCCCTGTCGCTCGAAGCAGAATGTGCTAGCCCATTATTTGGTGCAACCACCTCCCCCCCCCCCCCCCCCCCCACCCCACCCCACCGTCCGTCAGTGATGTTCGAAACTTGGCGCACAATGTCTGCCGGACCGAGGTAAAGTCTCGATTTCATGAAGTTTCAAAATCACCATGACTACGTGGACGCGCTGGAAATTAGACATAGAAACGGATTCTAGTTTGTTATGGCTTGAATCACAAAAAAGGGTTTCATCTTTCGTTGCTAACTTGCTGCTAGTTAATTAGGGAAGCCGACGCAGTTTGGCACCCTCTAGCGGCAAGCGAATAATAATTATCAGCGTCTTGGTTAGTCTGGTTCCCTGCTCGATTCCCTGACGACTCTTTGGCCCTTTACGAAACGATGGATTAGGCTTGGGCTTGAGCTTAGGCCCCGTCATGTAGAAGCTGAAAATACAAGTTGTGAAATGTGAATTATCCCTGAGATTGTAGTTCCGTTTTCTTGTTTGAAATAGAGCATATACTTCGACACAGTACCCCAAAACCTCAATTTCCATACATATCACTTTAAAATGGATGTAAGAAATGGAACCTGAGCTGAAGCCTAAGCCTCCGATTCGTAAACGCCCTTATACTAGTAATCATAGAATTGATTGAGAATATTCGGAGATTTGGTCTGGGAACCAGACTACGTCTTCGTTATATCATAGGTTCTAAAAAGTGTTAAAAACGGACGCTACAGAATGGAATCGCATCAGTTGAAATGATTAGGCCTAATTAAAGGGGCCACCATTTATAACGATAACTATAACGAATTTTTTCTCAACCGAGACAACATAAAAACCATGTCCCCTTTAAAGTTGGCAAATGTGATTATTTATACTTTCAGTATTGTAGATACAGTATTACTGCATGTTTACTTGACAGGTGAAAGTGCATAACAAGGTTGACCTGATCGAGCGTAAATTACCGTGTTTTATTGAGCAATAAACGCTCAGCACTGTGTATCGTCATACTGTTATATCTCATCATGCATGTTCCATGTCAGTTCGGTACAGTAGTGTTCAAAATGCACGAGTGCTTTGCCGCGTGTCAGTGTGATAATTGTGAGAGGAATAACATTTGCATTCCTGCATTGAATGAAAATGAACCCTTTCCTGAATTAATTATGATCAAAATAGTCGCAGTTATAGGCCTACTTATGTCGCCAAAGTGTTAGTGAAACTTCAATGCAAATTTGAATTTAAACCTAACTTGAATAGAATCTTGATATTGTCTACAATTCGTCGTGCACTGTGTTCATCAGTCTAATCATTAGCTTCGCTTTGTTTAGATGCGAAATTCATTTTAATGTACACAAGGCAAAAGCTAGGGAATTATATCCTATGGTTACCGAAAAAGTACAATACACACTGGCATAAGAACAGCTTAAAACGACGTCACATTCATTAGCCAATCAGAGTAGGGAAAGTAAAAAAAATATATTTCCAAACACTATTAATGGCCAATCACGTTTACCGGTATTCCAATTTCCAGGCTCTTCCAACGCCAGCAGGGTTGTTATGTTTTCTGGATTAATCAGGAAGGTTAAACTTTCTCTTATGTTTCCTCCTCAATATAACAGAGTTCTAGAATTCTGAGAGCTAAAAAAAAAAAGATGGATTGCAGAAATATGGCACTGGACCTCCTGCCTGGCCTGGACTCAGGGTTTCCATTTGTGACCATTTGTGATGCAATTGGGTGAGAAAGTGGGTCTATTTCTGCCGCTTTGCAGAGGGATGTTTTTTTAAATGGCTTCTTTGACTGGAGTGATCCCGTTTACCTTGTTTTTGGATTTCGCAAAAGAAGACAGAAACACACTTCAAACTTGTTCTGGAAAACCTCCCTTTTACCCAATTTCCTGACATTTCTTCATCATAATTCTCAAAAATTTTCAATCTTTGATATTTTTCCTATCAAAAAATACCTCAAAGCAGAAATCGACATTGGAGTCATTGTTTTGCGATTCGGCAACTTCAGACGCCGATTAAGCGAAATTTAATTTTTTTTCCCCCGTTCCATTGGGTCACATTATTTCAGGTTATTTTTGGCTGATGAGCAGTCTCCAGCTGAAGGTTATAATGTTTTATAGATTTAATTGTAACTGTTTTTGTCCTGCTTTCTTTATAGAAGTATAATCGCAAGGGCCTTTACCTTGACGTGATAGTGGGCATTATTATTGCACCGTATAGTTCTACGTCAAAATCCCCACGTCAGGCGTTTATTCAAAAGGCGGCATGCGCACAAAGAACATTTCATTGGTCCCCTGTGTGCGCTTTATACTCGCTGTGGTAGCTGGTGCCGCCGTTTCTATGTAAACTCGTCCACGTGCAATATATCAACATGAATAATGAGCTTCTTGCTTCGGCTTTGGAAGTCGAATATTTAAAGGTATAATACATGAAATGTTACAGGCAGCACTCACACAAAGCTGATCAAACATGTATAGGAAGTAACAAACCTGTGAGAATTTGAGCTCAATCGGACATCTGAGTCGCGAGAATAGCGAAAACCCGACTCAATTTTTCTTATAAAACATGAAGAATGGTTTTGATCTTACCCCGAGATCAACTTGCTGTTTTCGGTCTTTGTTTGACCAATTTTCGGATAAATACAGCATTTCAGGCGGAAATATTTTAGCGGTATGTTTCTACCACCGCCATTTTCATACCCTGAAAGTTATAGGTAAATCTGTGAACATTTCAGTTTGGGTATGTTACCAATCCTGTACTGTACCTTTAATGTTCATATTATTTTCAATCTCGATTTTTTTTTATGTGGCAGAAAGATTAATAATATTATAGAATATTTCATTCATGTTTAAGGTAGAGTGATTGTACTTGATATATGACCGGTGTCGAATTCTTGAAATGGTCGTCCTGGTGTTTGAAGGAATTTGATGTTATTTTTTTCATGCTATCATGGCATACTGCACACACTAACATTATAAATCACGCGATGTAAATCGTGCGCAGAAAGAAGAGGATGTTTTCATATGAATAATTGTCGCTTGAGGGCGCTCCTTCAAGTTAATCATAGGGCCTTTTCGAAACCTGGCTTGGGCTAGGATTTGGACTTAAATATTTCGCTACCGCCATTCGAGGCCCACAAAACGAAAGGAAAGCCGGGGTTGGGCCACATGACGAAGCCGAAGAAAGGCTCCAGCTTCGCCATGTATCTCATGCCCTTCATTTTATTTAGGACACAAAATGGCAGTAGAGAAATAAATCCCAAGCCTAGCCTCAAGCCTCATTTCGTAAAGGCCTATACTTTGGTTTCTGTCAAAGAAATACAGATTCATGGGCAAAAATATCACGGAAGATACAGTAACAGTCATCTGTGAAAATTTCAGTCCCATACGGTGCCCACGTCTTGAGAAAACAATGAAAAATACTCACGTTTTTTAATAAAAAAAAAATCTTTTCTCTTTGATCTTTAAAAGTTAAAAAATAATTTTGGTCATTGGTTTTTACTGTTTTTCTGGATAAATACAGCATTTAAGGCAGAAAACGTTCGACGGTATGTTTCTACCATCACTATCTTTATACCCTGTAATGATAAGTTATAGGTCAATCTGTGAAGATTTCTGAAGTTCGATATGCTACCAAAATATGATGATACATGTACTACCTTTATTGGCATTAAATTGAACCTGCCCAACAACAGAGGGCGCGCTTTACAATTAGCATTAATTCTGTGAGATTTTGCTGGGAGTGGATCATTGTATCTAGCTGCAGCGCGTCGTGTAACCAAGTCCCATTCCTGCTCCAAGGCTGGCGTGTTTTGGATGAATATTATCAGCAAACTACAGGATTTTCACTGATTCGTGGATTAAGGATAACCCGGAGGGTATGTGGACACGGACTGTTGGCGGTAATACTGAATAAACCGTGAGTTTCGCCCTCAAAAGGAATATTTTTGGAGAAATGTACGGAGGGTATTTTAGGAAATTGTCGCCATTTTGATGGCACTTGTTGTAATTGTACTGCTGTTTTGTACAGTGAGCGTTTAGCTCTGCAGAGCGAAACCTCTGTTTCACTTGAGTGATAATTGTCGCCTTTTGAAAAGATTTGTTTCATGCTTCAGCTGTCAAGGCGTTTAGCTGTCTCACTTTGGACCCCCCTCTGATTTTTATGGGTGCAAATAAAACTTGGCTAATTAAAAAAACTTGTTGCGGTGGTTTGGACTTTGGTCAAGAAAAATAGTGAACAATTTTTCACTTTCACTCCATGTGAAAAAGTAATGTGTATCAATATGTCTGTCAAAGATGATGTAACAAATTTTGTTCGCGTTTTCTTGCCAGCTAATTAAATAGAATACTTGAGTTTAGCATGACCTGATAGTTGTTGTTTTGACAAGTTGTTTTCTTTTTACCAATCTAGGCCCTACATTTTGGTAGAAAGTGGGCGTGATTCTGATTAAATGCATGTTTGTTTGAACTTGAAGGATAGCCTAAATTGTGATTTATGAATTAGGCCTAGGCCTAGGTCATTGTAGTCTAATTATTTAGTAGGGAATGTTGAAAGCTCTCAAATCTGTCAGGATTTCTCAACACCGAGACACAAAGAGATCGAGACAAATACATTTTGGTTTTGGGCAAGCCATCTGAAACAGGCAAGTTCACGTTTTAGAAACACGTTGGCCAGTGTGTACACGTACTTGAAGTTGAACATAAATCTGAGGTTTTGAATTTGACATTTGGGATGATTTGACATCTCAGTTACAAGGCTAGTACTCCAGTAGGATAATTACATCAAATACCTAGTCAGTACTCATTTAATGCTTATAATTGGCAGCATGCAATTATCATTTTCAAGGTAGTTCCGGCCATTTGTGTGGACGTTATAAGTTATTACATGTAACTGATCTGCAGGTTTTGACAGACATTCCCGGCCTCCTATTTCACCCTCCAACCGGTCCGTGTCCACCAGCCACTCCAAGGGTTGATGCCTGAATATTGACCTTTGACCCCAGTGACATTAATCAGTCTTCCAGAGACGCAGAAACATTCCGAGGATCATAAATCGATTGTACGTTTGGTGGATTCATACTTGAGTGGTACACGTGTAATTGACTGGTTGTCCGTACGATGAACGTGCCGTATGGCTGATTGCCGGATGATTACATTTCGTGACATCATCGAGGTTTGATTGATTGGATCGCCATGACAACCAAGGCTTCACCTGCCCCCTCGGCTCTGAAGAGCAAAGAAGGAGGCTCATCACATTCCTGGGAAGAGTGGACGGTAAGTGCAACAAACTTATTTGGAAAATCTCGTCTTGTACTGTAAGGATGAAACAACTGCAATGATTGTCAAAATGAGAATTGCAAACTGATTGGTCCTACAATGAAGAGATTTGCATTATACATGTAACTTAACTGGAGTTAACCCTAACCCAGCTCCATACCACAGTTTACCACACATTCCTGTGGTAAAAGTGGTATCCTGAATACCACAATATACACCACAATGTGGTTTTCTTGGTGTGTGGTTTACGATCTTGTTCCCCTTGGAGACTTGGTAGTGTGTGGTAAGCAGCTCTTGTGAGGGATGTTTAATTGTAGAGGGACAACAGAACATTTTCAATTCATTTTAAAGCACCGGTAGGTCCATCAAGTGCTTCAAATTAGGCCCTACAGTATCATTTTTCATTTGAATTGAAGTCATCTGATTTTTTACATGTATGCCAATTTTATTTTCAAGCCTAATTTGTGTCATAGTTTACTTCTTTTGTTTTGTTCTCCGCCTATAGATATTTTATTCTTATTTTGCACACCCCGAATTATTGCGTTTAATTGCATTTTGTTTTTGTCAGTCAAATATCTTCACATCACATCATTTTTTTGAGAATTCCCACTACATTATTTGTAAACTCCCTAGTCTTTTTTTCTCATATGTAGTGATTTTAAATTGCTGAGTATGTGACAATTGGGCATAAGACTTGCCCATATAGTTCAGACTTCAGTCTGGCTAAAATCTTGCACCCCTTCATAGAGCATGGATACATGAAGAAATAGGCTGCTTGCAAAACGAGTTCGTTCGACTTACTCCTTGTGATTTGAACCATGTTTCAAGATCAATGGAATTTTTTGTCACAGGAGGTCTCAATTATATGCTAAAAATAACAAACGTCCCTGGTGATCTTTTAACAACTTGCTTTCACACAACTCTATTTTTAAAGATTTAATCCAATGTCCCTCGTTGATACTTAACCAGTCTCCTTTGAAAAGCCGTAATTGGATATGATTGGTCTGCTTTGAATAAACTGTAATAGCTCCAGATTTTCTCAAAGTTCAGGCTCCGACTCCTGCTCCGGCTCCGGCTCCATTTTGTGAATCTATTCTAAAAAAACGGGTATAAAAATAGAGGCTTTTAACTATGGTTCGGAAGTAGATTCTCTGGTTTGAAAAAGAAAACAGAGCTTCAGCTTCAATGAAAAATCTTGTTCATCACAAAGACTGAGCCAGAGCCAAGCTTTGAGAAAGGCCCCAGACTTGAGGCTTTGGCTTGAGACTTACATTAATTATTTCACTACCACCATTTGAGGCCCAAAATGAAATGAAGGGATTGGGCCACATGACGAAGCTGAAGAAAGGCTCCAGCTTCGCCATATCTCTTCAAAGGGTTCCCTTCATTTCAAATAGGGTGTGTACAAAATCATACTAAAATTGGAGGATTTGGGAAAATTGTCCCTTAAATTTAAGTATGATTTTTGTTAGGACACAAAATGGCAGTACTTAGCAAAATAAATCCCAAGCCTAGCCTAAAGCCTAATTTGTGTGTACAGTACATGTACAGTACATGGCCTGTATGTGTACACAGTGCATGGTGTATGTACATGTACAATTAAGGCCATATTACTTTCTAATCACTGATCTAGTATCATGCAGTTAATGGTGTTTACAAACATGACTGATAAGAATGTGACCTCCCCTGAGGTCACCTGGGGTGGAGGTACAGGAAGAGATCTCCATAGTAACACAGATGTTTATACACTGAGCCTAACATTATACAGGCTACCAGGCAAACTTTGCCAGTAAATCAACAGCTTGTGAACACTGGGACCAGTGAAATTCCGTAGATTACATGGATGGCTAGTCATGTAAGCTGTATGCACAAGTTGGTCTTTCACAATTTAGTACTATAAAAATACTAGCATGGCTTTGTCGGCCGGCTGTTTTGGTCATAAAGCTTAGCTCATACAGTGATACTCCTCTATGTACATATGTAGGCCTGTAATGAACACCACAGAATCCACAGAATTTGTTTAGGTCCCTATTATACATATAGCAGTTGTTTGTTTATATTGTGATTTAAACAATCAATTGGAAGGCCTAGGCCTATTTTTTGTAGTTTTATTTCTACAAAGAATTTTGGATCCAGCTACATGTGTGTAATGTAAGGGTGATGTTCAGTATCACGTTCGTTATGTGTGGACAAATTTGTGCTTGGTTGCTTAGCTGTGATTAGAAGTTTAAGTTTTTATGTTTAGGCCTAGATGGGTTCCCAGATTTTCCTTCCCTCCACAAAAATCAAGTTGAATCTCGTGCTGTGCTATTAGCAGCGGGCACATTTTGGGGCCAATTTTATGGAGCTGCTAAGCACAACAAATTGTTTTTACAGCACAAAAATGTCTTGCCCAATAAAATATTCAATTTTGACCATAGCATACAGTACAGTAGGGTGCTACGTACGTCTACACGTGTACGTACATGTACATGGACAGGTTGTCCTGTCATGCCTGTTATTCAGATGCATGGGTTCACTACCAGCCTAATATGTACACGTAGTGGCAGTCTGGCTCACACACGTGCATATTCAATTAAATTGAGCTTACATGTAATTTAATATGGAAATTTAAATCCAATTCAGGGAGCAGCATTTGTATGCAATTGATCGGAGTCCTATATATGAAGCTGTGTGCACAGGGAGGTCTGTGTACTGGCCCTGATGTCAGATTTTAAAAGGAAGAATTTTTTCTCTTCGCTAAGGCTCTTTCTAAGTCCAACACTGTGCACTTTTTACAATTATTTGGGGGCATACATGTACATGTAGGTTGCAAGTGTGTTAGGCATTCGCCTCTCACCAATGTGGCCCGGGTTCGATTCCGGCGTGGGTCATATCATGATATGTAAGTAGAGTTGTGCAATGGGTCTCTCCTATAAAAATGCTACGAGGGCCGGCTGCCAAAGGGCGCCTGTGAATGCCAACAACACGATGACGTTGTAAGTTTGTAGCCCCATCCTTCATAATTCAGCACCCCAGCTGCAAATAAGGATGATTAGCATTCCAAATTATTATTACCGAAAGTATTATTATTATCGAAAAACATCTTGGCCCACTCCTAGAATCTTCTCAATAAGGTAACTTGACCAGTAGGTTATATGCAAATTCCAAACCGCTGGCTTGTTACAAACAAGTTTTGATAAAAACAAACAAACAAATGTGCTAGTGCTAATTACTTGCTAAATTGTGCTGTTTCTATTTAACAAAGATGATCCTTTAACTAATCCCCAAACTGGGTTGTTGTCAGCAGGAGTTATCCCTCTCTAATCCAGTTCAATACAACTTTCACACTATAGATCCTTAAATCCCTTCATTGTACCGGATATTCACCACATCCAACTGTCTGAGAAAATGTTGTTCAGTTTTTCTTTCCTGTGAAAACAACCTTCCCTTCACAAAAGACCTTGCAGGTAATGGGGGATGAAATACCAGACTCACAGCTATCATTTGTAAGTCATTTGCTGTTCTCAGAAGTCTCCATTGTAAGTTCTGCAGATCATTCTTGCATGACGGCACAAACTGTAAGGTTTGTACAGGACACAGTTCTTGAAGAGCTACAGTATTGAATTATATCACAGTGTTCTAATGTACATCACTTAATGTGCATTCATGAAAGAAACATTACAATATGAATTTACCAGTAAACATAACAGTGTACAGAGCTCTGGCTATAAGAGAGCATTAGATGTTCACGTTGACTACGTTGATGAATACGTTATTGTGTCATAATGCCGAGTCTTTGCGCATGCGTCAAGTCATGCATCAGTACCAACGAGCAAGTTCCATCAGCGACTCCGTCAACAGATTGAATTTTTCCTGGTAACTAAACATTATATACACTATTTAACGGGTACCAGGCACAATTGACCAGTGGTTTATTAAATATTATAGTCACCGATTGAACTTGCTCAATGTTGTCTGAGTGAGTCGAGGACGCACAAACTACGGTTTTGACGCACGACGTTCTCGCATTTGTGGACGATGTGGACCAAGTAGATCATAGTGGGAATTTGTTCATGAGAGTCAATAAATTCTATTGGGTCTTGGCTCCCTTTCCATGTTTAGATTAGTTGTCTAGCATGGGACATATTTTCTTGGGAATGAGTAAGCCCTGACAAAGTGACAAATGAGTGTAATTCCGTTACCGAAGAATTTCCCAATTGCTGACAATTTATTATATGTGTGTACACTGTAGGTCTATTAATGTTTCTCTGATAAAAAAAAAATGAAACACGTTCACTTGTTCAGATACACACTTGATGTGAAATTAAACAATATAAAAAATATATGAACAAATGTATGTCAAAAATGTTGGCCTAATATTAAAAGCAAAACTCTGATATTAAATTTTGCATCTGCAGTAACCTGCACTGTACAGTACGCAGATTACCGAATATATGGGATAAATAAATAATGATGAAGCCATGCTTGATATCACAGCGTGTCCTTGCTGGTTAATGCTACATGATCTATTCCCAAAGCAAGTTTGATAGTCAAAGTGCAACTGACTCAAGATTCTTCAATTATACATTATATACACACGTCTTCACCCTTCATGGTATCAGTGGTAATGAAGCATTGCTTTCTGTATGCTGGATCTCAAATGTCATGACTCCTTGACTAGTATTAAATGTATAATACTTGATTGGTAAAGGTCACAGAATAGCACTCACACTTTGTCTGATCATGAAATAATAAATCTGTAAAAATTTGAGCTCAATCGGACATCTATCTGAGTCGTGAGAAAATACTGAAAACCTGACTCAATTTTTCTTATAAAACATAAAGAATGGTTTGGAGAGGCCCTTACCCCGAGATTTGACTGTTTTTCGGTCTTTGTTTGACTAATTTCTGGATAAATACACCATTTCAGGTGGAAATATTTTAACAGTACATATTTCTACCAGCCATGCCAGCACCATCTTCATACCCTGAAAGTTATACATACATCTATGAACATTTCTGTTTGTGTATGTTACCAATCCTGTACTGTACCTTTAACTAAGGCTATCTGATTATTCACACTGATAATGTATCATCAATCAGTCCCTTGAGGTGAATGCATGCAGCTTTGAACTTGGAGGAATCTGTCTAAATCAAATAATGTAATTTGGGGGATCAAGGTTTACTGTGCATGAAGCTGCATACACTTCTCATGATTCTGTTCCACTTCCCAACAGCCATTTCTTGATCTATGTACAAATCTATTGATGTGAATTAATGTTCATCCTTGTGTGTATTTCTTGACTTTTTAAATAACCAATACAAGTAATAAACTGCTGCAAACTGCTCATCAGCCAAAATAATGATCTGAAATATGTAGGAGGGCCTGACATTTTGATCCTACCAGGATCTTTCTCAAAGGCTAAGGGAAAGATTCTAGACAATGACTATTGACAGACACAAGTTCTATAAAAATTTTACAACTTATTTTACCAGTTTCTTTTAAATTCCTTGGAGTTAGGAGGGCCTGATATTTCGATCTTTCTCAAATGCTAAAGAAAAAGTCTTTGAGAACGATACCTTTTATTAAAGAAAGATTTTAGTTCTTTGGTATGTGGATCGGTTAACACCATGTAAGAATCGTTTGTACTTTCACACTTCTATTTCGTTCGCACTTCTCGTAAGGAAGCTGTCTCAGCATTTCAACTAGCCTGCTCTAGTCATCATGCTAGTCGAAACGTTGAGACCTTACGAGAAGTGCAAACAAAATAGTGTGCAAAAGTACGAACGATTCTTACATGGTATTTCCGCAAACCGATCCACAGGTAATATCCCTGTTATTCTTGAATGATAGATCTCCTTTGTAAAGTCATGTTTCTCTCCAACTACAGTACATGCTTTTAATCTGTTCCTTTTTCACCTAGATCTGCAGACTCCAAACCTACAATGTTCATGGAACATTGTAGGTTTTTATTTTATAACCCTGTCAGAATTGATTGCAAGTCAGTTACAATGACATGGCATTTGTATTGTACAGCACTGCAGCATGAGTCCCTGCTGACAATATATTGTGTCTCAGTGTAAAATGAATAGCCCCAGGTGGGGAGCTTGGTACATGAAAACACAGGTGTACTGAGGTCATGCTGTGTCAAACATACATGTACACAGATATGGATTGGTATCATTTGTTCGTATTTTGCTCCCCACAAAGGTTGGAAGAATTCTTCAATGTTTGGAGACAGACACCTATAGTGTCTGGCAAACAATGCAGTGTATTGTCTGATACTATTGTGGTATGTCATCTCATGCATCATAGTATTGATGGTGGACAGTTGAAACTGTAACGATGATCTATCAAGCTATATAGATAGAAATGTGCTGGTATTGGTAATGGCATACAAAGCCTGGCCAATGTATACAAAGTGCAGTACATATTATTGTGGTGGCTTTAACAGTTAATCCATGTAAGCATACCACAGTTTACCACACATTTTTCATGTGGTTACTGTGGCATGGTATCCTGAATACCACAATACACCATCTTTTTAAAGATCAAAAATAAAAGAGAAAACATTTCAGAATGTGGCCATTTTTCATTGTTTTCTCAAAAAGTGGGCACCGTATGGGACTGAAATTATTCACAGATGACTATCTTCCTTGATATTTTTGCCCATGAACTAATGAATCTGTATTTCTTTGACAAAAACCAAAGTTTGATATTACCTTCAACACATTTTATGGTTAAATATGATCTAGTCCCCCCCCTGTGGAGACTGTGGTAATGTGTGGTAAGCAGCTCTTGTCTTGTGTTGTAGGTGCAGAGGGTTAGGGTTAATATCCAGTCTCCCTGTGGAGACTATGGTAGTGTGTGGTAAGCAGCTCATTGTCTTGTGTGGTAGGTGCAGAGGGTTAGAGTGAAGTAACCCAAAATGATCAATCAATAAATGAATTTGACATACGTCACACCAATATCACGCTTCATCTAACAGCATGAATCATGCTATGAGCTTGTCTGACGTCTTTCATACGTACCGGTCAGTTTTACAATATCGATGGCCACGTTCAATACACCTTTACCATGCATGACCTCCCTTTATGTAGTGCGCACGACATTAATTCTATAACAAAGCAATGACGTACTCCAACATCCTTAGTTTGTTTTGATAAGTAAGTAGCAACACTGTTTTGTACAAATACGTGCGTACAAGTGTAAAACGGTGTTGACTTGAAAGATTTACAATCAGTTAATTGATGTTTTTAGGAAATCCATTCAGATTACAAGTTGCTTGGAATTTTAAGCTCTTGGGAGGAACTATTGTTTACAGCATGGCCTGAGGGCTGGATGCTTGTTGCTGGCTCAGGAGTGCTCAGGAAGGCATGGGGGCAAAATGTCATTGGTGTCCGGTGAGGGGATCATCTGGGGTAAGGGGATTATCCTCTGCCTTGACTGGTCCCCTGCTTCGCTGACAAATCGGTCTCAGGGGTGGATTCAGTTTGATTGTTGGATCAAGGCTGTAAGTCTTTATCTGACTGTATGACTGGTCCGTTAGGAATATCACACAATGCTCATTGTTTCACTCCAAGCTACACCTCACAATCTCTTGCTGCTTGTGAAATTGATCCAGCGTCTGATCAATTGCACGACGACCAGTCTATGTAGGCCTACTTACAGATCCTTGGGGTAGCTCAGACCTAAGGGAACAGTAATTTGATGACTTCTGAACTTGTCAATTATAAGAGAGACCTACGGGCAGTAGTTATGGTGTGGTGGTGCAGCTGGCAGATCAAGCATTACGAGGTATCGTTCAAATTTGATTGATTTCTGTTTTAGTTTCGGTGTAATGTGAAAATACATCTATGGGCACTTGTAAAAACTTCTGTCTTGTTTTAAGTTGCGCTGTGTGTAAGACAAATGTTTGGATGAAAATGTTTTAAAATTGTCAAATTTAGTACAAAATGTGTTTATTTTAAAAACAAATCAGCATTTGGGTGCAGGGTTTGTATTATATTGTGATATTGTCCATGTGACACACACTTTACTTGTATTGAAACTTTGTACTGCCTAGGAAGCCTTAACTTTGTCTCACTTACATTCTAAGATCATTTAATGGAATCACACTGACGCTGAGCAATGGGTTCATGAAGTAATTGCAGTGAATATTATAGGCCTAGGTCTTAAATGTACACTTTTTGTGCAAAAGAAACTTTGTAAACAAACATTAGTTACTGTACGTGTAGAAGAGTAATTGGTAAACGTGCTTGGAGTGAGGAGGGCCTGACTCATGTCGATCTAGCTAAGTATGCACTGTTCATCCTTGTTAATGCACTAAGTTATGCATTGGTTTGTAAGACATTCATCAGGGATGAGCATAATGCATTATATCCCAATGGAGATACTGTATCTGGCATCTTCTGTAGCTTGAATGCTGTATTGATTCATGAATGCTACATAGCATGTCATGAATGAGCTTCATAATGTATGAGGAATGTTGTTTGAACTGCTCATCACAGCGGTCCAGGATGTCATCAAATTCCTTGCATGCTATGTTAATGCTATAATAGCAGTTAAATGTGCATGCTATGGAAATGTTATTAAAGTACAGTAGGCCTATGCAGCAGTTGAGTTGGGTGCAGACTGCAGAGGGTAAGAATGGTGCAAATGTGCAGGAAAAAACAACAGTGGGAATAACTGCATGGAACTATGGGAGACAATTTGTCTTTAATTTGGCCCCTGACTGTTGCCTTGGTGCCTCTGGTCATACATAATTAGCCTTACCTACCCAGGCTTAAAATGTTCTAGTAGACAATTCACATTCTCTTATTGCAAAGTGCCCTTAAGTTAAACCATGCAATGAAATATGTATCACCTGTCTAGAAAACTACCCCTTTAAAGAACAAACATCCAACCAGCATGTGCACAGCATGTAAATTAATTTGCCAAGATTCTTCCAAGCCACAATCAGATTACATGTAGATAATTCATCTACAGACAGTTGGTGTCATAGTACAATCTCACTAATGATGGCCATTAAGATGCATTGATAAAACCATTATTCAATTCATATTCACATTGCTGTATAATTGCACAATAAATTCATCATCTTCATCCCAATTTGAGAAGTAACTTGATAGGGAAAAAGTACAGAAACATAATTTTATTATGTTCCCCGAAAAATTAAGCACTGAAAAAATCGGGCCACCATATTACAGTTGTCTACTGTACATAAATTGTATTTAAAGTAATTGAAATTAGGTGAACAAAGAAAAATTGACTGGAGCAGGATTCGAACTGGTGACCTCCTGAATACAGTACAGGTGCTCTGGCATCTGAGCTATCCTGCCCTATGTTGGTGGTGTTCCTTATAGTCAAATGATAATATTTTGTTCCTTTGGCAGCCAGAAGCCATGTCTTTGTATACATTGTATTAATGTGTGCAAGGAAATTAATACATTGTATAAAAATATAATTATGTACAATGTAGTACCTGTAGACAAAATTGCTGATAGCATTTTTGCCAGAGGTTTACAAAATGAGACTCCAGCTTCATCTCCACTGCATGAATCCATTCTAAAATATCGAGTATCAAAATAGAGGCTTTTGGCTGCTGTTTGATAGTAGATTCTCAGGTTTGAAAAGGAAAACAGAGCTTCAGCTTCAATGAAAAACTACAACCTATATTTTCAGCACATGTCAGAGCTGAAGCCTGAGCCTGAGTTTCGAAAACGCCCTTTGTTTGGGAAGGGTTTACATCCATTTGAGTGGTTCTTTTCAGTAAAAGAGCATCCAATGTTATTTTTGGAAGTTTTGAAGGTTGCAGCAATGCCAGGTCAAGGGCAATGAAGGCTATGGCCTATGTGACACTGATAATCCACTGGCATGGGGTCAGGGGCCCCCTTAAAGGACCTTGATTTAGTGCACTGTGCAATGATCTAGGGTTTCCCCTGATTTTTTTGTGATATCATGCATGAATGCATGCGTTGATCATCTAAAGAGAAAATATCAGTCGCTAATTAATTAATTAAATTTCATAAAGGTTTCATGTTTATTGCTAATTACTGTACTAAATAAATTGCTAAATTATGTATTACATGTACACATACATGTAGGAGGGGTGAAAGTTCTTTTTTGTTTTTTAATTTGTCATTTTTCTTGTGTACATATTCAATCAGGACAATAATTCTAAAAATTATAAATATTATAAAAATGATCTCCACATTTATATCTAGCGCCCTCTTGTGTCACAATAATCCATAATATTTTCTTCCACATTTTGGAAATAGCGCCCTCGCTTGACATGCACTGATCGACCAAACCGTGGGCTTTGCAGCTCTTGGCATCACTCAGACAAGCATAAAATATTACAGTGATAATATAAATTTGTATGCTGTATTGGGAAATGATATTGTGTGATACCAGCAGAAATGATTTCTTTATTGTAGCACCCTCTGTGAAATTGGTCACAGTCTGAATGCACATTGTTATCTTATCACAATCAAGGAAGACCTCTGTACATAATGATAAGCCAGTCAGTCATACAATATTTTATGTGTTGTTTGTTTAAGTTGATAACCAGTCCAATGGAGTGAAGAGCCCCCTCTAGATATACACATCATAAAAACCCATTGATGATGCCCACTTTTTGTTTCTGTTTAAGTATGGCCACATCACTTTAAAAACTTGTTCCTTGTCCCTGTTTGATAATAACTTTTATTAACTTTTTTTTTAGCAAGAATAGGCCTATAAAAATACTGATTACTGAAGACCTGTAATAGCACTGCGCACTTGCGCTAAAAATAGCACCGAACCTCAGACAAACATTGCAACGTGGCCATGCAAACGTGTGGTGAGTGGGGGTATGTGCATGCATGGTGTGACGTCATTAGTGCGGAATGCTATTGGGTGTGCAAATTAATTTAGTTGGTAATTAGTGCTCAGAATGAGAGAAGATTGTTTTATGCAATGTTACAGTGTAGGTAGGTTCCCCCGTAAAGAAAACAGAAAAGAAATGTCACTAAACTCTTGAAAATTAAATTTCAACAGAACACAAACAAGTCATATTTCTGCTTTGGCCTGTTATGTAGGCCCTATTGTTTATGACACACAGTACTATGGTACACATGTACTGTATTATGTACATGTATATGGGGCACAGAACTCTGTATGTTCATACTTAGTGAACTGTGCAAGCCCAATCTGTCAATGGAGTACATATTTTAATTTCTGCAGCAAAATTGCACTATCTACATGTATAATAGTGTGATATTGATAGCCTGGGGACTTCAGCTGTTATCAGACTGGTCTGCCTGTAAAAAGAATTACTTGCACTTTCAGTCTGTGACCTAATACACTGTAGACTTGAAATGAAATTTGCAGTCATTTACTGTCTCTAGTGGTCTGCACGTGACTGTAACTGTACATACAGTGTACGTATGCTCACGTGCAGTACAGCCATAGTCTCTGTATTATGACATTCATGGATGCAATTCATGCAGTGTTCCCAGTCGCTATAACTTTGACTTGGAAGACTTCTTCAACTTCTTGGCGGAACGTTTAAGTTTGTTCTTTAGACAGTAGTTGGATTCTTGAGTAGAGACGCGGAATGAACTCGTATTGCCCGGTGACTAGGTTTGTACTGTAGTTTGCTTCTGTAGTGTTAACAGGAACAGTATTAATACATTTTAGGGAAAGGATATTTCCTCATTTGCTTTTTAAATTACTGTAGGCCTATTACATGTAGATTGTACTAACTATAAATGGTCTACAACTAAAACTACTATACTGTAGGCATTATAGGCCAAAAAATGTACGTGCTTGCTTGTACCATCTTATTTGCTGTATTTTTTTAGATCAATCCTTATCATGCTTAAATGCATACATGTACATTAGATGCGCATTATATCCATTGGCAAATGTGCTTTATAAATGGTAATTTGTTGTAATTTGTTTAAATTTAGCTGTCTGTCATAGGTACAATTTAGTGTTTAGGTTCTCAAAGTTTTTGCACCATGGATGTAAAATTTGACCTGCATGGGCATCATGATGCATGCAGCTCGGTAGGTTTACAAGTAGTTTAGTGCTCAATTACCGATACCCTTATCAATATAGGCCCCTACATACATAATATGTACATGTATGGACAACCTAAATTTCAATCAATAGCCAAATAGCAGCTGTTCAAATAATGGAAAGTGGATGAATCATTTTTAAATTTTAAATTAAATTAAAAATTTGAAGCAAAAATGAACAAACTACATGTAGGTATACTAATAGGCTTGAAAATCTAGTTTCAGTTAAGATAAAAATCGTTATGATTATCTGACCGTGCATTAAAATTACATGATTTACGAACAGTTGTATGTATGAAGCTATAGTCAAAAGTGGTCGTTTGTTATGGTTACAACAATGTTCAGCATGCTATACAATGTACACAACAATTGGGAGCCAAGGATGATGTTCGGTATAGCCAAATGCTCAATATAGCAGTGTTCCTTAAAGGTAGTATCAATTACTTTGGTAAGAGACCAAAACAAAAATGTTCACAGATTTACGTATAACTTACAGGGTATGAAGATGATGCTGGTAGAAACCTACCGTTACAATTTTTCCTGAAATGCTGTATTTATCCAGAAATTAGTAAAACAACGACTGAAAATCATTTTGATCTTTTAAAAGTTCAAAAATAAAAGAGAAAAGATCTGTACTTCTTTGACAAAAACCAAAGTATGATACTACCTGGTGCTGCGTTCCAATAAACTGTTTAAATGTGTGCATCATGTCGGGCGGCACCTTGCATATTGCATAATTACCCAAGTAGAGTGCAGACAGCTTTCTCACTGCCCCTCCCTCCCTTCCAGGCACAGTGACAGGTGCATTTGCCTTATATATATACATTTCATTGTTCTCTTGATGAGGATTAGAAAACTGCATCACAACATAGGCATCCCTGGGTGTGATACCAATGAGTCATCATAATTATGACATTATGACGTCATTTGGGCGGTGCTGTATTTGTGAGGCAAAATTAACAGATTTTGTACTTCACTGCACCTGGCTTGATTGATGGAGAGCACCTGCAGGTGCACTAAGAATTTAATTGGATGAGCCCCACCCGCTTTAATTGGATGAGCTTCACCCTTTCAGGAATTTGCTTTCAATAGTTAATTGAAACAATGCATTGCCTGCATAAATTAACTGAGATTTTACACTGATGGGACATACATGACAAATGAAATGAAGAATGACATGAAATAAATACAAAATTGTACTTTATTTACTCTGATTGGACAAATGAAGGAACCACTCCCTGTCTCCCATTGTTGAAAAAGCAGCCACACCCTGACATGAATTACAATTATTGTGCAGCTTCATTCTGATTGGATACAAAATAGCCACACCTACCATGAATAAAATTAACTCTAGGGGGTTTACTTTGATTCAACAGATTTAGGAGCCACACCCTGCTATGAATATATTAATATATTATCCATAGGTTTCATCTGATTGGACAGTGAAGCAGCCACACCCTCTCAAGAATAAATTATCTAAGCCTTACATGTACTTCAATTTAATAAAATAATCAAAGGAGCCACACCCTTCCATAGATAATCATTCAAGATTCAGTCTGATCATCCCCAAAAGAAGACACACCCTGACATGAATGAATTAACCAAGTTTCACTCTAATTCAATGGAAATGGAGCCACACCCTTAAGTATTAAAATAATTATTTAAGATTTTCTCTCACTAGCCATGAAAAGGAGACACGCCCTGACGTGAATTAATTAAGCACGTTTCACTGTAATTGAATAAAAATTGAGCCACACCCTTTGACAAAACCAATTGTATGAGGCTTCATGGTAAAAACAAAAATTATTATTTAGCTGTACTCTGTCTGAGTTCAATCCGTTTATTGACTTAATTTTGAAGCCAAATTATTCCACTTGTTTATCATTAAATAATTACAATCAATATTGTTATTGTCTGACTTCATTGGGCCTCCATCTGTCGGCCTATGTTTTTCCTGTTCTCACATTGATTGAGAATAGACTGTGAGAAATATTTGTGTAGCATCGATCGATCGATAGACACAATGTGATGTTGACTAGTGGATATAGAGTTTTGCTCTCGACATGGCACAGCTGTGCTGATGTAGACAAGGTTACAGATTGACGGGATCTGCGAATATCTAGGCAGTATTTGGAACTAATAATATGGGAAGAGAAATGTACCCATACCTGTGATCATATTTCCCATGTTTGAGATACTAATGGAATCTTGAAAAGTACTTGCAGAGTTTTAATGGAAAACTAGACAATTATGTCTGTTGAAAACGGAAGGCTTTTCCGAATATGATATAAAGTACTTAATTTAATGTATCACAAAGAAAGAACTTCGATCGATCCCTAATAATTGACCATATTGATCATAAAGTGTGCATTTCCACACCTCAAAGATTCTGAGTTTGACCCACCAGGGTTCGATTTCACCAAACTCATCGTAACTTACTATCAATCGTAGGGCTACGTGTGTATGATACATTGCAGCCCTACGTAGGATACGACGGGTTATCCTTTGTAACTCGAGTTACAATCCATCGTAGAGCTTCGTGAAATCAACCCCTGACATCTCTGCGATGGTACTTCTATGTATTTAGGCTTACAAGTAAAATACAAAGAAGAAGGACATGGTTTTATTGACATTTAAAGTATTGTGTCCAATGTTCAATTACCATTCAATGCCTAGATGTAGGTTCAAGGATGATACACATTGGCACATTGTATGTATGATGTACATTAATTGCCTTAATATCCACTTATCTTTTTACTTATGTACATCATATATTGTATGCCCTACATTCTATCCAATAACTTACAGTGAACGGTAAAACTCAAGTGTTCGATATGATAGGGACGATAATATGCATGATATTTTTTCAGATCAAAAAAAAATGTGTTTTTATTTGTCCAAATGGACAAAATAACTGAGTGAAATTCAAGTTAGATTTCGTAGTTGATCATGTTGATCAGGAAAATGCAATTATGGTACTTTTTAAGGATGGCGATCTCGCAACGATACAACTTTAGCAACATCGGTCTTAGTGCATGCTTACAATATGAAAAAGTTAAGAAAAGAAAAAGATTATGTCACCATGATGATATCGAATATCACATTTTTTTCACTGTATACATGGTATAGGCCTGTAGATCCAATGGGAATTTCTATGAATTGGAATCATGTTCATGTTCAAAACATGTATACGTACTGTACGTGTACTACATATGTACGTAGGCCACATTGTAGAGTGTGTGTTTAAGTATCATTGCAAATTTGCAATATTTACTACAGTTGCAAGGCCTAGGTCAATAGCTCCATACAAAGCAACAATAATGAACTTGTGAGTGATTGTAAGAGGGCATCAAGGGGTGTATGTGTAAGTGTAAGTAGGTCAGGGCCACAGGGACCTTGGGCGCTGTTGACCTTATCTCTGGAATTTCAGGTCAGATGGAGCACAAAGTGGAGGTGAAAATACAGAATAATACATGCAGTAAATAGCAGTAGTATGAAAAATTCCAACATGAGTTGAGAAATTGAAAATGAACATGAAACAGCGACAGCGTCATAGAAAGTGTACCTTTTTTTGTTAAGGAATGAGATTTACATTGTAGCACTGTAACTCAGATTGAAAGAGTATCTATTAAAATAGACCTAATGAATAACAAAAATGTACCAAATCCATCCTCTAGAGAACTGTACACAAACAGGTACATAAAGTAACTCATAATTTATACCATAACACTAGAAAAGAAAACCTATGATATAAAAAGAAACTTACACTAAGTGCAAATCATTTCTCACAAAACAGACTCAAAGCAAACACGTATTACAACTTCTTGCACAATTTACTAAACGTGATGGTAATTTAAGTACATAAATCATTATGTCTGATACAAACTGTAATTTATGGGGCACTAAAAAATTTAACATGAATATAAACAGCAAGAGTGCCCAATAAAGAACCTTTAAGAATTAGGCCCACTAAAGAAAACCAGCATTAAATACTTGTGGAAAAGCCTGGAGTGCTGTGGTGTTATTAAAAAAAAAGTAGAAAATAATTTGAACAAAGGTTTTGAGAAGTAGGCAGGCTATGAAGGAACACAAAGGCATGGTATTGTTTGATACCCACAGCTGGAATGCGTACAACTAGTAGGTGAGGAATATATCCCCTACAGGACATTGAGAATCATTAGAGCAGAACTCTATTCATCATATCTGATAATATATATCGAATAGCAGTCGTGTGGCTGGGGTACGTAGTCAGGTAGTGGCCCAGCTTAGAATTTGAGAAAAAAAATTCTTGTAGCGAGAGATAATTGAGAGTTGTAGCATTGTGTGGACTTTGTGGTTATAAATACATTTGTGTATACATGTAATGTTAATCAAGATTTCTCTCAGCAAATATTGAAGTGTAATTGTGTATGTACACCGTGAGTTACAAATATAGCAATAATAATAGCAAGTTCAACATAGCAGCCCTAACGTATACAGTGCACAAATGGGCCTTTGTTGACGTCTGTAGCCTGGACTTCACACTGCATGTATTTAATGTACAGGAATATGAGTCCATTGAGAATGTACAGAAGGTGACAGATGGTAAATTATGCATGCTGGTGAAACTATTAGTCTGAGCGCTTGATCGGTTTGTCCGTGGGTCGGCTCCAGCGGCTGGAGACTGATTAGTGAAATTTATGATGAGCAAAATATGGATTATATTTGTCTGTGTGTGATGTATAATACCACCGTAGCCGTGGACCACATGTAAGTACTCAGTACATCAATGCGTGCACACTGATCCTTCAGTCGGTGGTCGGCAGAGTAAAAGTCTTCCATATCAGCAGAGATGAAATATTAACATCAGGAATGTAGATTGATCAGCACTGAGGCAGAGAAGGATTTCAACTTGAAACATGAATATTTCTGCAGTAGTTCTAGTGGACTGCTCTTATGTAGCACCGTTGGGATTGTAGAGGACTAGACACAAAGCTGAACATTTTGTGTTTAATTAATTTGCAGTGATCTGATTGCTGATCTTTTAAGAGATCTTTAGGAGTGGTTAGGAAGTGTTTGTTGTCTAGTCAGCTGTCTTAATCAGTGACCGGCCTCTCTGTGAATGACACAGGCATTATCGCCATGACAATCAAGTGTCCCTTCTCCACGGAGTCACTCAAACAGGTCAAATGTGAGACAGGCCTAGTCTGAGATCGACACCGTTCATGGGACGGCCAATCTCTTAGATGAAGGCAGAGCACAGTTTGCTTATTCAATGAGGAGATATTATGATAATTCCTAGGAGCTGCCTGCTGATCCTACTGACTGCATCCACGTTGAGTCTGCTTACCCTGAGGATGCGGAGGGGATGAAGCTGATGAATCAAGGATGAGGATGTGGAATAAGATGATGGTGCTCTCTGAAAGTACAAATTAAAAATGTATGCATCCAACACAAGAAGTCGTTCATCACGTAGGACCTACTGTATGTACACATGCATTGGGATATTGCCATATTGAATTTGTGAACGCGACAAAGTCTACATATTATGTGTATGATACAAGTATGCTGTGAGTCATCCTAATGTTGACTGTAAATCACTGGAAAAAATATTAGAACATTTTCCCTGTATTACAATTGTAGTACCACCTGTTTTATAATATGCTGCAGTCATCGTGGATATCATCAATTGTACATGTACATGTATGAACCGTTGTAAGCGTGTGTCTACTCTGCATTGGAGCTGTGCTGTATGTTAGTGAATTGGATTTCATCAAAGGGTTTTGCTATTGGCTTTGAAATACCAAGTTTCACCATATAATCTCCTGCACAAGTACACCTGCAATTTGCAAGAATTATCTTCTAAAATGGATTCAAACATACGTACATGTACGTGTACTGGTCAGTACATGTATGTAAGGGTTGGGCTTTAATTGTTATCAACTGTAAGCTTTATGCCTACATACGCGTACAACGTAGTTGTTACATAATGCCTCCACATGAGATTGCTTGGTACATGTACATGGTACATGTATAGTGTACA
Source organism: Astropecten irregularis (assembly GCA_963971285.1). Classification (NCBI taxonomy): domain Eukaryota; kingdom Metazoa; phylum Echinodermata; class Asteroidea; order Paxillosida; family Astropectinidae; genus Astropecten; species Astropecten irregularis. Next base: position 14,145,264 of record OZ020261.1, read on the forward strand.
TTTCCAATTGTTTGTAGAACTATAACCTGTGCAATACGTGTTCATTCCATCTTCGACTCTTACTCTCGATCCGAAAATTTTACAAAATCGTACCATTCCGCCGACAAAATGGAATTACTAACGGTCAGCAGCGTCAGCCAAGAGCACCTCTTGCGGACATCTCAGTCCAAACTGACCGCCACTGCCTCGACCTCTGACATGACCTCGGATGGGAGGAAAGAGAGGCGGACTAGAGAGAGGCGTGGCTGTATCAAACACGCCTCATTGGCTGTACGATCGCTACGATTGCTCATGGCTGAAGGATGGTGTGTGCTTCATGCTTGGAACTTGTACAAGGAGGTAGGTGTGGCTGATATATCAAGTGATTGGTATCAATTTCATTTCTTAGCCTGTACAATGTTTAGCATACCGGTGGTCCATTTCATCAAACTCAAAAACTTACTATCAATCGTAGGACTTATGACATACATGCATTGCAGCCCTACGCAGGATATGTTGGGTTATCCTTCGTAACTCGAGTTACGATCAATCCGGCGTAGGGCTTTTGCGAAATCGACCCGAGTCATGCCAGTACATGAAACTTATCTTTAACCATTAACCCTAACCCTTCACACTTACCCATAAATATTCCTGGGATACCACAGAAAAATGTGTGGTAAACCGTGATGAGTACAGTGGATTCTAGGGTTAATTAATACATACATTGTACTTGGGAAATGAAGTGACTTTTGTACACTAGCAGTAGCAATGCATGCCTACATGTAACATGTACACTGTACATGTAGGTACAGCATGTCACATGTGGATTTTTTATGTCTTCTGACAAAAAAGCAGATAAAGGTGATGGACAATTAGAAACTTTTACAACATTTAGGCTTGATAGCACTGGTTTAGTATTATCAGGTCCCAGGTTCGATTCCCATTTCAGTCTATTACTTTCCATCACCTTGGCTTAAATTTAATTTAATATAATATTGTACAGTAGTTAGTCTCAATTCAGTGACTTTATTATTGGCATCCGTGCAACCTCATTGAAATGAAGGTTGTTTAATTTAATAAGTTTGGGCTCAATCAACCATTTCAGATTGTGTTATTTCATTTTATTTTGCCTAGTGTAAAAAACATTTATTTCGTACACTACATCACGTACGTACCTCCCCTCAAACATACCTACTTAGATGCATACATGATGTATTATGCCCCGAGTTTCTCATTGTACTTGTAAAGTGGTACAAATTTAACGGTTTTGGATATTATGAAGTATGCTGTGAAATGTGAATGATGCAAGGAACCTAGCTGATATGCCATTTTTTTTTTAAATAGACGATTGGAATTAAAGGGAACAATCTCCATATTCTCATTGTAATTTTGTAAAATGTATGCACTGTACGCGGTACACGTGTCGTGTTGGATGATAATGCAGTATTGAATAGTGAATGAAAAATGAACAAAGGATACCAAGCAGTTTATGGCCAGTTTATGGCATGTATGGGCTATAGGCTGGGAGGGGGAATGGGGAGGGTTAGGGATGGAAGTGTAAAGGGGAGGACAATCTCCATTCCCATGAGCCCTCAAAGCTACATGTAGGACTCTGTCCCAGTTCTTCTATGGGTCTACTACACTTCATCAGTTAAGACTCCTTATAAAATAAAAAATCTTCATGTAGGCCTATGTCACATGTGCAAGTGTATTATAAAATCAGGACCCATCCATGACCCGTATATTGTACATATATATGTCATGCATGTTTGTGTGGCTATTTTCTCCCATAGCGTTCTAAATTCTTTGTTGAAGGTGCTACCATAAATATTTTTTTATTATCATTACATGTAGGGGCATCCACAACAACTTTCGAGCTATACTTTCCTGGTAATTGTTACGTTTACAGTGTACCAGTAACTAATACTGTTAGTAATATATATTTTTTTGTAGTGTGACAATCAGTTTGCCTGGAATTTATGATGGCAACGGTATGGGATTGATGCTGTTATCTCTGACAATTAATGGACATTTTGCCTTGATGCCCCTCCTTGGTTTTAATTGTTCATATTTGAGGCAACATGAAGATATTTATGGGCCTAATGTAAAAATCTGACCCCAGCACCCCTTATTAAGCGGGCCACTATAGACCCCTCCCCCTATCACGCTCGCAAAATCTCCCAGATTGCTTTGCCACTTTAATAATCTTGGCAGCTCTGCTTTGTGTACATGTAATATTAAGTAAAATTGCATTATGAGTTATACATGTACCTTTCGTGTGACCTGTGTACATTGTACATCAGCTTTCAGATTTGGTGTACATGTACACGTATCGTTTTTTTCATGCATTAAGATGATTTATGATCACAGGAGAGGGTTTGTTGTTTCATAATACAAGCTTCTGGGAACAGACTTCTGGGAAAGACGTGTTTGTGGAAGAGAAAGAAAGGTTTCTCAAGGTTGCCATGTGGCATGATGTCTGGAGCACTCACCATACATACTGTACAGTGTACATACATGTAATACGTATACTGACTCGGTGAATGACATAGAATCCCTCCTGTAACATGTTTAAGGTTCTTTCGATGCCAACCTTCTTTTCCCTGGAGAAGAGTTCTTGGTATGGTTCACCATGAACCTTGTTCCAAATATTCCCCCCTGATGAATACATGCCAAGCCACACATCTTTGGCCTATATAGGCCTATACATGTACATGTACAGGTGCAATATGGTGATTTTAAATTGTCAAGGATGCCAAATGGATGCGAGTCACCTTAAAGGTGAAAAGAATCGCTTTTTCATTGGATCCTTTTTTAATTCTCATGATCCCTGATGAGCCGGTTAGGAGTCTGATCCTCATGGGATTAGAAGGATAATCAGATTTGGATCTTTTCTAAATGTTATTAATCCCAGACTTCCAAAGCTTAGGTTCTATTGTAATCATGCATTATGAGCTGGGATTGTTGACCCAACAAAACATGTATTAGAGTTTGACTGTGGGCATATTAAAAGATGGAAGTTGGATTGAAGACAAAGGGCCTTTCTCAAAGCTCGGCTCGGCTCCGCCTCCATTTGATTTCGTGAATCCATATAAAAATAGAGGCTTTTGGCTGCAGTTAGGAAGTAGATTCTCTGGTTTCAAAAGGACAACAGAGCTTCAGCTTCAGTGGCAAACCACAACCTATATATTCAGCGTATGAAAACGGAGACGAAGACAGAGCCTGAGTTGAGCTTTGAGAAAGACCCCAGACCCCAAATTACAGTGGTATACTGTACAATGTACAGCTGCTCGATTTATTTTAGCCATCGCAGCACAACATATAATGTTCATCAGTCAGAAGTATCTACATCTATTGTGAGCTTTCTCCTCTGCTTGGCATTAAATTTGTTTTCCTGCATTCATGGCCCTCATTCTTGTCGTCATGGTCACCATGGTTACATGTAATGCATATTTTCCTTCTCAGCAAACATTATAAACACAGCCTGTTTAGCTGTCTTGTTGTTTCATTCCAGCTTTGGTTTCTGATTTGGATTTATGGTTTTCCCTACATTTATCTTCTAAGCTGTTCCACTTGCATAATTTCTTCTAAATCCTTTGTGACTTTTGTACAGCAGAATTTTAGAATCTTTGTAAGATCAAAAATAATGGTGAAAAGATTTAAAGAATACCGTGGGCGTTTTAACTGTTTTCTCAAAAAGTGGGCACCGTATGGGACTGAAATTTTCACAGATGACTGTTACTGTATCGCTCTTGAAATTTTTGCTCATGAATCTGTATTTCTTTGACAAAAATGTAAAATATAAAATTACCATTTTAAATTTAAAATTTTTCATAAGTCTGTTGACCATTTTCACCATTTCTGAAGGTCTGTTTTTTTTTTATAGCAAAAATGGTATTTAAAAGACAGAAAAAAATCTCCGCTTACTTTTTTTGTGTGCTTACAGTTAGCGTATTTCACGGGAAAGTTTTGTTTCTCGCTACGATAAGCAAGAACTTTCTGCACTATGCATTTATGACAGTGTGTTAGCAGAAAATAAACACAGATAGCCTAGAAATTTTTCGCTAACAGAAAGTCTTGCTAATGGATTCCATGTCACCCATAGCAGTGCTTGTAAGCACAGAAATAGGCGGTAACGGATTCCATGAAACTGAGCCCAGCAGCTCCAGCTCTCAACTTATAATAATTAACAATTTTCTTTATGTCCTTTGCAGCAACAACTTCAAGCGTACGTGGCCTGGGTGAACTCACAGCTGAAGAAGAGACAAGGATGTCGCATCATAGAGGATCTACGCAGGGATATGCAGGATGGAGTGCCCTTAGTACATCTCGTAGAGATAGTCTGTAAGTCATCCTTCAACTCAGTTTACATGGCACCTCAAAGGGCTTCACATTTGTTCCTTATGAACGGGATAATGTCTCGGGATATGTTTGTTTTTGAGCAATTTCTGTGAGAGAAATTGATTATTGAGAGGAAAAGCCATTGAAATGTTGCGGAGCACCATGCATGGCAATGGCTAGGGGCATCAAGACAATGCTGAAGGAAAGCTACATTATTATAACCAGAATGGCGAGACAATATTTAATTGCTGACACCGTATAAGCAATGGAATTAAAATAATACTTTTTAATTAAACTGTTTTATGTTCTTCTTGATTTTTTTCAGCTGGGGAAACGCTTGCTAGGGTTGACTACAATCCACAAACCACTACAGCAATGAGGGACAATGTGGAGAGGGTGCTGCAATTCATGGCATCTAAGAGGATACGTATGCATCACACTTCAGCAAAAGGTAATTAGCAAAGGTAGTCTTACCAGTCTAGGTAATCTGCAGTTGGGCCGTGCCACACAAGGCAATCCTTACTGGCAACTTGGAGGCAAGAAGCCTCATGGTATTTTAAAAACCTTTGACCTTAAAGATCAAAACTGTTTTTGGTCATTGGCTTTACTCTTTTCTTGATAAATATCCATTCGAAAGATAAAGAATCCTGTGAAAAGATTTAAAAATATTGTGGGTGTTTTTCACTTTTTTCTCAAAAAGTTGGCACCGTATGGGACAGGGAATTTCACAGATGACTGTGACTGTATCTTCCTTGTTATTTTTCCCATGAATGTGCATTTTTTTGACAAAGACCAAAGTATGGAATGACGTTTTAAGCTAAGCATTCCTGGCTCATGACAGAATTCCTGCTTCTGATTTGTTGTCGATTTGCAAATTTGGTTTTCTAGATATCGTGGATGGCAACCTAAAAGCCATAATGAGGCTAATTCTAGCCCTAGCTGCTCACTACAAGCCCAGTAGTGTCAAACAGACCCCTCAGCCTGCCAATTCCTCCACACCGACCGGCCGTAAAGCCCAGCGGCAGGCTTCCTTCGTTGCCATGGCAGCCAATGCGGCAGCAGCCATACACGATGTGAGGAAAGAGGCTGCCGGGGCGGGGTCGTCGCTACGGCGATACCGGGAGCAAAGGTGAGCAGTCAATTTACTCTCAATGGTTGGCATGCAGTGTAGATCTGTCAAGCTTGAGATCAATTTTTACATGTATATTGAAATGTTTATAATTGAAAAACTAAATTGAAAATGGGAAATATTTTTGCCAGGCGGAAAGCAAAAAAGCAGACTAATAAACTTACGGTCGGTCGGTCGTCATCTCTTGATCTAACCAGAAGTTATAAAAGACAGAATACTTAATAAAGAAATTTAATTTTCTGTTAATTTTTTTTCTTCAATATGCTGAAATTTTATATTTTAATCATTTCCTTCCCATTTTAAAAATGTTTTTCTTTGATTTTATATTTTGTTAATTTTTCTATTTGGCTTGGAGTTACACCAAGCATTTTAGAAGTTTCAGGTCATTTTAGCTGATGTTCAGTTTGCAGCATTTTATTACTTGCATTTTTTATTTTGTTAAGTTATGTAGCTTTTTCTTAGTTTACTTTTAAAGTTTTGTTTCTGTTTCGTTTAATTTTGATTTCATTTTCTTGCTTGCATGAGTTTTTTCATTTATTTGCTTTTGTTTTGTGTTTGTTTTTTGTTTTGTTTTATGTTTTGGGGGGTGCTCTTCAGGGGAATCGGTCTTCGTAGTCGTAACTCCACGTCCCCTTCCACCAAGGATCAGATACAGCAGAAGCTAAGGGCGAGCTCAAGGTAGGGGCTGGCTTGGCTGGCTTGGCGATGGGGGTCAGGGCGTTAGGCCAGGGGAGACCTTATTCTAGTCCCCACTTCCCTGTCACATGAGGCCTGTGGTTCCTACAGTAGGCCCAAACACACACACTGAAAAGTCGCAACCGAAATCGAACCGGTTCGATTTCTTTGGGCCTGTTTGTTTAACGCACAGGATTATAGATTTGCAGACCCGCGTCCTATACAGGGTACGTTGAAATGTGATCCGAATCAGTAGAATCCGTGATCCTGTGCTTTAAACAAACAGACCCTAAATCAAACTACGCATACTACCACAGTCGCCACAAGAGAACTGGTCACGCATTACCACCAAAACCATACTGTGGTGTATTGTGGTATTCAGGAAAAACCATGTGTGGTAAACTGTTGTATCCAGGAGGGTTAGGGTTGATGAATGTATAGGACATGGGCATTGGTTCTGGCATTGGTTTGTTTCAGTAATGCGATCAGTTATCGGCACGCAAAAGCTGCTTCTGGATTGCATTTTAATGTATCCTGCCTTAGACGTGGATTTGTAAAGATCAAATATGGCGACCAGAATCCGCAGAGAAACAAACAGGCCAACAGGGTCATTCCGTGTCAAATCAACCATTTTTTTGAAAAAGATTTTGATGGAATTTCATCAGAATGATGTGATGGTCCAGATTGAACATGTGCAACAAATTAATGTCAAACTCTTCGTCCAAAACAGGATGATTTTCCAGTAGCATTTTAGAGAAACACAAAGATCCTTTGCCTTGACATTCTTCTTCAAGCTGACCTTGTTTCTCTCTTGTTGCAGCTCTGACAGTGAGCGTCCAAACTCCAGAGCCAGTCCCCTCCCAGCGATGGTTGCCCCCTCACCTAGCCCCACCCCTAGTAGCATAACACGCTCCAGCGATCGCTCAGTCACAGACAGCCCAAGACTACACATTAGTGCAATCACGCACGTGTCTGATTCTGATCAAGGTCAGTATTTTGACAAAAAACAACAGAGTAAAAAAGGTAGATGAAGAAATAAATGACAGGTCTATAAATTGAATACATTGAAGGTCATTACATTTGTGACAATAAATCAAAAAAAAGTGAAAAAATAAAATGAAATGGAAGCTCAAAACTTACCAACAGAAATATCAAAAGTATTTTCCATTTCACTGCAATTTAGGTTCCCATGCAGTTACCATAGTGACCAGGTTACCAAGACAACAGTTTAACCTCATTTTTTTCTCTAAACCTGAAGAGCCAATCAATACCAGGCCTGACTCACCAGATTCCTGTTTCAGAATTTTCTTTGTCTGCAATTTGTTCGTTATAGTTCCTCATTGACAATTTCCGAAGACCTGACATCAAGCCTGTTGACATTATTTATTGTAATGTCAATTGTTGGTTTTGGTTGGATAATGAATCTTGGAAGAGTAGAGGAAATATCATACAATGCCTCAGATCCTGTACACTTCCTGTCCCATGCTGTGTAATGTGGTCGAGTTTTACTCTCCACAATGGGATGTACATCCCAAAGAAAGAATCATTTGTTACATGCATTGACCAAAAGCCATGAACAAACCTGACAGGAAATGTCGTGGCTACTCGACCATTTGGAGGTCGACAATTCTAACGATAAAATCGATAAGCAGTTGCTGAGATCATACACGTCATATTCCTGTGTATGCAGTACTTCCCCTTTCATAACAAACATATAAATGTTCATACAAGCTCATTCATTTTGACGAGTATTGTTGGACTAAACAGTTTCCTCGATGACTGTGGCGTCTGGAAAACAAAAGACGAGAAATTAAACATGTTTCAATTGGCAATTATAAAACCTCCTGCTAAACGAAAACTTGGACTAGGTTCGTATGGAAGAGATTTTTCAGTAATTCTATAAAATGAATCGTGTTTTCTGTTTTACATATGTGTGATCAATTTGTGGCATGAAATTGTGGTCAGTTTTTAATCTTATTCCAAAAAAATATTGCAGTAATTTGGCATGACACTCAAAGGAAGTTAGATTGTAATTTTAAATCTTTGCCAGTTTTTTTTTTGCAGAATGTCATTGTTGATAGTAAGGATAAGGAATGGTTCCAAATTAGTGGTCTTACTGTTCGTTAAAACATCATCTTTCAAAGACGACTGATTTTTTTTTTTAGTTCAATTGCACGTCTGAGTCACAAGAAAATTGCGAAAACCCGACTCAATTTTTCTTATAAAACGTAAAGAATTATTTTGACCTCACCCCGAGATCAAAACTGTTTTTGTCTTTGTTTGACTGATTGCTGGATAAATAGGCCTAGGGGGCCTACACCATTTCAGACGGAAATAATTGAATGGTATGTTTTTCCCAGCACCATCGTCATACCCTGAAATTGAAATGAAACTTAAATCTGTAAACATTTCTGTTTGGGTACCGGTATGCTACCAATCCTGTACTGTACCTTTAACAGTATGTTTCTACCAGCACCATCTTCATGTCCTGAAAGTTCTACTTAAATCTGTGAACATTCCTGTTTGGGTATGTTACCAATCCTGTACTGTACCTTTAACTAAAGCATTTATTGGTGTGTTTGTTTGTCTAATTATTTTTTTGTTTGTTGGTCATCAGCAGGCAGTCCTGAGGAGGGTAGATCAAGGTCAAGTTCCCGTAGGTCATCCATTGCTTGGAGTGAAGCATTGCTTGAAGAGCATAATGATATGTCTGGTGATATAGAACACACCAAGAAACTACTCAACCAACTGCAAGAACTGGTAAGAGATCAAGCATGCAACGTTTCCTTGGATCAGCTTCCCTCATTTTTCTCATCACACTCATGCTATAAAATAGAGAAACATTCAACAACAAACCAAAGTCTTGTAAAGATTGGAATTTTTTTTTTTTTGAGCCTGAGTTGTATACCTGAAGCGATATATCTAGAGGCTACACGAAACACAGGGTGAGTCCAAAAGAACTTTTTCAAAACATGAACCTGTATCTTCACAGGGCTGGATAGATCAGTTGGTAGATCCTCGTTACGGTCTTCCGGGGGTCACAGGTTCGAATCCCGCTCCAGTCAGTTTTTGTAGTTCACCTTGTCTTCCCAATGACTTAAGAAGTAAGTTTTCCTTTTTTAAGAGAATGAATATGATTGATTTGTCTCTGTCCTCTCAGCTATTGAGTGGTAGACTCCAAGATGATGATGGCAGCTCTGAGGCAGAGGAAGACCAAATGATGTTTGAGGGATCCAACGCTAAAGAGCAAGTGGTGAGTCATCAAGATGGAAGTGCTGTAAAAGTTGTTTCAATTTGTTGAGATTATTCTTTGGGAATGAATTTGTGGACACTACAAACTTCCTGAATCTGCCAAAGTCTGACACTGTACAGTATCCCTATGGCTTATTCTGTAACCCTAACCCATAAACCCTCTTTTCTTCTAGTCTTGTAATAACTTGTCTACTACTTTCCTCTTCAGGTTGTCCTGCAAGCCAGGCTCAATCAGAGCCAAGAGGACTGCAACCAGCTCAAAGCAGAGCTCTCCAAAACCAAACAGGAATGCCGCAATCTACAAGGCACAAAGGTAAAGATACTAATCAATTCAATTATGCCATTGCTTCACCTGCCAGCTCCCACGAATAATATCCAATGGGAGACTTTGGAGAACCGGTCTTCAAGTCAACAGCGCATGCGCACTCATGAGTACGCATGAGCAAAACAAAGCACGCATGCTCACAATTGCGTGCGCGTGCGCTGTTGACTTGAAGAATGGTTATCTCCAAAGTCTCCCTTTCCCTGCCGCATGTAATCTCTAGTACTAACAGAATCTTCCCAACTTCCAAACCTGCATGAAACCATCTACATTATATATGAGTAATGTTAACGACCCCCCTCTCCGCATCGATCGCTATTAATAGGCTGGCCTCCAGTCGCGCCTGACCGAACAAGACAATGCCCTCCTCCAAATGAAGGCGGAGCTTCTACGAGTCGGCTTCACGCAGCAGAACCAGGACGCGGAAAAGGTGAGTAGGCCCCGCCCCCTTTTATTGCATTGCTCCGTTAACTCATCTCATTGTGTGGAGAATTTGAATAGAATAGAAATTGTAGTACTATAGTTAATGCATTGAGCATGCAATCCACGTATTACACTGTATAACTGTATCAAAATGTGAACAAATGTCTAAAACAGACTTACACGTATGGCTGATAGTTATATTTGCTATAGTTTGTTGAAAATAAGAAGTGTTCATATTAATAGCTCACTGCTAATTTAAAAAGCTATAGCTGCGAATCAGCTCGAGCTACGGCTTCAATTGTTTCCCATTAGTGCCATGCAGGACACAGCCCTAGCCATAGACAAACATTTATTCTTGACATTAACAAGTTCAAAAGGTAACTGATGGAGTTGAGAACCTTCGACCCGCACCCCTACATCTCATTAACATGCAAATTATATTCATGACAGGCTGACCTGAAAAGGCGATTGGAGGAGAAGGATAGGATGACCTCTGACCTGTCCAGGCAGCTCAATCAGAAGGATGACCTCCTCAAGCAGCAGCAGGAACAGATTGAAAACCTGACGCAACAATTGCAGGAACTCAATTCATTCAAGGTCAGTGGGTCAAAGGTCAGAGTTCAGGGTCAAAGATCTGGGGCCAATTTCATGGAGCTGTTAAGCACAAAAGAAATTGCTTACCGCAAAATGTTTTGCTCACTAAAACAAACCAATTCCAATTCCATTTAATGCTAAGCGAAAAGCAACCAAACATGCCAAAGAACAATCACAAGCGATACACAACACATTTAAAATTTGTTGCTAACTCTGTTTTTATGAAGACAGACATTTCATGGTTAGCAAATTCTTGTGCTAACTGCTAAGCAGAGCCGTGAAATTGTCCCCAGGATCATGTATAAGCCAGAGTCTGGTCTAATGTGAGAGCATTTTAATATGATATAAGAACTTATAAGAAGTTATAGGCCTACGTAAACATTTCTGATTTTTTTTTTTACCAATGTCGTACATGTACATGCCCTTTAAGGTCAGTTGAGAAGCTTAAAGGTCATCCACTTTTCAGAGGTTGATATTTTCTCTTGTTAATATTCATTTGCCTTCAGACTGAGCTGCAGAACCAGCTTGAGAACAAAACTAACTCTGATGACTACGGTCTGCAGACACAGCTACAGGAACTGACGCAACGACTGGACAATGTCAACATGGCAGAGGTAGGTCAGAATTAATACGGATGCCTCAAGTGACCAGAATATTTTTGAAATGGAACCTTAAAAAATGTGCTCTAGAGTCGAGATGTCATTACGACTGGTTTGAGTTTGTAAAGAGCTTTCCAACGGTATGCGACACTTCTTTTGAAACCTGAGGCAATTTGTTTTGACTTTTGGTAACAACATTAATTTCCTTTTTGACAACTGTTTTGGTTTTCCTAGGCGAACCTCGCGGCTCACATCACGTCCCAAGACAGACAGTTGACCAAGCTGGAAGATCGAATGCACAGTGGTACAGTCCTACCATTCAAAGAGGTGAGTGAACATGGCGAATGTCTAATGGGAGACTTTTGGAGAGTCGGTCTTGAGTCAACAGTGCACGCGCAAACCATGCTTGCGCAATTGTGAGCATGCGCGCGTTGTATTCCGCGTGTGTGCGCTGTTGTCTCCCATTAGCAGCAGCAGCAGCAACAGCATCACTTAGCAGCAGTAGCAAACAGCAGCTAAGCAGCCGCAGCAACACAAAAACCCTGAATGACCTCAAGAAGTCACTATCATCATTAATCTTAAGGCAGCTTTTAAACTATAAATATTACTTGCTTACTTGACTGGCATAGAAATTTTGCGCTTATATATTCTTGTAAGTGGAGAATAAGCATCATAAGCACAGAATCATGTGGTAAGCAGATGCAGTCCCTGGTTTGAAGAGTTTCAGTGAAGTTCCTGAACACCGTCTCTCGTTATTTCTGATCTTCCTTTCAGGGGTCTGATGAGTTGCAGACGATGAGAAGCGCCCTCCGGAGTTTGAGATCCAATATGAGCAGTCATGACCCCAACCACCATTCCTTAGATTCACTAGAACAGGTAACAGTGGGCATTGTGACTTCCACAGAGTTTGAGATCCAACATGAGCAGTCATGACCCCAACCATCATTCCTTAGATTCACTAGAACAGGTAACAGTGGGCATTGTGACTTCCACAGAGTTTGAGATCCAATATGAGCAGTCATGACCCCAACCACCATTCCTTAGATTCACTAGAACAGGTAACAGTGGGCATTGTGACTTCCACATAGTTTGAGATCCAATATTAGCAGTCATGACCCCAACCATCATTCCTTAGATTCACTAGAACAGGTAACAGTGGGCATTGTGACTTCCACATAGTTTGAGATCCAATATTAGCAGTCATGACCCCAACCATCATTCCTTAGATTCACTAGAACAGGTAACAGTGGGCATTGTGACTTCCACATAGTTTGAGATCCAATATTAGCAGTCATGACCCCAACCATCATTCCTTAGATTCACTAGAACAGGTAACAGTGGGAATTGTGACTTCCACAGAGTTTGAGATCCAATATGAGCAGTCATGACCCCAACCACCATTCCTTAGATTCACTAGAACAGGTAACAGTGGGCATTGTGACTTGCACAGAGTTTGAGATCCAACATGAGCAGTCATGACCCCAACCACCATTCCTTAGATTCACTAGAACAGGTAACAGTGGGCATTGTGACTTCCACAGAGTTTGAGATCCAACATGAGCAGTCATGACCCCAACCATCATTCCTTAGATTCACTAGAACAGGTAACAGTGGGCATTGTGACTTCCACAGAGTTTGAGATCCAATATGAGCAGTCATGACCCCAACCACCATTCCTTAGATTCACTAGAACAGGTAACAGTGGGCATTGTGACTTTCAATAAGGGCGTTTACGAAACGGAGGCTCAGGCTTTGGCTTAGGCTCCAGTCCTCTCATGTAGATGCAGGATGTATAGGTTGCAGTTTTTCATTGCAGCTGAAACTCTGTTTCAAATTCCCTTATCAAACTAGAGAATCTACTTCCGAACCGCAGCCAAAAGCTTCTATTTTGATACGCGATATTTTGCACGAAATGGAGCCGGAGCCTGAGCCTGAGCCTATAAGTCTACGTTTCGTAAACGGCCATAGATTCTGGACCAATGATGGCCGCTTTCTGTATATCTACACATAATTGGCAGCCATCTTTGGTCCAGGTAGGGCGATAGTACTAAGACCGTGGGCCAATTTCATGGAGCTTAGCACAAAATTGCTTAGCACAAAAATGTCTTTTCCAATAAACTACCATTGAAAATTCCATTTGATATTCATGGTCAGTGAACAACTGCCAAAGAACAATCACAAGTGATGCACAACACATGGAAATTTGGTTGTTAATCCTGTTATTATTAAGACAGAAATGTCATGCTTAGCAAATTTTTGTTCTAAGCAGGGCCGTGAAATTGGCCCCATGAGGGAATAGCTAACAACCCATACTTAACACAGAGGGTTGCAACATCAAATGAATTTTGGACCAAAGATGGATGTTCGTATTTTGTGCAGTGTAGCCTTGCAGCTTTTGTGTGGTCTTGGATTTTTAATTGACCTATTTATTGATTTCTTTTGTTCCTACAGGGTATATGTTCATTAATGGATCACGTATCTACTTCTCAGCATCATGGAATACGCAAAGATAGCGACACTGTAAGTACCGAGAATGACTATCAAGTCTTCCTTAAAGATACTATCATACTTTGGTAGCATACTGAAACAGAAATCTTCAAAGATTTACCTTTAACTTACAGGGTATGAAGATGCCGGTGATGGTAAAAACTTGCATTAACATTTTTCCGTCTTAAATGCTGTATTTATTTAGCAAGGAGTAAAACCAATGACCAAAAACAATTTTGAACTTCGAAAGATCAAAAATCCTGTGAAAAGATTTTAAAATACTGTTAATGTTTTTCACTGTTTTCTCAAAAAGTGGGCACCATATGGGACTGACATTTTCACAGATTACTTTTACTGTATCTTTCTTGATATTTCTACCCATGAATCTGCATATCTTTAAAAAAACAAAACAAAGTATGATATAACCTTTAATAATAGTGTGAAATTTCTTTTCAATTTGTCTTTCAGAGTTCCACAGAGAGTTTGTCAAGGCGATACTCAACGGACAGTAACTCACAAGAACTCAACCATCGCTCATCTCACCAACACTCAAACTGTGAGTAATTGCTCGTAATTAAAAGAATATTAAAACTAAGAAGAATTACATAAATGAATCATTCGTTTGACTTGTAACTTAGAATGTTTTATGGAATTTTGCCCCTGGTCGCTACCATCAAATGCCCAGTACAAATTCCAGTGTTCTTTGCTCAGGCAAAATTTTCTCAACCATAAGGAACCCGAGTTGAAGTTACAAAAGCTTGAAAACTCCGTATGCTCATGTGTTTGTTTGTTTGTTTGTTTATGTCTTCTCCAGTCAGTCAATCCAGAACCTCATCCTTAAACTCCACCAGTGGCAATTCCTCATCTTGTACCAAGGTCCTCTACTTCACAGAGAGGACAGTCACACCGTTCATGAACTCAATTCCTAAAAGGTAAGTCTAGAAACCCGGGCTGTCAACAGTGACACTGACTATGACAACAATGGAGAACAGTGGCAATGAATATGACAGACGTTACTACAATGAGAACAGTGACTAACCCTGACTAGGACAAAAATTGAAGCAATTTGCAACATGAGCAACTGCAGCAATTAATCGCAAGAGTAGGAAGAGTGACAACATCATTAACAATGACACACAGTTGCATTGATAGTACTCATGATTACTCCAACATCAGCTCCAGAAAAAAACCGGATCTGCTGCAAGTACAGCAGGATCAAACTGCAGTGAGACAAATGACAGTTACATTGACACCAACAGCAACAACATCAACCTCAGTAATGCCACCAACTCTAGCACCAGCAACAACACTAACAAACCTATGACCTTTTTAAACCTCGGCTCCTTCTCAGGCTCCGGTTCCGGCTCAACCAGCTTGACGGTCTAGTACATTAAGACCTGTATGGTCATCAGATTACATCAGGAGATATCGTTCTTGATTTAGACTTCTCTTTTTTTTTTCCTCCGGTTCTCCTAGGCTCGGAGAGGTGACCCTAAGAGACTTCAAGCTGATCTTTGATCGGGAAGGAAGCTACCGCTATCACTTCAAAGCTCTGGATCCTGAGTTTGGAACTATTAAGGAAGAGGTATGTAAACCCAACAAACCCTACCCACAACCCACACCCAACCCTCCCCCCCCCCACCCAAGTGTTCCACCTGCAATTGGAGGGCCCTATATTTGTTCCTCTTTTGTTTGGACTTAAACCGTTGGGCAGCAGCTCCATTGGTTTCAAACATGCTTTCCAATCGTGGACCCTTTCCCAATTGTGGACCAATTTTTTCCCTTTAGTAATTAGTCTAGGATTTGAATGCCATTACACACCCGCACCCCATGGCCCGACAAAAAGGATTTGGCAATGAAAATGATGTACTACGTCCTCCTTACAATTGTGTCAATGTATAAAGACAGATTTGAGGCTTTGCATGGTGACAATTGGTATGTGGATCAGTTTGCGAAAACATCATGTAAGAATCGTTCGTACTTTTGTACTATTTCGTTCGCACTTCTTGTAAGGTCTTAACGTTTCGACTAGCCTGCTCTAGTCATCATCAGGAGACAATCAATGTACGTGTACAGTATCAACCACAACGTTTAATCATTACAACTTGATGTGTCTTTGCTTTGCAGGTGGTAGATGATGATGCCATACTCCCCGGTTGGGAAGGCAAGATCGTAGGCTGGGTAGAGCAGGATAATGGCTGATCCCAGTGGGAGTGAGTGTGCAGGTTAGCACAGCCTTAAAACCAAAAATGCACTTTGTGTGTTGAGTTTCCATGTCATGTTGTCACTGTTAAAAAGAAATGTGTTTTTATTGAAATATTTCATTTTTTTGTTCATTTTTTGGTTTGGCCTGGGACATGTCATGAATGTTCAGAATGTTTGCAATGGAAAACGAAGAGGCTTTGAATATTTGTGCCTTTTGGTGTTGCAATATACATGTAGGCCAACAATGTGAAACTTTTATGTTCATATCGGAAATATTGAGTGAAATTTGTGTCTTTGCAAGTTTTTACATTTTGATACTTGGGCATTGTGAACAATATCCTTCTTGAATCTACCAAAGTTGGTAGATCACCGGTACAGTGTGCCAGAGGGCACGCACGGGTTCAAATCCCGCTCCAGTCATTTTCTTCTTTGTTCACTTCCAAAACTGTTTACACATTTTGAGCGTAGATATTTAAACTAAAAATCAGTAATATTCACATCATCTTTCTTGTGTGTAATTACAGCAGCACATGTATCCCAGCTCAACGTCTGACTAGTAAAATGTCATGGCCACATATCATAATATTGGTATAACTTGTTTAATAAACAGTACTACATGTAGGTCAATATGGCTGATCATAATATACTGATATCTGCGAACGTTAAAGCTATAATACGTGCTTGGTAAAGGTCACAGAACAGCACTCACACTTTGTCTAATCCAGCATGTTCATGAAATGATAAACCTGTGAAAATTTTGAGCTCCAACGGACATCGGAGTCACAAGAAAATTATTAAATGGGAGACACCTCATCACAAGACGAGAAAATAGCTTTCTCATTATTTTATGAATCAACATTCCAACATCTAATGCTATTAATCATTATTGTATTTGAGGCTTTGCATGGTGACAATTGGTATATGGATCGGTTTGCGGGATCACCATGTAAGAATCATTCGTACTTTCGCACGTCTTATTACGTTGAGACCTTACGAGAAGTACGAACGAGATAAGAATTGGGAGGTACGATTGATTTTTAGTGTTTCCGCATACCGATCCACATTATTGTATTGATAATTATATTTATCCTTGATAAAGAGTATATATAATAATTGTGGAATAATCTGTAAACTACAAAAATTGTATCATTTTTAAAACGATTAAGGCTGTACATTTCATCACAGAAAGGCTGGATATGTATAAATTGGTATAAATTTGGACCTTGTTGGTACGCCATTCCAATTTGCAGTTGAAATTTCTTTTTATTCATTCAACTGTGCAACCTGTTGATGGGTTTATTCAATGGGAATTGTAAAATTGAAAACAACTTTTGGCAAATTTTTAAGCGACAGCTTGATTTCTAATGAGATCAAGCTAAACAATTTTAAATTAAAATAATTTCATAGGCCCGGCCCATCCAGCATAAATATTTCTCTCCATTAACATTAATTGCTTATGTTTCCTGCAATTCAAGCTGGGCTGGGCCCAATTTCATGGAATCTGTTACCGTTAGTAGGAATTCTCCACATACGATAACAGTCTGTTTTTGGCGTACGGTTAGCGTACTTCACGGGAGAGTTTTCTTTTTGGTAAATGGTATGCAAGGACTTTCTGGAGAATGTTTACGACAGTACACTAGCAGAAAATAATCACTATAAATTCTTTGCTAAAACCGAAAGTCTTGCTTACGGATTCCATGAAATAAATTTCACGTGTAGCAGTGCCCATAAGCACAAAAATAGGCCGTAACGGATTCCGTGAAATTGGGCCCAGTTCAGTTGATAAATTCAGTGAACCCAAAACAAAATATCTAAAAAAACTGGTACATTTAAGCACAGACAGTACTACATTTTTTGTCGTTTTTACTCTTTCTGCGTCCGCCCAGTTCTACTCTTTACCGTTTAATTCAAGTACTCAAAGTTAATTCTGTACAAAATTGTTTTTATTCCATATAATGAGTGCCAGTGTGTGAGGGAAAAACATATTTATTAGTTGCGTGACATACTTGTACTTGTACTCTGAAAAGTACTCGTTTGTTTGTTTGTTTTCTTTTGTACAGGTTTGCAAAATGCTGGACAAAATAAATGGTGCTTATGCACCGGTTGAAGCTTATTGAGTTGTTTCAAGACTATCTTTATATCATTGGCCATTAATTATACTAGGGCATGTACAACATTGGTAAAGGTGACAGAGAAACTGCAAGCTGCTCATAAGTTGATTTGTCATGGAATAAGAACAAACCTGTGAAATTTTCAGCACAATTGATCACAGCGAAAAACTGTTGTTTGGGAATAGTCGTCTCATTTTTCATCTTTCCAAGTTCAAAAATGTTTTGGTGTATAAATACAGTGTACATATGTACAGCATTTCAGGCAGAAACATTTGTACAGTATGTTTCTACCATTCCCGTCTTTATACCCTGTAAATTATACGTAAATCTGCGAAGGTTTCTGTTTTGGTTTGTTACCAATGTTGTATATACCCTTAATATTATACAAAATTTAGCCAAGTTTCACTATGGCAGTGTCCCAAATTTTTGGCTGTGACTGCAAATAACACACAAGTCTATGGAAAGGCTGCAGTCACTGGCTTGTGGCTTCCATAGGTGCGTGTATAATATGCAGCCGCAGCCAGATATTTGGGACACGGCCTAAGCATCCTTTACTTTATATGGGTCACCAGACTAATATATGACCAAAGCCACAAGACATCAGCTTTACATATAAATGTACATACATATTCGGAAAAAAATACAGGATGGAATATAAGACCAAAAAGACATAAGCAACTTCATATCTTATTCATCTTCTTTATTTCAAAATCCATGTATACATTTCCAGTCAAAGTACTGTGTATTAAAATTACATGATAGATTAATGTATGACTTGTAAGTTTAAGTACAAAAATTGCCTTTCTCAAAAGGCACATCCAATGTTACAACTCTATAGATATACATGTATATGTGAGGCTATAATTATAGTATTTCATTCTACAGATATAAATCATTCTATAGCCAAATCCAAAGGAAGTATGGAATAATATTAATGTATTCTGTTGATTATTCTGTACACCTGTTATGAGACATCACATCAGTTCTATAGAACAATCTGTTCAAAATATTGTTATCATTCTGTAACCATTCTATAACCATTCTGTAACAATTACCATTCTGTAACAGTTACCATTCTGTAACAGTTACCATTCTACAACCATTCTGTAACAATTACCATTCTGTAACAGTTACCATTCTGTAACAGTTACCATTCTGTAACGGTTACCATTCAATAACCATTCTGTAACAATTACCATTCTGTAACATTCTGTAACAATAACCATTCTGTAATGGTTACCATTCTGTAACCATTCTATAACCATTCTGAAGAGATAACTATATAAACAACTTTGAGAAATGGAATGAAGTACAGACTAAAAGAAGCACACGATTATGATTATAAAACCAACAACATTTGACCAGTAATATGTATAATAAAGCGCCTTGCCAAGGACACAACCACCACTAGCCCATGGCTGGATTTGAACCCACAACCTGTAGATTGACCACAAGACTCTGAGCTAGTGCAACAATACGACGGAGCACTAGGTCACTGCACATATTTTGCATCCTTACATATGTCTGACACCCATCATGCTTCTAGATGCAGGTGATCATCTCTAGTAGAATTGACCACGATACTTCAGAAATACAAAAACAAATCTTACAATGATTATACACTCCTTGACCTCAGTGCTCCAACATAATACGCCCAAGATTCTAGAAACTTAACAAATTTAGAAATTCAAAACTAAAAGCCAAACACACACACATGCACAATATATATAACTGATTTCAAAAACACTGTTTAAACTAATGAAGACAAAATGAATACGGTAGATTATCAAATTCTATGAACTGTATATTAATAAGTAGAAGTCTCAAAGTCATATAAAATAAAGCCTCTTGGTATGAAGTGTTAAAATACGGACAAAATGCTACAAAAAGTCTTAAAAAACCGTTAATATTGATTTCAAAATGTCAAAATTACCAACCAAATAATCAAGTTGTGTTTAGAATGAGTAAGGCTTGCAGTGACACCATGTATAATACTAAGTGTTGTTTACTGCTTTTGACATGTATTTGGCCATTGTTTGCTGAGCATAACATTCACAAGGAGTTTTGGCTGGCATACTGATTTTAATGACCAAGGTTTTCGGTGCTTAAGCAAATGTTGGTGCTTAAGCAGCTCTATGAGTTTGGCACCTGCAGTTTGTATTTTTCATAAATTGTTCGCTCATGGCAGGCAGGAAGGGTTTATATTTAGATTGATAGGAGATTAGAACATGGCAGCGTTTTCTTTCTGCCTTTCAGTCATCAAGGGATAGTCTTTCTCTACCACACTATTGCCTCCTTTATTGAAGCTCATAGACCCTCGCTTACGGGGATTGATCTTGCCCACGATACGATCTGACAGTTTCCTCTTGGAGGATGTCGCTCCTGATTCCGTCTTCTTCTCCTTCTTGTTCTTCCGTCGTTGTTCCCGATCGGCCTTCCGAGTCATCTTCCTCATCTGCTTGCTGTCTATGTTCAGCTCGGCAGCCAGATGCCGGCTGTCGTCAGCGTTAGGGAAGACAGGGAAGGCGTCGGGGCCGAGGAACTCGGCGTCATGTGGACGGAACTCTGCCGTGGATGACAGGAACTCACCGTTGTGTCTGGGAAAGCTGTCATCATCTGCGGGGAAGTCGGTGGAGATTGGGAAGTCTGAGGAGATGACGGAGATTTCTGGGTTTTCTGGGTCGTTGGGGATGTCATCATCGTGAGGTCCATCGTCTGTTTGGCTCGTGGTGGGGTCATCTTTACCTGGTGCATCCGGTTCATCAAAGGTTTGATCTATTCCAAGTACACAATACAGTAGATAAGGAAAGATCTGATTTAAATGGCTATGACTTGATCTGAATTTAACGGCTATGGCTTGCCCAGATTTGAGGCTTTGCATGGTAAGAAGGCTATAAAGGAAAAAGGAAGTTTGCAGTCATTGTCCGGAAGACGGCCAGATCATGGCCGGAACATCAAGTTATTCCCAATTCTTTTCAGAACCATCACACTTTGCTAGCGCAAACCTTCTTTTCCTGAAGCATAGACCGTGCTTAAAAACAATTCCATGTAATTGGCACAGTACAGGGCGAGTCAAAAAGAACTTGACCAGGAGAGGTGACACAAATGACACTCAAAAGTTTATTAAAGCATACATTCAACAAGCACTTTCTCCTGCTTATTAGGAAAAAGAATGAAACAAATTGATCATTCCTAAGAGGACTTATGTCTATTTTAAAACAGGTACTCATTTTGCAAGCTGTCCATGGAATACTTGACAAAACCAATGTAAAGTAATCTTTAATACCCTTTGCTACTTACTCAGATGTTTAGATTCAGTCAAGCATTAACATTGTATGGACAGCTTGCAAAATGAGTACCTTTATTATAGACGTAAATCCTCTTAACTTCTTACCTTCATCAAGGGTTTGGTTGGCAAGAGGCACAGGAGGAGGGCTGAAGTCAGAATCACCGATCACAGCCTTCTTCACTAGAACCACGCCTGGGTTCTTGGGGCTGGATGAAAAAAATAAAAATTGCGTAGAACTTGAATCATCTCTCAATACTGAGGCTATTGATGTGAAACTAGTACGGAAAAGTAGCCTGGCTCTGGCTTCGTCTCTGTCATCCATATGCTGAAAATACAGGCTGTGGTTTTTCATTGAAGTTGAAGCTTTGTTTTCTTTTTCAAACCAGAGAATCTACTTCCGAACTGCAGCCAAAAGCCTCTATTTTGATACCCTTAATTTTAGAATGGATTCAAGAAATGGAGCTGGAGTCTGAGCCTCTGTAGTAGTACTGGTAGGCTATACCAACTCAAGGTTAAGATGCCAACAATTATTTAAAGAGGTATTGGTTTTGATTTTTACTTTGTAAAGTTTGTAAGTTTGAAAGACATTTTAGCCTGAGCTAAGGTTTGGAAAACCCTGCTGACTCTGGCACTGTTTTAAAGGTATCTTCAGATATAAATCCAAATTCATTCAAATAAAATTCAACCTAACCTCTTGTAAATCACATCGGACCATCCCTTGGGCTTCTTCTTCTTCTTCTTCTTCCTGGGAGTGTCATCGTCACGGTGACCATCCCCGCTTCCCAGGTCGTAGGCGGAGTCTGTGGACATCATTGTGTCGTCTCCCTGGTAATTCTGGTTCACTATGGCAACGTCGTATGTTCCCTTCTGGCCTGAATTTCCGCTGCTGTCGTCCGGGTAGGAATCAAGAGAATGGTCATCCCCATATGAGTATCTACAGGGTCAGGGGTCATGCCGAGGTCGCGGTCGAAGGTCAAGCAAGGGTCAAGCATGCGTCGTGCACAATAGGCATTCAAGTCAATGTGTCATACATGCAAAGCATGAAGGTCACACAAAGGTCATGTTACGGTCACATGGGTCAAGAGGTCATTCAAGGTCATAAGCATTGGTCATGCATGGGCAATTTATATTACGTCATTAATACATGTATGTTAAGAGCATGATTGGTCAGCAGGGGGAAATGCCGTGTGAATTATGTGCAACAAGTTTATGAAATCAACATGCATACATTATGAGGAATGGATTATAACACATAATGTCAGTGTGATAGGCAGTACAAAAGGTTTTTCGATCCACAAGAATTTTAGGGGAATGAAATGAAATAAAAGGGGAAATGATGACCATGCATTGAAAATGACAGAAAAAAGCAGCGTATTCAAATTCCATTGGTAAATTTGAAGTTAAAAAATGTTTTGAGTAAAATTGCAATATTTTTATTTGCATGGCAATTGATCAACGTGAGTAGCAGTGTTTAAGGTTGATGGGGATAGTATTGCAAAGTTAATCATAATATTTGTTTGAAAGCAAAGGGAAAAGAGAAAGAAACACAAACCAGTTACAAGTAGAAAAACCACATCCACAGGAAATACTATCAGAATGACAAACCATCACCTAGGCAACAAACAAGAAACTGTTACAAATCAAGAACAAAACAGACGCCAAGGGAAGTACTGAGGGATGTGAGTGGCCACAAAAAAGAAGAAAAAATCCCACAAAAAAAAAAGAAGGGAAAAGTTGAAATTCCTATTCTTATGTACATTAAAAGCTGAAAGCTGAAATTCTGAGTTACAACAATCTAAACAAACAAATCTGAAGTTTCACATCCGTACTTTTTTGGACTTGGCTTATATTCAAAATAAAAAAGGTTTATTAAAGTTAGACTGACCAGCTATTCAAAGGCAACATTCTGGTCTGTAGGTAAAGTCAGATTGTGCCACCATTATGTGACGTGACATCACAGAATGAGTGGAAAGTCACCAGGGGCCAATTTCATAGACCGTTTAGCACAAAAATTCGCTAAGCATGACATTTCTGCCTTAATAAAAACAGGATTAACAACCCAATTTTCATGTGTTGTGTATCACTTGCAATTGTTCTTTGGCTGTTGTTCGCTGACCATGAATATCAAATGGAATTTTCAATGGTGGCTTGATTTCTTGGGCAAGACATTTGTGTGGTAAGCAATTTTTGTGCTAAGCAGCTCTATGAAATTGGACCCAAGAGTCCTCAGCCTGTCTTACGGAAGGTGATCAAAGTTTATCAGGTACCGGGGTATGTCAGAAATAGTTTACAGACATGAGTAGGTTGACACACCTCTTGTGAATCCACAGTGCATCCGGATTGAGCCGTTTGCGTCCGATCCAGCCAGATGGGTCGTGCTTACGTTGCCAGACGATGACCACAAGGATCAAGATGAGGAGTGCGACGGCCACAGCGGCACAGATTATGGCCACTAGGACACCACTAGACAGGCCTCCTTGACCATAACCACGAGGGCTCAGGGGCTCTGGTGAAAGACAAATAAAATCCACAGCTGTTTAACATACAATGACCTCCAGGTAGGAGAATGTAAACAAACTTTCCCAACCGCATACACTACCATGGACCCTTTCTTGGTTATCCAAGAAAATCATTTGGCCATTTTACCATCAAATTCTGCCACAGCACTACAAATTTATGGGGAAATCACTTTTTGTCTGAACACAAAATAATAACATAATCATCAAATAACCACAAGGGGAACTGACTGGATTAATCTCAAATCATTGAAAAGTGAACAAAAAAAATGACTGGAGCAGATTTCAAACCACTGACCCATATATATGAATACCCACAACTGAGCTATCCAGCCCTATGTTGGCGGTGTCCCTAATAGTCAATTATTTTTGGTCGTTTGGCAGTCAGAAGCCATGAAACCAATGGTGCAACCTGAGAAACAGGACATGGGGGATCACTCAAAGAGGACACAGCTTTTTAATTAATGTAATCATCAAATAACCTCAATAACTGACAAGTCATTGACAAGTGAGCAAAGAAAACCTGACCACAGCGGGATTCAAACCAGCGCTCAAGTAACAAATATTAACCATGAGAAAGATACTTTACCTAGTTCAGTTGTGACCAGTGTTTCATCCGTAAACGGCCCTTGACCACCGGCATTGGAGTAGGACATCTTGACCGCATAGTTGGTATTTTCTCTCAGTCCAGTAATGGTGAAGTTTGAACTCTTGATACCAGTGACCTGCACAGTCTGGTAGGACATGTTACTGTCCAGTTGGCGAAAGGCGATGTCATAGTGGTCAAACGAGGAGTCGGTCACAGGCTTCGATGACCAAAGGAAAAGGCAAAAAGATAAAATATAATTAATAAACTGTAATAAACTGATGCAAACTGCTGTTCAACCAAAATAATGACCTGAAATATATATAAGGGCCAGGAGGGCCTGAAATTTTGATCCTATTTTACTGTAAGCAAAGTTAAAATTTCTCCCGAAAAGTGCTATGGCCTAGTGGTCTGGTGCATGTGTCATATTCAACATCTTGTGGTCAATCTACAGATCGTGGGTTCGAATCCAGCCATGGGCTAGTGCATGGTGCTTGCATCCTTGGGCAAGACACTTTGTCACATATTGCTCCTCTTTACCCTAGAGTAAATGGGTACCTGTGAGGGTAGAGATGGCTTGTGGTTTGATTAGCCTCTGTGTGTTTACAGTAGCCAGGTTGTATACTCCCCAGGGTGTTGAGATGGTTTAAAGAGTGCAAATGTAGCCCAATGACCAGGGATAATAATATAGGTGCATTGAGTGGGTTTCCAGTAAAGTGTGCCATATCAATATGTAAATTATTATCATTATTATTGTATTAAAAGAAAAACATTTTTTGCTTTTGCAGGTGGCGATTCCACTGTTAAATTAGGCCCTCATCATGTGATTTCAATTGACTTACCTGCCATTGAACTCTTACAGCATTGGACCCAAGAGCTACAGCCATCAGACCACTCACTGTCTCTACAGGAGCTATGCAAAAAAACATATAAAATTCACAAAATACAAACAACATAATGATGAGAAGAATACAGGAACTTGTACGGGATTGGTGAGGTTTTACAAAAGAAATAAATGACACTCAGAAGTTCAGTAAAGCATATATCTAAAAAGCACTCTCTCCTGCTTATTAGAAAAAAGAATGAAACAAATTGATCATTCCTAAGAGGAGTTATGTCTAATTTAATGAAGGTACTCATTTTGCAAGCTGTCCATAGAATGTTAATGCTTGACTGACTCTAGTAAGCAAAGGGAACTTACACAGCTAAAATACTTAACTTTACATTTGTTTTGTGAAGTATTCCATGGACAGCTTGCAAAATGAGAAGCCCGAGAGCCCAGACAAAAGCCCAGGCCTGGCCTGGCTTTCCATCGGAGGAGCCCTTGTATTGTGAATCAGTATTATTTCCAACTCACCTTCTATCAAGGACTGTACATTGAGGCTGACATAGCCGCTCCATTCCCCCAGCAGGGTATTACCAGCACGGACACGCACCCTGTACTCCACGTTACGTCTGACACTCAGCAGCACCAGCAATGGCTGATCTTTGTGCTCATGGGTTTGTACAGTCTCCTGGTCTGGTTCCCCGTCTCGTTGCATGTACCCGATTTGATAAATGATGTTAGCTGATAGACAATGGAAAATAATAATAATAATAATTACATTTATATAGCACTTGTTTCTCAGCGCAATTTATTATTATCCCTGGTCATCGGGCCCCATTAACATTCCTGAAACCATCTCAACTCCCTGGGGAGTATACAGCCCTGTGCTACCATAAGGTGCACAGAGGCTAATCAAACCACAAAGCCATCTCTACCCTCACAGGTACCCATTTACACTTGGGTGAAGAGGAGCAATATGTGACAAAGCGTCTTGCCCAAGAATGCAAGCACCACTAACCCATGGCTGGATTTGAACCCACAATCTGTAGATTGACCACAAGACTTTGAGTTTGACACACCAGACCACTAGGCCACAGCACCTCACACCCCAAAATGTTGTGACTCTTAATGTACAATTATAATAGGAGCAACAAAATAAACTGAGGAACTACATTAAAGTACAAATTGGGACATAATTAGCTACAAGACATTTGACAAAGAGCATCCCCCCCCAACACACACATTGTGTCTTCAATTGTGTTCCAGGAATGTGAGGAATGTCTGGGTAGGGCTGTGCGAATGCATCACTGCAAATCCAGGGCCAATTATTGAGGATACTGGGTACAAGACAAACTGGCAGCCAAGCTTGGGATCAACGTGAGAGTCTGCATCTTGGATCCAGGCAGCTGACTTACCAGGGTTTCCGTTGAGGTTAGCCGGTTCTGACCATGTCACTACCAAGAGGTCAGCTGTAGGAGTCACTAAGAGGTCTCTGGGCTCACCAGGACCTGAAGAAATATGAAAACAAAGGAAAATCAGGAATTGACACTGATCATAGTAGCAAAAAGTTTACCCCAAACCCCTGGGCATTTGGGACCTTTCCTGAATTTACCTGAATTCAACACTGTGCAGTATCCATATGGCACATTCTGTAACACAATCAGCCATTTACATACTTGGTTTGTTCCCATGTCCAAACAAATAAAAGGATGTATACCACAGACTGAAAGGGTACCAGACCTTGTAGTAATCCTTACCTGCTTCTGCCGTCAGCACAAACGGGGTCACCAGACTATTAGTTCCCTTCCCGAGTTGATTTACGGCACGAACTCGGAAGGCGTACCCGGTGTACGGCATCAGGTCGGTCACAGACACAAACGGATCGACGATCACCCCGGGAAAGTCTCGGTATTGTGGATCCGTGAAGAGGATATACTGCAGCTGGTATCCCGTGTGGGTCAGGTTGCTGCTTGGGGGAGGTGGGGACCAGTTGAGATCAATGGAAGTGGCCCTGATAGCTGTGACCTGCGGGATACCAGGGATATCTGGGACTGCAAGAAGACAAAGGAAACCATGGAAATTTTCAAATAATCGTCAGTTACTTGCTACTTACTTGGGAGTCAGGTTGGTGTAGCGGTTACTTCCTCGCCTTTCACCTCTGTGGACCGGGTTCAAGTCCTGCCGGGTACACAAGTGGATTGGGTTTTCAGTCCCTACCTGATTTTGCGGGTTTTACCCAGAATATTACTCTGGGGTTACCGTTTTCCTCCCACCTCTAAAACTGTATCTTCTTCTCATCATCTTTTCTTAATGATCGTTTTCATCGTTTTCGAGCTACAGTGCCTAGGGCGCTTTTGAGGAATCATTGGTGTCATTACCAGAAATAAAATAATAATAATAATAATAATAAAACACTTTGAAAAAATAAATTCAATTCAGAAAAAATATAAGCTAGTGTCCCTACTATCAGTTCTTGTCGTCTTTTGAGCTACCTTTAAACATGGCCGATGTACTTCCATACGTATTTTCCACCGTGCATTCATAGGTTCCTTCTTCAGCTAGACTCAGATCCTGGATGACCAGAGTACCATCACTACCTATGAAGTGACCGGACAGCCCAGCACCAACATCCAGACCATTGCGTGTCCATTGTCGGGTTGGGATCGGTGAGCCTTTGGTCAGACACTGCAGAGTGACCATTCCTTCTCCAGCCGTAGCCAGGACACGAGTAAGTATCGGTGTGCCTGTGCGAGAAGTGCAACCACAGAGTATTAAATGAGTATTGACTAGATTCAGGAAGATTCCTAGCCAAAATGCCCAGGGGTTTGGGTTACAGAATGTGCCATAGGGATACTGCACAGTGTTGGACTTTGGCAGATTCAGGAAGGTTCCTAGTCAAAATGCCCAGGGGGTTAGGGTTACAGAATGTGCCACAGGGATACTGCACAGTGTTCCTAGCCGCAATGCCATGGGGGGGGGGGGTTAGGGTTACGGAATGTGCTAAGAACGAACCTTTCACAACAACAGTGACCACCGCAGTAGCGTTCCCCAAAACATTTTCAGCGATGCAGGTGAAGTCACCGTCATGCTCTCGGACTGAAGGATCATATACCACCAGGAAGCCATTTGATGACTGGACGTTATACCTGGATGGGTCATCGGGTAAAGGCTGACCGCTGGGCAGCAGCCAGGAAAAGAGTGGCTGGGGACGGCCGGAGGTCTGACACTGAAGGAGAACGAAGGCGTCCGTCTCGGAGATAGTTACGGGACTGGTGACGCTAAGAATCTCCGGGGGAACTAAAAATAAAAGAGAACAAAAATGAAATGTTGAATTTTGAAATTGATTTCAATGTCATAAAAACCACCTTCTGATTTTAATTTTTTATGACTTTAAATTCAGTCAGTTTAACTTGTTGTTATTTGTTGATTTAAATTTTGGTTGAAAAGAAGGCTTTTGACTGTGAATATCCATAAAAATACTCACTGTTGACCAGAAGTTTTGAGACCTGAGAAACACTCCCAATTCCGTTGCTAGCTACACACATATACAAGCCCTCATCCGACCTCATGACCTCTGAGAACACCAGACTGCCGTCAGCTCCGACAAAACTTGCCGCGCCACGGGTACCGGGGAGATTGGTTCCCAGTCCAATTTCCACGCCTCGGTTACCGGTGTCATCGGCGAGGTACCAGCGGATCACCGGTTCCCTACGGGCTGAGGCTTGGCAGACAAGGCTGGTAGGCATGGACTCATTGGCCGTAACGTTAGTCGGTACGATGGTAAAGAACGGTATATCTGAAAAAAATGTACAAACAGTCAAACATTGTTATTAGGAGGCTCTTGGAACTTGATAGGAACCATACTGTAACAGGAACCTAGCTTGTGTTATCAGGAACGAAAACAATAAAGAACAAATGATAGGCAGCTAATATTTTCCTAGTTTTTATAAAACAAACATCACATGAAACGTTGACTGGTCACTTGAATTTGCTAAGCTCTTAATATTTGCAAACAAGAATAAGCAGGAAAGATTTGAGGCTTTGAATGGTGACAATTGGTATGTGGATCTGATGGGACCCCTAGCCTGATGATGACTAGAGCAAGGCTAGTCGAAACGTTGAGACCTTACGAGAAGTATGAACGATTCTTACATGGTGTTTCCGCAAACCGATCCACATAAGAATAAGCAGTTTGGTTAGAAAGCTCAGACGCATTGTTTAACCCACCTGGTGTCCAAACGTCTGCTGATATTTGGTTGGTGCCAGCTTCACTGTTTGCCGTGCATGTGTAGGTTCCCAGATTGGTCTTAGTGATGTCAGAGACTAACAGACTGAAGTTAGCGAGGACCTCGATGTTGGACTCTGCAGGACAAGAGCATGATGCAAAATGTTCAATGAGAATACAAATTAGCAGTCGTAACAATAAGGTCTATGGTGTTTGGTCATGTTGCTAGAATGGACTATAACAGATATTTAGGCCCTTTTCCAAACCTCGGCTCCAGCTCAGGCTCAGGCGCTGTCATCCACATGCTGAAAATATAGGTTATGGGTTTTCATTGAATCTAAATATCTGTTTTCTTGTTCAAAATAGAGTATCTACTTCCAAACTGTATGCAAAAGCCTCTATTTTGATATCCGTTATTTACAAATGGATTCACAAAATGGAGCCTACAGCCGGAGCCGGAGCCAAGGTTTGGAGAAGGGCCATAAATGATGATAGATATCTAAAAATAGCGCTGGAAGGGTCAGTCCAAGGAACTCAACTAAAAGGGCGTCCTCCCAAAAGATGGACTGACTGTCTGAAAGAGAGCTGCATAGGGGAGTGACATCACTAACCCAAGCCAGGTGCAATCTGATAAAATCTTACTGGCTGATAGGTATGCATCAAATGAATTATAAAATGAATGACAAAAGGTCTATCTCACTCACACCTTGTCCAATCAATCACTATAAGTATTCACATACACCTGTTGAAATTTCAGCAAATAATGAATACATACGCACCTAGTACCAACGGTTGATCATCTTTCAGCCATTGAAGTACTGGCATTGGGTCTCCAGTCCCCACACAATCTAGCCTTACAGTATCACCCAGCTCAATGGTCAAATCAGTGGGGTACACAGCAAAATCAGGAGGAACTACATCAATAGATAAACAAAGAGATAAATCAATGGAATGGGCTGGAGAATCGAAACAGCAGATCTTGAGATGCTAGGTTTTCAGTGCTACTTACAAACTCCACAACAAAAATGATTGTCAATCTAAGTCACAAATTTTTAAAGGTAGTATCATACTTTGGTAGCGTACCAAAACAGTGATCTTCACCGATACCTATAACTTACAGGGTATAAAGATGGTGATGGTAGAAACATAGTTCCATTAAAGATTTTCTGTCTGAAATGCTGTTGGAGGTTGATGGTTTGAATCCCCTCCAATAAATTTGTCTTTATTTATGTTTCAATGACTTATAATATCTTTTATGAAAACTGAGATTTTCAATCTACCTAGCACAAGAACGAAAGCAGAAACCATTCGACTTCCTAGTGAGTTCTCAGCATGGCACATGTAGGATCCTTCTTGTGCCTTCTCCAGGTTCCTGAGTCGAAGGTCTCCATTCCCGTACACACTGTGCTTGGGATCGTTGACAATGAGGGCGCTATTGAAGGTCCAGGTGATGAGAGGGGGTGGGTTGGCCGCGGCACGACAGGTAAGGAGAGTTGAGGATCCCTCAACGATGCGCTGGTTCATGGGGGACGTAGTGAACAGCGGTGGGCCTGCAAATAAAATTGATTCAATTTGATTAAACATTTTTTTTAGCCTTTGATAGAGATCCTGCTACAATCAAAACGCGTCAGGACCATCCTAACTCCAAGCATTTTATAAATTTCAGGTCATTATTTTGGCTAATGAACTGCTTACAGCAGTTTATTACTTGTGTTGGTTCAATTTTAGTGAGAAGTATTTTGATAGACCAACTTGAAGCTAAGATGATTGTAGTGGACATTGACGGAAAGAATGAAGCAAGTAGGAGGTAGACCATGGCCAGGAACAGTTGATGATATGGACAGATTTGTTTGCGTGTTTAAAGGTAGTATCATACTTTGGTAAGAAACCAAAACAGAAATGTTCACAGATTTACGTATAATTACAGTGTATAAAGATGGTGGTGGTAGAAACATACTGTTAAAATTTGTCTGCCTGAAATTCTGTATTTATCCAGAAATTAGTAAAACAATGCCTGAAAATCTGTTTGATCTTTTAAAAGATCAAAAATAATAGAGAAAAGACTTGGGAGTTTTTCACTGTTTTCTTAAAAAGTGGGCAACGTATGGGACTGAAATTTTCACAGATGACTGTTACTGTATCTGTTTTTGATATTTTTGCCCATGAATCTGTATTTCTTTGACAAAAACCAAAGTATGGTATTACCTTTAGAGAACCTTGACTATGAAACAGCATACTGAAATAATACAGGCATGCAACTTGGACTTTACCAAATTCAAGGAAACAGTGGAGTACAGTGCTCTTCACATTACAATGGCATAAAAGCAAAGTGAAAAAAGAGGAAATTGGAAAGAGGAAAGATTTCTGTTTGGGTATGCAACCAAAGTATGATAGTACCTTTAAAGAAAAACAAGTAACAATTTCTAAGCAGTGAGGTTTACATACAGAAAGCAGGTGACTATATCTGTCATCTTACTCAGTACGTCAAGCGTTGCGCTCTTGCTGATCACTGAGACAGAGTTTGTCACGGTGCAAGTGTAGCGTCCAGCGTGCCGCCTCTCAACAGGACTGACCATCAACGTCCCATCAACGGTCACTTCCACTCCAGCATGGAGACCACTGGGAGCCTGGAGGGTACTGGTAGTGGGCGTGGTCCATGTGATGGTAGGGGCGGGGTTCCCTTCTGACTGACACAGGAAGAAGGTCGACTCTCCAACTCTGGCAGTGGTGTCAGTCGGGGATGCGATGAAACTGGGTGGGACTACAGATGGCAAAAACACCAACAATGAAAAAGACTCGGATTCAACTCAAATTTCTTTCTTTATAAAACTGGGAACCTTTATCAGTGATACAACTAAGGCCCTGTTTGTTTAATGCAAAGGATCCCAGATCCCAGGCCCTCCTAACTCATTTTAACAAGCATTTTATAAATTTCAGGTCATCATTTGGGCTGATTAGCCCAACTTAAATTTTTTTATTAAAAATAGATTCAGACAGATTTGTTAGGACAGGTATACAGTGTACCAGTCTAGGCCCTACTGTTGAATGTATAGGGCAGAACAGATAGGACAGATATACCAGTCTACACTCACCCTGTACAATGAGTTGTGCTTGTGAGCTAACGCTTGTCACACCATTGCTAGCCGTGCAAACATAAACGCCTGAATCTGTTGCCATGACGTTGGTTATTCTCAACCATCCAGACCTCGGCTCTTCCACTCTGTCAGAGGGGAGGACATCTCCTTGCTATAGAGAGAAGAACGATAAAAAGAAAGACCCACTAAAGGTAATTAATTGTCAAGTTAACAGAAAGATTGTCCCTGAATGGGCATGGGCACGGGCATGGGTTCAAATCCCACTTCTGACACCAAGTCCAAATCCTGAGGCCTGAATGCCAGGACCTGGCTACGCTTTTCAGCGGCTAGGCCCAACCAGAATTAAAATTTGTCTGCCTTGGTGAGGTTTAAGTTACTTAGGCAGGTATCGTGGCAATGACCAGGGGCTCTAAGGCAATAACCAGGGGCACCAAGGCAATGACCAGGGGCACCAAGGCAATGACCAGGGGCACCAAGGCAATAACCAGGGGCACCAAGGCAATGACCTTTATTCCCTGTATTTATCTCCATACCCCTTGTGACCATCCATGATCACACAAACCTATTTTCTACCCAAGATGACCAACTAACCTTGTTCCATGTTATGACTGGGTCAGGGCTCCCAGTGGCCTCACATGACCAGGTCACCCGTTGACCCACAGCTACCGTTTTATCAGACGGCCTGTCGGTGAAGACCACCTGCTGGATGGGTGTGGCCACGGACAGCAGTGCAGACGCTCTGTTCTCCCCCCACTCATTGGTGGCATAACAGGTGTAGTACCCGTTGTCCGTGATTTGGAGGTTTGTGATGCGCAGAGTTGTGGAGGTGGAGGTGAACCTGCCAGAGGTCTGTTTAACAAAATCAAAGACAAATAGAAATTGATTGGACGGGATTCAAACTGGTCAGCGACCACCGGAATACTGTACCGACGCTAAAAACAGTAATTTTTAAGGCTGATTGAGGATTGGAAACCAAGACATAATCCTGTATACATACTACTACTAAACCATCGCTGTTGTGAGTTGGATTGAGGAGTTCTTTGTTTGAATTTCTCTTAAAATTTGCAATTTTAAAGTGAAATACAAATAGCAATGAGCTGAGAAAAATGAGCGCTGCACCTTCCCAGATTTTTCTGGTTGTCCATGGACATCCATGTCTGAAACGTTTTCTGCCGGCACATGTCAAAAGTTGGGGGTGTGCTGTAAAGTCTAAAATTAACTTCAGTCTCTTGATGTCCCGCAGGGCCAGTGGACAGTGCTCTGCACTGGCATGTTTCATAAAATCAGTGGCCCAAATATTGTTTTTGGTGGCCCTGGGCCAGCTGACCACTGTTAATTTTGATCCTGGAACAAGGGTGCGCCGTATACAGGGAACTTTACGGTATTTTACATTTTGGCTGAGAATGGTGAGATTTGTCTTATTATCCTCAAAATGGAAGAGGTCCTGCCTTAGGGATGTGATGGTTTGACAACTACTAGGTACATGTACCTGTATGATAATTTCGTCAGGGTTGAGCCACTGGACGTTGGCTGATGGACTTCCTGTGGTCTGACAGGTCAAGGTGACCGTACCGCCAACGGTCACTGTCTGAGCAGACGGAGTGACCACAAAACCTGGCCGACCTGCAACAAACCAGAATAC
Organism: Astropecten irregularis; assembly: GCA_963971285.1. Taxonomy (NCBI): domain Eukaryota; kingdom Metazoa; phylum Echinodermata; class Asteroidea; order Paxillosida; family Astropectinidae; genus Astropecten; species Astropecten irregularis. The sequence continues at coordinate 14,179,560 of OZ020261.1, forward strand.
ACAGCTATAATAGATTTATTCGTGGAGGAGATATAATAATGCAAACAATTTATTGCCCTTCAACCACGAAGATAAGCATTTCATTAAGTGCCTTTTGAGCAAACCCACGACCTCCTGCTTACTAGTGCAGATACCATACCTGCTAGGCCACCAAGCTAGCTGGGGTCAGCAGAGTGAATCGAATCCCTTATCGGCGGGCACCGTTATTAATCAGTTATGATAGATTTATTCGTGGAGGAGATATAATAATGCAAACAATTAATTGCCCTTCAACCACGTGGATAAGCACTTCACAAGTCCACAAATTATTCAGAATTCCAGTACCTGAAACTGAAACAATACTGACGTCATCTTCATGTTGCAAACAGGAATAGAATGGATTCATCTTCAATGAATCATGAAGCTTACCAATGAGCGTCAGTGTGGCGGTGTCACTGTACACAGCCTGATTAGGCAAGAAGGGGTTGGTCGCCGAGCAACGGTACCGCCCGCCGTGCCTGTGCTCCAACAAGCCGATCGACAGTGTGCTCCTGGTGGAAGAGTCTACAGTTGTCGTGGTCACCCACATCCCGTCAACGACTCCTCCTCCGTTGAAGAGCCATGATACAGTGGCCTGCGGATTGCTGGGGATGGTGCAGTGTAGGGAGACTGGACTGCCGAGATTACTGCTCTGTGATTGGGGGCTGGTTACAAAGCTGTCACTTATAGCTACGGACAGATAATCATGATGATGACAACATTAAATCACAGGCTCTTCTCAAGACGCTGGCTCTGCTTCAAGCTCTAGCTATATTTCATACATCTGTTTGGAGGTAGTAAGGTATTAAGTATCAAAATACACCATGCTTTGGGCTGCATTTAGGAAGTAAATATTCTGTTCAAAAGGAGAATGAATTTTCAGCTTCAACAAAAAAAACCAACATATTTTTTCATCTTTTAGTATGAAAGAGACGAAGCCACAGCCGGAACAGAAGCTGAGGTGTCAAAAAGAGACTTCTTCTGTGCAGAATATGACTTCTTGTGACAGAAATGCAAGATTCTGAGATTCTAATCTAAACTTTAATCGAGCAAGATTTGAATCTATCCAAGTTGTTATGCAAAGTGTAATCTAACAAAAAAAATCATTATAGTTATCATCACAACTCATCTTAAGATTTATCCAGCTCAGGGGTCTACGAAGCCCTACGATCGATCGATCCAGATAATACGGATAACCTGTTGTATCCGTCGACATCCACGTGGGGCTGCAATGCATCATAAGTCCTACAATTGTTAAGTTTCGACGAGTTTGGTAAAATAGACCCTAAATCAATCGCTATTAAACGAACATTTTCTACGCAGAGTAGGATTTGAGCTTTAGCGATAATCGCAAAATGTTAGTGAAATCGGCTCCTGGATTCCTTCAGGAACATCTGGACAATGTTGGAACACTGATTATTGAGGACAGCTGTATATTTACATGCTAAGGTGAGGAGAGCCTCTCTACTGGTGATGATTTCTCCTCCAGACGTCCGAGCTTGGCAAGTATAAGAACCGACATCCGATTGGCTGACGCTAATGATACGGAGCGTCCCATTGGACAGCACGTCAAAGTTTGGCTGGCCATTGACCGGCTGGATGGCGTGTGACCAGGTGTAGGTTATGGGATCGTTGCTATGGGCAGAGCAGGGCCACAACGTCGGCTGTGTTTCCACGGCAATGTGGTTGCCGGGTTCTTGGGTAAACTGAAGACTTGCTACTTCTGTTTGGAAATCAGGAAGAAAAAAATGACAAAATCCAATCATTCAGGAAAAATATTCAAACCAATGAACTTGAACTTCCTTCCTGCTTTGTTCCTCTAGAGATATACATGTACAATGAAAGAGCTAGACTATCAAATATCTCACCAAACATGCCAAATCTCTTTGGCTTTTTTTATAGCTTAATCCTATGGCTTTTCCTGCTTTGAGACATAGCACTTTATAAAAAAGAAAGAGGATAAGAATTTTATATGTTGACTCTGTTACAGGACCGAAAATTCTTTCAGAAAAAGGCAAGGCATTCATTTCCTCTTCAGGGGGCACTTCTGTAAAGAGAAGACTGAATCATCTTTTGGATCGGTTGGAGGGGCACTACTACTAGGCAATGTCTAGGGGCAATCTGCATGCAAACAATAGCTAATGGTGATTAAGCACAGAATACAGCCGTTAGGAGAGCCATGAAATTAGGTCCAGATCTTTCATGGCTTGAAAATCAAAACAATGGGCACAAAAGACAAAATATTCATTTATTCTAAAAACAGAAATTCTTTTAACCTGTGCAAAAATAAACAACATCCTACCTGATACACTACCGCTGGTATAAAGAATAGCTACAATGATGTAAAATGGTTGCCATGGTGAATACAGTCCGCATCTTTGTACTTCATCCATGACCTTAATATAATCATTGATTCTGTCCACAAAGAAACAAACAGAGAATAAAATTGATGTGAAATGATTTGAATACCAGTGGCAACATTCATAGAGTCAAAGTTGGTTGAAATCTGCACCCGTGGTCCTTTAATACATTAAAGTGGCACCGGACAAGTCGACCACCGGACAAGTCGACCCCGGGACAACTCGACTCTAGACAACTCGACCGCAAAGACAACTTGACTCCAAAGACAACTCGACTCAGAGACAACTCAACTCTGTAGGCTGGTGTGTGCGAAAATCAGTTCTAACGTTTTTTTTTTCAATTCTATTAGACTATTAATAACGAGATATTATTCCTAGGAGTATATTAATTCCGCTAAAATAAACTTTCAAATTATTACTTAGGCCCTAGTTGTGTTTGTTTGGACTGGGTTTCTTAATTATGCTTTTTTTTATTGATCTTTAAGGATAATTAAGTTTTGACAAGGTTTCTCAGGTATTCACATACATTTTCATTTGAATAATCATTGTTTCGTCGCGCACACCGTACTAGTTGCGATGATCGTAACCCTAAGGTCCCAGTCCCTGGTCAGACCTAGGGTTACGATCATCGCAACTAACACCGTACCAGCCTAGCGTCACAGTGACGACATAGAATGAAGTTGACTTGTCTTGTTTTGAGTCGAGTTGTCTTTGGTGTCGAGCTGTCTCGGAGTCCAGTTGTCTTAGAGTCGAGTTGTCTCGAGTCAAGTTGCCCCACGGTCGACTTGTCTGACATTCCATTAAAGGGTATGATTGGTAAACCGTAAAGGTCACAGAAAACGTTCATGAATAGTTGCGATGATCGTAACCCTAGGTCTGACATGGGGACTGGGACCCTGATGATCGTAACCCTAGGTCTGACATGGGGACTGGGACCCTAAGGTCCCAGTCCCCATGTCAGACCTAACCCTAGGTCTAAGGTCCCAGTCCCCATGTCAGACCTAGGGTTACGATCATCGCAACTAGTTCATGAAATAATAGGGGCCTACACGGCTACACTCTGTGAAAATTTGAGCTCAATCGGACATCTGTAGTCACAAGAAAACCCAACCTAAGTTTTCTTATAAAACATAAAGAATTGTTTGCAATTTTTCAGTCTTTGTTTGACTAATTTCTGGATAAAATAGGCAGGCCTAACTTGTAACACCATTTCAGTCGGAAATATTTTAATGTAGGCCCAGTTGTAGGCTAAGTAATGATGGTATGTTTTAATTCTAGTTCTACCATCACCATCTTCATACCCTGAAAATTATACATAAATCTGTGACCATTTCTATTTGGGTATGTTCCAAAACCAGTAGGCAGCCTACTGTACTGCACGTTTGGCATAGTAAATTGATTCTGTTAAAAAAGAAGCAGAAAAAACAGACGACAAACATTTATTGATCTTCATTCATTTTGCACTTTGCAGAAATGACGCGGAACAAAGCCTAAAAAGGAAGACTGAAAACGAGGAATATCTCAATTTCCCGTATGTCTGTCTTTGTCATTATCGTACTGATGCTTAGAAGACAAATTTACGACAACTTCGAAAATGAGGAAGATAAATTTACCAATTTACCAGTGTTAAGATGTTTTACCGTTGTTTCTAGGCAAAGAACGCCGTTTTCGTGGCCATCTTGAACATTTTAATTAGTGATCTTGCTCTTGTTTCAATACGTATTGCTTATCACATGTATTATGCTTGGGGAACCGACTATTTCACATTTTAGTCTGGTGCTTTGCATTCCTGATATTACAACGCAGAAATGCCATGATGAACTGGATTTCCAGAGCTACCAAGTCTCACGCATTGTGCGTGAGATTCACGCATTGGGTCCGTCTCACGGTCTCACGCATGACACCCATATTTCTCACGCATCGGGACCCGACAAGGAAAATAAAATAAAAAGTAGCATTATTGCATTGTTTCCCTTTTGTTTTTCAAAATAAATAAAAAAAAAAGAGAGAAAAAGGTCACTTAAGTATGCACCAGATCGCACCATTAAGAGCTAAAAATTGAAAAAGCTCCCTACCATGGGAGGGGGGACACCCCCTCCCCCTACTTGGTTGCTCTGCTCCCTCACTTTCGCGCATGTGCGCGCGCTGAGACGCCGCGTCATGAAAATCTCACTCATGAAAAAAATTTGAACTTGGCATCTCTGGATTTCTGACAATGTTTGATTAGGCTCCGTTTCAGGGGTGCAGACCAGTAAATAGTATTTAGTATTTTGTATTTATTTCATTTCTCGGGAAGAAAAAGTTACAAAGCACAAGAACAACAATTAACACTTTCAATAGAACAGGACAAAACAAATACAATAACTACATAATAATCCAATCAGCTCCCGAAGGATTGCCCAAAAGGAAATATTCCTGTCAAAGGGGCTCTCCAGACTAATTGAATTAAATAAATATAATTGAAATATATAATCATAAATAATATAAATAAAATAATATAATAATATAAACAAATATTATAAATAAATAATAAAAAATGCAAGCAATAACCCACACCCAGTATGATGCAGGTCGGTGGTTTGAACTCGTCTGACCCCTATGAAACATAGGCAGTGCATTGTACATACAATTATAATGTATTTAATAATGAATCCTGGTATGGGGTTTAAACCCTGATGAAATGCAATGCATTGTACATCAGTACAACCATTATTTCTAGACTTCCGTTTTAGTGCAGTCAGTACAGCCATACTTAGGAGTTCATTTGGTTCGGGCATGTTCCATAGAATTTCGTTTTCTTTCAACTTTTAGGCTGCCATATTTTTCCGTCGTATTTTGGCACATACGTTCAAGCCCTTTTCCGGCCAGACACATACCGCTAATAACCCATTGAAAATGATACCCAAACAAATTTCCTAAAACAATATATTTTCTTACAAGGGGTATAAATAACGTATGGATCATATATTTATTTTCATTTTCTGTACACGTAGGCCTATAGGCCGTGGCAAAATAAAAATCAGACTAATTGAAAATGCACGAACGAATATAACATACAAGTATTCGACCGTGTAAACAGCAAAGCCTGTATTAAGTGTATATTTCTCATTAACTCAACGTCTGGAGCCAAGACTAGTCATTTGCAGGTTTAAGGCGGGAAAATCCCCTTGTCGAAAATATTGCGTCATAGCATATGAATCGAGAAAGAAAGAAAACTGTAAAGCACAAGTGAAACAAAATTTTGTCATTAAGAGTGCAGGGTGATGAAATAGAAAATTATCACATTCCATGTAATAACCATATATGTACGTGTAAAGAATGACAGAAATGCCATTTGGCTTAAAGGTAATATCATACTTCGGTTTTTGTTAAAGAAATACAGATTCATGGGCAAAAATATCAAGGAAGATACAGCAACAGTCATCTGTGGAAATGTCAGTCCCATGGCGCCGACGTTTTGAGAAAACAGTGAAAAACTCCCACAGAATTTCTTTAATCTTTTCACCGTTATTTTTGATCTTTTAAAGATCAAAAACATTTACGGTATTTGCTTTGACTACTTTCTTGTTAAATACAGCATTTCAGGCGGAACATTTTGAATGGTATGTTTCTACCATCACCACTTTTATACCCTGTAATTAGTTATAGGTAAATTTGCGTACATTTCTGTTTCAGTATGCTACCAATCCTGTTGTGTACCTTTAACATGCACTGTTTATAAACCGCATCAAGTTACGTTTCTTCGTTGGGCGCTTTATGCAGATCTCTATGTAAAGAGAAAGAGCTTCTATTTATATCAAACACGCCCATCACTCTTATGGTTATTAAACATAATGGTATATAATTCTCAACACTACATAAGCCTACAAAATGCTGAGAGTTGATGGTTTGCTGTACATATCGCTAAGCACAGACGAACTACACGTTGTGGATGACGAACACGTATAGCAACTCCAACCCTGGTATACATGTTAATGCATGGAGGGTTGGTTAATACTTGGGCAGATGTAAGAAAAGAAATTCCGGAGCATCATCAGTGCATGAGAGCAAAGTATCACATTGCAGCCGTCTGCTCATCAACTTCTAAAAAGTGGGAGCCGTTTCGCTCAGTGATTTCACATGAAAATCATTGTTTGCTGGTGATTAATAACTTTATAGTCACAGCCTATGACATGCAATATTAATTTTGTTTTATGAAACTTCGCTCTTTAACAAGGCTACTTGTTAACAACTTAACACAGCTAAAAGAAGGAGTCGTCTCAGTGAAGCCGATGATAGGAAATATCATGATTTGTGAAAAAGGAGGCGTTTGGAGAGAAATATTCACAGATATCGAGGATTAAGATTTCGCATTCCATGAACATTTGGCACAAGAACAGACATTTTGTGTTCGGTAAAAGTGGCCAGAGTGTCTCGAGGAAGTGATTGGCTCTTGGTTGCTAGGATACCACCATCGCACTGGAAAAGCATGCCATTTTTGAAATGCCAAATGGACCAATCAGGACCCCGTATGATGATCGTTTGGTTAATATTAACCGCATGTATGTGGCAAGGTAAGTTGGCTTCATCAGTAAATTAGTATAAAAATTAAGTTACTAAGAAAATCACTTTGGTACTACACTTTAAATAAATAAATCATGCTTATAATCCATTATATGCGCCTGGGCAAATTGCTATAATTGAATGGGTCTCTATACGAGGCTTGAGGCTAAGCTTGGAATTTATTTTGCTTCCGCCATTTTCGTGTCCCAAATGATATGAAGGGTAGAAGAAAGGGTGATAAAAGTCACGCGATGTTGTGTTGCTGGTAGCGACGTTTGGGCTGCTGGTACTGTTAGCCTTCATCAGGCAACTGAAGAACGAGATGCTGCGGTGTCCGTTATATCCTGTAGGTCGGTGTTCGCGAACGATACAGACCTGTAGCTTTTCTACGGCTTCATCATGTGGACCAATCCCTTCGTTTTGTTTTGCGGGCTTCAAAATAATGGCGGTAGCGAAATAAGTCCCAAAGCCTAGCCTCAAGCCTGATTATGTAAATATTGCGTGGCAAGGGCAAGTAATGATCTTCAAAGTTTTCCATTCAAAAACAACTTGCCCCCATTTATACCCATCTGTCATTACGCACAATTCATCTGTGGTGCTCATGTTCGGGTCTAGTTGACATAATGTAACTGGGAATGGCCTTATGGTTACATCAGAATCAACGGGGAATCCCCTTCTGTTTGAAGATCATTAATTACTGGTTTCACTTCCAGTAGATGTCGAAGCGATTAGGGTAGAGACGATTCCAGTCCTCACAGCAGTGGAGGGTGGGGACGTGATACTTAAGTGCAACGTAACTGATAAAGGAAACGCTATGACGCTGTGCGGCAACGGATCGCAGAACGCTTTTCTTGACTGGAAATTGAAAAACGAGACGCTTATCACGTCATGTGAGCAGATGACTGGTAATTTGCATAATTCAAGCGTGATATTTGATGACGAAACTGGCGCCATGGTGATTAACGATGTGAAGATGTCAATGGATAGATTGACGTTTGTGTGCGATGTGTTTGTTCAAGGTGGAAATGGGAAAAGCAGCACCATGCTCACCGTACGAGATAGTAAGTGAGATGCATATTCCAAGCCGCGTTTATAAACTTCTTCATTTTCGACCATGCCAAATTCAAATGAACCGCCGACATTAATTCTCAGTACGACCCGGTGTGCAAAAATGGTCATTCTAAGTTTACTTTTAAACATCTTTGACTGACATTTGTTCTGATTACCGAAGAAAATTTATTGAATAAAAATAAAAATAAAAAAACCTCTGCAGAATTTCATTTCAAGTGAAGATGACTATTCAATTAGGATTGCCATGGTCCTACCAACCATAACATCTTGCTTCAGCCTAAGAAGTGGAAGATATAATTTGAATTGTTTATAAAAATGCCGATTAACTTAGATATTGTAACATCATTTCATAATACTTTCGCAGGCTTTCTGTTAATTGGTACTACGCCGCTGGTTAAGGCCATTCGTCACGATGACGTAACCTTACAATGCTCCGCGATCACAAACGTCCCAGGTAGGAGGTTCAGATTCAAGTGGTTGCTGGGCAACGCATCCTTGCCTGGAGATGGTTTGGGTTGTGACGACACGAAGGATCACGGGGATGGAAAGTATGTATTTCGAGTAGACGATAGAAGTTGCAATCTGACAATACGACATTCGGAACTGTCGGATGAAGGAATGTACAGCTGTGAAGTTACCGACTCCCGAGATACCAGGCGGAATAATACGTATCTGTCCATAGAGGGTGAGTATTGAGTATTGGGTATTGGGTATTGGGTATTGAGTATTGAGTATTGGGTATTGGGTATTGGGTATTGGGTATTGGGTATTGGGTATTGGGTATTGGGTATTGGGTATTGGGTATTGGGTATTGGGTATTGGGTATTGGGTATTGGGTATTGGGTATTGGGTATTGGGTATTGGGTATTGGGTATTGGGTATTGGGTATTGGGTATTGGGTATTGGATATTGGGTATTGGGTATTGGGTATTGGGTATTGGGTATTGGGTATTGGGTATTGGGTATTGGGTATTGAGTAGCTTATCGGGTTTTTAGTAAATAGGACTCATAGGAAATAGCAGGACGAAAGTGGTTTACAAAAGTCGCTTATTTTAACAAGCCATCACAAAACTAAGTAAAGGTGTCATCAGTCTGTAATGTGCAGCAATTCAAAGGCAAAATGTTGGTCTGTATTTTAAAGTCAAAATGTGCCACCATCATAAAATCGTGGCATCACAAAGTGTTTAGGTTTTCCAAGTTAACTTGCCAACTGAGAACACTTTAAACAATGAGGTATTTTAACATTTTGAGGAAAATTCCATGTAATATTATGTACCCCAAAATGGCGTCAATGCAGCGCCCCCTGTAGGCCAGAAATAACAAGTTTTTTGGGGGGAACGTACGATCGACCTGTACCAATGGTACACAAGTACATAGCTGCAGATAATGGCACAATAATTTTGAGGTGATTAAGGCAGTTATTCGTGATTGGGTTGAAAAAAAATTTCTGAGAAGGGTTGGAAACATGAGCCACATTTTCATCCGTATCAATTTATAGACACTGAGCGTTTGTCTCCGCCCACTACTTTGTGTTACCATGGAGATTCATCATTTACCCCGGAGTTAGATTCACCAATGGACGCAACTGAGAGTAAGCTATTCCAATAAAATAAATAAATTAACAACTGAAATGTGATGTACGTGCAGAATACTTGAACACAATGAAAAATACCAATGGTCTGAAAGCTCAATTTTTTATGACGTTAATGCCAGAATTAATAATACTAATTGTAGTATCAGTTTCTTTAAATATTCCCTGGGAAGGCTATATATAGGAAGTACATACTCTGTTTTGAATAAGAAAACCGGGCTTCAGCTTCAACGAAAAATAGCACTGACAAATAGGAGCCGGAGCCAATGTTTGGTACAGGTCCCATGGGCCTATATAAAAGCTGCATTTTCACTGGCTGTCAACAATGGGCTTCATTTTATTTACAGTTTGATCGGTTTGGAAAATTTTACTCCAATTTACTAGGTGCAAATGTCAGGATTGGATTGGATTATATGATTGCTTCGTTGACTGTCATACTGCTTGTCATCGTCGTTGCCTCTGCTGCTGCGTTCTGGAGGAGACAAAATCGTAAGTTTCATTGATGTGACAACGACAATGACAAGGACAACGTCAATGACAACGACAGAAAGACCTTTTTTTGAGTAGCATGAATTTTCAGAGAAATTGAGCGTTTAATGTTCAATTTCATAAAATCATACCTTATGCTATATGTCATATAAAAGTGTGATCAATAACAAAACTAAAACCTATTTTACACAACCATTGCTAGTTATTAAAATGTCATTCTTTTTTCTTTACTTCAGGCCGAATATCTCCCAATTCGTAAGTAAATTTCGCACATATTTATAAAGTTAGTGACCCTTTATCCATTTTCAGTTTCATTTTGTAAAACAATACAGAATTTCATTTTCTGTATTATTATGGGAATTTACAGGAATATTAATTAACACTGACATTTCGAACTATTACTTTTCTTTTTGGCAGTTTTTCACTGTTTTCTCAAAAAGTTGGCACCGTATGGGACTGAATAAGTTCACAGATTACTGTTGCTGTATCTTTCTTTTTATTTTTACCCACGAATCTGCATTTGTTTGACAAAAACCAAAGTATGATAAAATTATTACCTTTAACTCTCAAAAGATTCCAATTATTTTCGTCTCGTTGGACAAAAACCTGAACAGTAATTTGATTTGGATTTTCTGAGTGCACCAATTTCTTACAGAAAGTACAATTGCATTGGTCATAAGGGTTATAATAAGGGAGCACAGATGACGCCATAATGCATGATGCTATGGAAACACTGATGATAATTTTTTTTGAAAGATGATTCATAAAGCTCCGTGAGATCGAGCTACAATCACAATTTGTTTGTTCTTTTGTTCTCTTGTTCTTACAGTGACGTCATGACCTACCGAAGGATCAACAACAGTCTCTTACTACCAGCCATGAGCAGACCTGTTGCACCTGCTGTCACTAGTCAGCAATGTAAGATTATTGTGTTACACTTCATATCGCCTTTGGGGATGCCTTAACAGATTTTCCTACGGTGGTCATAAGCAGCCACCTCACTCAATGAAATAACGAATCCATTAATACCTGATAGTGCTCGAGTGTGACGGTCTTTAGTTTCAATAATAATCACACAGGTCAGACTCCATTGCTATGCAATTATTTTATTCTTTCAAAGCAGAATTTTATTCACAGGCTTTATGGCATATTATAGGCACCGTATAAAACTTAACTTAAAGTTACGTATGACAAAATAACATGTTTGCATTTTTTATGTATCACAAGGTATTTCAAACATCTACGAGGATAGGGCTTCATTGGGTGTTGTCAGGAACAATACACAATCTTCAGAAGCGCCCTCTATTGCTGGGACTAGACTCTCCAGAAACATGCAACAATACACAGGCTCTGCTTTTTCCCTTTTCTTACATTTTTCAACTGGATTACACCGTTTTAGACGGGATTAGTCTGGTTTAGACGGGACTAGACTGGATTTGACTGGATTTGACTGGATTTGACTGGATTTGACTATAGATTTGACTGGATTTGACTGGATATGACTGGATATGACACCCACAGCCAGAATTGATATGAAATTATTGGCATTTCTTCAGGAAATGGAGAGACGGAGGACTCTGTCGGTTGGCATGGAAACCACTTAGATGGCAACAGCAATCTAGAAGCCACGTCGCAACATGCTGACGCAGAGGTTTGTTACCATGGTAATTAATTCGCTCTGTTAAGAATGCATCGGAGTGTGGCTGATTGAGTAGGATGTAACTTTTCTACTATGAACCAATTTGGTTCTGTTTTATTTTTATTTTTTTTCATTTTGTAACAGGATACAATGGATGAGCAACAATCCACATATCCAATTCTGAGATGTTACCATGACAACCGGGATGAGGTAGGCAATGTTTTGATAAAAACTAAATTTTGGTGGTGTTTTCCTGCCCTGTCTGGTCAAATCTGTGATAGGGGAATTCATTTCTGTGTCGACAGTGCGTTAAAAAAATTACACAGAAAATAAACGGCCTTTCAACGCGGGCGATTCCAAATAGGGCGCCACCAAGAGTTTGCAATGCGTTGACCAATCACATTGCACATCTGGAAGCGGTTTACAGATTCCGCGTATTGTGATTGGCCAACGCGTTGCAAACTCTTGGTGGCGCACTTTTATTTCAGATTCGCAGGTATTGACAACTGACTCCTATACACGGGTTTACACTTCCAAAAGTGCGCATGCGTGATAGTGCCTCGTTTCGAAGTCGCGATAAAAACCGCAGAAGTGTAAACACGTGTATTGTCTTCGACAATGGACGGGCTTACACTTCGAAAAGTGCGCATGCGTAGAAGTGCCTCGTTTTGAAGTTGCGATAAAATCCAAGATGGCCTCCGAAGTGTAAACCCGTGTATTCTGTCCCCTTGTTCCACCCAGGTAACACGCGATGAACACGAGATAATCTACACTGAGCTGTTACACACGACTACGCATCCGCCCAATACGCCACCCATCCGCACTGAGCCTCCGACCCAGTACGCAGACATACGGCTTTACCTAACGCCCAGTGTGACCATGCAGTCTTCTCGTGACGAAGAAGACTTAAGTATAAGTGACGGAGATTGAGCGAGAGCTGTTATAACCAGTAGCGGCATGCATGGGTGTCGATGCGGGGGGGATTGGGGGGATATATCCCCCCCAATATTTGAGGTGGGGGGTGGCGTGTATTATCATCCCCCCTCCCCGATATTTTGAGGTTGAATGTCATTCAAGTTTATTGTATAGAAATATTAAATGATCCTTGTTGTTTTTGTGTTTTCGCAGTGAATTTATACTACACATATAATGTTAATTCTCCTGAAAATCATTTTTAAATGCTCTAAAATGCGACTTTTCGATTCTGTTTTTATTAAAAAGTCCAAAGTTTAGGGGGGGGGGGGATTCCACGTCCAAAAGCGTCCCCAGTTCGGTTGCTTTGCTCCCTCGCATAGGACATTTAATCAGCAATCAACCCCCCCCCCCCCCCCCCAATCATGAAAAGAAATCGACACCAGTGAGTAGCGGTTTCAGAAATTACTGACACAGGCATAATTGTATTGAGATGCATAATAGCACAAACCTCTTACTCATACTTTGGATAAAATGACTGTTGCCACCAAGAGTTCAATGTGATACGTTTAGTAGGGCCTATGGGCTTTGACGACACCAAGTTTGACTTATTACCGCCATTTGAGGCCAACAAACCAAATTAAGGAATTGGGTCACTACACACGACTCAGCCGAAGAAAGGCTCCATCTTCGCCATGTCTATCAAAATGTCTATTAAGGACACAAAATGGCGGTTGCAAAATAAATCCCAAGCCTAGCCTCAAGCCTAATTGTGTGAAGGCCCTATGTTACTTTGGTTACAAATGTTGCGATTTTAATTAATCAATACAGTAGATTGACCACATTCTCCTACATTTTGGCTTTTGGGGTTTCTTATAATGGTTGAGAAACCAAAAAAAAAATATATATATATTTTTAAAACTATGATTCAGTACAGAATCACGTCCTGTTGAATAATAAGGAATCAATGCGTCTGGTTTGCTATTGTCGCTTCAATGTATTACTCTACAGACACGAAACTTATAAAGTGTGTATTAATAATACTATGAATTGTTTTACTTACAGCAATTTCAAGTTTAAAAGCGCTAATTTTTATAGATGAGACTGTTCAAAAATTGATTATCATAAAATCAGAACAGTATTCCTATTAGCAATAAAACAATGATGTAAATAATCATGGATGTATCTATCACGACGTATGTTGTTAATATTAACCATTGGTCTGGAAGGGTGGGGCTTAGGGTATTGTGGGGGCGTTTGCGATTCAGAAAGGGTAGGCCCAAACCATCGCCATGTCCCTATTAAAAGCTGGCACAATGTAAAAGATGATTGCGTTTCTTTCGCCTTATTTTTCACCCATCTTCTGCTGGGATAATGCATATCATGTCCTTAACCCATTATTATTATCGTTACATAATGTTAATGTTTACAAGGAATAAACTGCTGGAAACTGCTCATCAATGGAAGTAATGACCTGAAAATTTATGAATTTCTTGGAATTAGAAGAGCCTGACGTGTTTTGATCCAAGCAAGAAGATCCTGCTGGGGTTTAGACACGTCAGAGGTACTAGATTTTAATGTTTAGTACATGTTGCCATGTAAGTCTATCACAGTTATAATGTTATGTATGCAATTTACTAACGTGGTTATAACGTGGCTGTGAGATAAAGCAGCGCTTACATGACGCGTCCAATGATAATTATACTTACTAATTAATTCCAATTATTCAGATATTGTATCTCCGATTGTTAATAAAAACACACAAATGAGCAACTGTTACTTTATAACTTACTTATGATGTATGGTTACAACTGCTAACTACTTACGTACTAACTAATTGTGACTAAATTTGTTATTATTTTATAAGCATACAGTTTTGCATAAAATAATTATTTAAAGTGATTTATGACAAGAATTATTATTTGTTTCTGATATCAGCATTCATTCATTATCATCTAGTCTTCAAAATGCAGCCAAACTGTTAAAATATCAACGAAATAATCAGTATTCAGATTTCTAAGATGTCTAAAGATGAGATTATAATCATACTGGCCGCGAGAGGTCGCTGTTTTCCGCTTAATTATCGGGTACAGCATCGCACGGATTGCCCATTAAGCAGAGTGTACACTGTCAACAATTTCGATAACATATTCGTTAACATATTGCCCAGTTAGGGCAACACACCTGGGCAACACGACGTACTTTGGGCCGTGTACACTAGCGACATTTGGCCAACAAGTTACCGAGATGTTGCTGCGACATGTTACCCAACTCGTTTTGCTCTGTGTACACTGACAGCATTTTCAACAACAACATACCTGGGCAACATGTTACCAAGATTGTTACCAAAAATGTTGACAGTGTACACTCTGTAATATTAATAATGTACAATTCATGTAGTTACAAGCAAAGAACAAGGAATAACGATATGAAAATCTGTGACAAAAAAAAATCAACAAACACTCACAGTGCACATACGGGCTTGGGATCCGGGAGACGCCCCATCTATCATACCGTCGCGTACACCACGGAGATTCAGCGTGAATTGTACCATGGCTGAGCCAAGAAATCAACAGGAAAAGTGACCACCGCCCTGCTGTCATATCCCGGTCATATGCTGGCCAGTTCAGTGCATCCATGCACAATATGTGGTTACTCCAAATGATAGAGCGGTTGAAATATTCCTTGCTTATTGAGGCGTTGAGGAATTTTCATTTTATACTCGGCAAATGGCGATTGCTATACTACGTGCATGCTATGTACAATTTCTGTACGCCGTGAATAGTTTTTAGTGCATGCAGACCAATACAGTTCATTGTGGTCAATTAAAGTGACATACTGTTCAATGTTTAGACAAAAAGACCAGGAAAATAAACTAAATGAAAACTACACATTACACATAATTTACGGTATATTTATTACATACATGTATGTTACCAACCTACAATTTACATCCAATAAGTCCATTTGCGTCCGGGGCAAATGGTAAGGGGTTATTTGGAGAGCATTTGCAGCTAGGGACCGCGTATAGGTTTAATAGCATTGTGCGTCCGGATCAAATGACTACACACTCTATGGAATGATTTCTCCTACTTCATAGCTTGCAATCTCTTTAAGGGACATCTCTACGTGGAGGTGGAGGGGGTGCTTCATCTGCCTTGCTATCAACTGTCATATCCTCATACATCGGCCATTCTCCCTTTTCTTCAAAGTCATCGCTGAACTTTGCCGGCAACCAGAAATGACTTGCAGCTGCGTACTGGGTCGCAGGCTCAGTGCGGATTGGCGTAGAGTCGGTCGGATGATTCTAGATTCAAAGCGCCAAAGAAATACATGGCCAACAATAATACGTGACTTCACCGTGAGGTCTTTAATCTTATCTCATTTAAGTAAGATTTGAGGCTTTGCATGGTGACAATTGGTATGTGGATCGGTTTGCGGAAACACCGTGTAATAATCGTTCGTACTTCGCACTTCTTTATCGTTCGCACTTCTATATCATTCGCACTTCTCGCACTAGGTCTCCTGATGAGGACTAGAGCAGGCTAGTCGAAACGTTAAGACCTTAATTGCGAGAAGTGCGCAAGATATAGAAGTGCTAAGTACGAACGATTATTACATGGTGTTTCCGCAAACCGATCCACATTATCTCATTTAGATGTCATAAATGTTCTCTTAACATAAATTAACTGAGAAAGAGAACAGCTCGAGAGTCACAGATCCTTAAAAAAGCTCTTTTAAGGCTCATTCTAGTTGCATTAATGTCTGATTTGGATCACTGCGACTACACCACATTTTATGTGGTTTGGGTTCCACGAGCTTACCTTCTGCAGACATCTCTGAGCGGGCCGGTAGACTTTGAAACCGGGAGGATCGGCAATATACTCCCAGTGATAGGCAGAGATGCTCGCTGCCCGTTTACCTGTGAGAGAGAACATTTTCAGCACAAATCAGTCACACTAGAGATATTGCGTCCAATGCAATGCCCCCTATTTTCACGATCCGAAGGCTCGATACCATATCTCCCATTACTGCGGCGTCCCCGTCCTTTTTTGTCAGGGGCGTACAACGTGCAGTAAAAAGTGTAGCGGAGCGTAAATTCTTTTGTGGCCACAAAAAAAAAAGGACGGGGACACCGCAGTAATGACGGATGGTATATCGTGTGGTCGGATATTTATATAAGCATTCGAACAAAAAGAAATATTTTTCAATAGATCGAGGAAGATTCTCATTGCCGGTTGGGCAGAGACAAGACAAACGAATGTTGTTTTTTTCCTTGATGTCAAAGCAAACTACATGTATTGTCAAAATTGTAAGCGTATAACCAGAAACAGTTTGCTTATATTAGGGAATTTTACGAAGTATGTATTTGTTACCGATGATGTCGTGTTCAACTTCAAGGCTCCGGTTTGGTCCGGGATCAGCCGAAGAGGGCGCTATTGCAGATAGGCTGTCGCTGTCTGCTGCCGCCAACAAATTTTCTGTTTCGTCGTAAATGTTGGCAGTTCAAAGAAGGTCATATGAGAAGACGAAATAATTGACAATTACATTACATTTCATTCATTCATTCATTCACCTGGCATCGATTTCACGAAGCCATACGATCGATCGTTACTTAAGTTACGAAGGATAAGTTCCTACGTATATGGGGTCTGCAATGCATCATAAGTTATATGATTGATAGTATTGTTATTATAATGCATTGCAGAATATAGGACACAGTGGGTCATTCTTCGTAACTCGAGTTACGATCGATCGTAGGGCTTTGTGAAATACACCCCTGGTGTTATGAAGCAGACAATCTTCTCATGTTACAGTTTCTCTAGATTTCAACTTCAACTTCATGGCTTCTACACTGGCCTTAGCTCTCTTTTGAACATCCGCGTTTTTTCTTCTTTTTTTTATGGGGTCATTTGGATACGATTTCAATGTAGATCTTTTTGAACGTAAATAAGAAGGAGTTTCAACTCCAGCTGCAAATCACATCCTTGTCTCTCTATTCTCAGGTCTTAGATGACGAAGATGATGACTAAGATTGAAATGAAGTGTCGAAAAAAGATGGCCGACCTTACTGAAACGTTTGCCACTATTTATGGCTATCCAAAATTTCATTTCTCATGACTGTTTTCAGGACCAGTACAGCTGCACCGGGTTCCACCATGATATGGAACGCAAACTAGGGGGGAAATACAACCACTAAATGCAACATTGTCTAACAAGAAAAAGACAATTCAGCCTTCGATAAAGATCCTACTAGGATCGAAACGCGTCAGACCCTCTTAACTCCACTAAGAAAAGACAATGTATTAAATTAATTTGATTAACATGTTTACAACATTTAGATAATAATATAATGATACTGACGCCCTTCGTGGACTGGTCGGTTAGTGGCGTTCAGCACTGGACGCACAGATGCCGTAGGTCTGTCACAACTGGTCTGTCTGAATTGCATTACAATGGTTCTGATCCTGAGGGATAGAAAGTGATTAATTTCAATTCGGAATTTGGAACATTAATTATGTCATTGAAAAGTGATCAAAGAAACATTGACTGGAGCGCGATTCGAACCATGCAGCGACCTCCGGAATACCGTACCGGCGCTCTTACCAACCGAGCTACCCAACCTTATGTTGGTGGTGTCCCTAATAGTCAATTATCGTTGTCCGTTTGGCAGTCATAAGCCATGAAACCACGCAGATACTGCCATATCCCAAGGATCATTAAATATACGCTATTGCTAATGCTGCGACCTGAGAAACAGTACATGGGGGATCACTCAAAGAGGATACGCTTTTTGTTTCTTCAAAATAACACATTATTTTGTGATTAAAACAGCTAACAATGAAGACACCAACCTGTCGAAAAAGAAGAAATGATAGACTAGAAATATAAACAGCAAACATGCTGCCAAATAAGCACTGACACGTAGAACTGAACCACTGCACCAATATTCGTTATCTGCTGCCCTCTATCGAAGGTCTCGATACCTCCAAAATTTCAACTGCAGCATAAAAAAGTGAAAGGGAATTCAGGTTTCACTTACGCGTTATCACGGTCAAGGCGCGCACCTGGGAAAATCGAAAAAAGAAGAAGAAAAGGTTCACATGAAAATGTCATGTGTGAGAAAAACAATAACGAAAGCACTGGATTTGAATCAAAATTACAAGAATAACAATTTCATTTTCAAACTAAAATCAGTTTCATTTTCGGTGGTTATAGTGGCATTGGTAAATGTTAATTCTTGTGAAAGTTAGCAGATTCTAAGCCTAGCATGTAATACAATAATTTCCTTATATAATATTGGTCGCAGTTATCGTTTTCCATCTAATTAACATACTTTTATAGTCACAATCTATTTCCAAATCGAATACTGTATAACTGTATAACAGACGACCTGTTGCCTACTGGTATGCAACTGCATGTCAACAATATCAACAGCTATTTCTCTAGAAGGATTTTATTTCAAGATACCCCACCCTCTTCGGTTCCCCTTTTATCAAAATAATATGCTTCGACCTTAAATGGCACAAGTGGACCTAGCAGGCACTGAAATAAAACCTTAAGATAATTGAATGTTTCTGGATACATGACATTATTTTGATTTGTTCTTAGCTCGTTTGTGAGGAAGATATAAGCACATTATTCCCAGTAAACACATTTGAATACTCAATCAGTCATTATTGGTTCAAGACACTGGAACTTACGTTTTCGACGTTTCCAAATCAGAATGGTTGATATCAAGACGACAAAGAGAAGCACACAGGCCAATGGGATGACATACACCAGCATGTTCGTCGGGGGGCCTTCTGAATCAAAGGAAAATTAGAAGGTGATAACATTCATGAAGCGAAAAACCTCCTGAAACTAATATATGGAGTGCAATTTATATTCCCGGATGTTGTTTGTCATGGAATTTTAGGCCTACCTGATGCAGCTGGCCACGTTAATTTGGCCGTTGCAGTAGTCTCTGTTTTGGAAAATGTACTTTCCAATAGAAACGAAGTGGTTGAACTTTCCCATTTGTCGTCTGAAAAGAAAAGAAAATCCGTATTCTGAAGAAAAAAAACCTGTAGATTTTCCTCCGTTTTCCTTTGTTTTGTACGATTTGCCTATGTGTTTAGACACTTAGAAAAAATACGGATTGCAGCCGTATCCCATCATGATCCTCTCCAATTTCATTGAGTCCGCCATCTTTGATGAATGAGCAGTTCTTGGTGGATTGTGGACAAACTATTTACCCATCCCGTGTTGTATGTTAAGTCACCTTATCATGGCGACGCTGTCTATAGACCGATCCGACGACACGATATGCCATCCGCCATTACCGCGGTGTCCCCGGCCTGTTTGTGTGGCACACTTTAGGGGAGACCCTGCAGTAAAGAGTGTGGCGGAGCGGAAATTCTTTTGTTGCCACACAAAAAGGACGGGGACACCGCAGTAATGACAGATTGTATATTGTGCCGTGGGATCGGTCTATATCAAAGATGGCGACGATAATAGATACAAGGAGAATTATGGGAAATAGGATGCTGGGTAAATTCAATGCCTTGTAAGGCTCTGGTTGTGTTTTACTTTCAGAACCTCTTAACAAAGAGGCAAAAAAATATGGTGCTTAATTAACATTTTTTTCTTAAATATTTGAACAATGGCCTAGTTTTTGATTGCATTGTGGAAACCTAGACCCATTCATAAATGATTTTACGAAAAAAAAAATGAAAATACTAAACAAAATTAGTTCAGTCGCTGTCAAAAATTACTCACCAGAATATACAATGATCGTTGTGGAGACACCCCCCCCCCCCCCCCCACCCCGGCTTACTGTGACAGATTATCTTTCTTTCTTTTTTTGACAAAAATATCAATTTGAAATTTTGACAAGCATATACATTATTTTCGAAAGCAATATTGTGGAATATATTTGTGTGGGATCCGCGATGCACATTTTGCAGCACTGGGCCTTAATTATGTAACCAGAGCTATTAAGAATCTGATTACATTCACCATTACCTTTAATTATCAGAAGTTGTGTGGAATTTGTCGTAAAGTCCAGGTTAGCATACCAGAAGCATCTATATGTAGTTCCGTTTGCAGATAACTGTACATTTGGTATTGTCAATAAACCATTCTCTTTTGAGAATCTTACACTGTCCGCCACATAATCACAGGACGCAATGATATTTATTTCATCGTGCCATTCGAAATATCTATTGTTCTCACACGGTGGTATCAGTGTGTTGTTAATCGTTGTGTTGCATTCCAGTATCGCATCTTCGCCTTCTGTCACTCTGAGGATCGGAAGAGTTTGGGTTTCAAGATGATAACTCTCACCTGAGAAAAGAAAATCAATATTAAAAACATAATCATCAAACAACCACAAGGGAAACTGACTGAAACGAGCAAAGATAATTGACTATTGTGGTCACCACCAACGTACATAGGGCTTGATAGCTGGTGGTAGAGCGCCTGTACGGTATTCAGGAGGTCACCTGTTCGAATCCTGCTTCGGCAGAAAAATTTTCTTTGTTCACCTTTCAATGACTAAAAAAAACAGTTAAAGAGCCAGTGCGAATAGAGTTGATGCATCTTCGAAGTGTTCCCACAATGTAGAGATGGAGACTTAGACATTAATTAACTCATATTAAATAATTACAAACCCCGTTACATTCCTTAGGTACGGTATGCTTTAAAAAGATCAATGCTCTCTTGCGAGGGACTGTACGTCTTCCGATATGGCGACGTCCGTTTTTGCTAAACCGGAGTATTTTTTAGCCGAATCGCCGACAGAGGGCGGCAGACTCATGGTTTAATAAAGTAATGTAATTAATTGTTTTCAGCCTAAACGTGCAGTCCTTATATTGGTCTCGGTTTCCATTAAGAAAACGAAAGTCACAAATCCAGCTTTCCAGTCCAAGTGTGTACTGTCTCTTGTGTCGGTTGGGGGTGTATAGTTTGTTCACACCCAGGTGCTGAGGAAATAAATGTAGGATTACTTTGGACTAGGATAACTAATACATGTACATAGTTTAGTTTATACTATCAGTATTGAGAAACAATCCATTCTGCGTCAGTTTATTCATAAGGATGATGGACACATTACTTACTTGAATGCTGCCTTGCTTTGGACAAGAAATTAAACATTAAACAGGCCGGCCAACTCATGCGTTTTTTCTGTTTTAGTGATTACATGGTTTAACCACAATTACGATTGGCGATTTTAAGGAAATCGTATACTTGTTGTCATGTGCCTAACCTGGCACATTTTTTTCTGGGAGTGAATTTCTTTGCAACTATCTTCTTCTTTTCTTTTTGGTTACCCAGCTATAATTAATTTTTTTTTTAATTAGATGGACTGGGCCCTAATCCGACTGTGTTTTCGCAAGCCTTGCAAATCAAACTAGTATGGGTTATTTTTCGATTTAAAACGAATTATAAGTGCAATAAATGAGAAAGATTGCAGGGTTATAACAAAATTTATACTTACCACCACAGAAAGATCCAGGCAAGAGCACCAGAAAGATAATCACTGATGTGAAAAGTTGTTCCATCTCAACTCTACAATTAATATCTTAAACCTTTCTAACACAAGGCGAATGACATTTTGCAAAGAATGGAAATGAAGCGATTTCGCTGTACCGTAGCTCTAAATAATTAAACAAGTACAAGTGACTTGCTTGCTGTGATTTTGTTTTATCAATCAAAGCCGAAATTGAAATCACTTTTAATCGAAACCGAGACCTGGTTGGTTTACTTGCACGCTCAATCAACCAATCACATTGCTCCAAACTATAGGTCAACTTGACCTTGACCATTCTGCATTGTGAGCTGTGAGAGTGATAGTTTAACATGGCCAACACGCGGCATTCACATGAAATTATAAATTATAATCTCTCCTCACTTTAAAATCACCTCATGTCATTTTCGTGCACAGACTGAAGACTAATTTTGAGTCAGAACCGACTCAAATCTGGTTTGTTCATTGGACTGATGATCCATTTGTCATTATCTACGTTTCGGATGGTCAGAATAAAAATGTCATGTGAATTTAAACAATACTTTATCAATGTCTTTTGACAAACTCGTTTGAATAAGATTCAACGATGTTGTATAGGACTAATTCTGCAGAACCATAAAAGTACTCCGATTTAAAGGTATAATAATTGGTTAAGATCACAGGACAGCACTCACGCTATGTCTGATCAAACATATTCATGAAACAATAAACCTGTGATAATTTGAGCTCAATTCGGACATCTGAGTCACGAGAAAATAGCGAAAACCAGACTCAATGTTTCGCAATTGTTATAGTAGTTGGGCTTCATCATTTATTTTCTTTTGTGCATGGTACAGTATAGGCCTATAGCCAATGATTATGCATTCAGCAGCAGCAACTCAAGAAGGCCTAATATTATTAAATTAATTCATTATACATGGTGTCAACGCAAGTCTTACTCATTCTAGTCTCTCCACCATGCAAAACTTCAAACCCTACTCATTATTGTACAAAATATCGGAAGTACAACTTAATCCTAAATATTAATAAGTCACTGGTTGGAAGAGGACATTCTTTTTTTCGAACCATTTAAATAGCTTTTTCTCTTGGTCGAGCATCCGGGCTTTTTCGTGACCTGCTGAGGTCACTGACACAATGACACAATGCTTGGGCCCTTTTCCAAACCTCGGCTCCGGCTCAGGCTCCGGCTCCGGCTCCATTTCGTAAACCCATTCTAAAATAACCCGTAGCAAAATATAGACTTTTGGCTATGGTGTGGAAATAGATACTCTGGTTTGAACCAGAAAACAGAGATTCAGCTTCAATAAAAAGCCACAAGCTATATTTTCAGCATATGGATGACAGCGCTGGAGCCGGAGCCTGAGCCGGAGCCGAGATTTGGAAAAGGGCCTTGGATTGCCCGTTAAGCAGAGTGTATACTGTCAACAATTTCGGTACCATTTTCGGTAGCATGTTGCCCTGTTGGGGCAACACACCTGGGCAACACGACTTTGGGTCCTGTGTACACTAGCAACATTTGGCCAACATGTTACCGAGATGTTGCTGCGACATGTTACCCAACTCGTTTTGCTCTGTGTACAAACATTTTCTCGGCTTCTCCCAAGCCGCCCAACAACTCTGGAACAGTTTACCACATGAACTCCGCCAAGTTGATTCCCTATCTTTATTTAAGTCTCATCTGAAAACTCATCTGTTCACCAAACGTTTTTCTGTATAATTGTTTTCTTTGTTTTGTTTTGCGCCACGAGCGTCATGCTTGGCGGATACCGGCGCATTATAAGTGTCCATTATTATTATTATTATTAAAGGGATGGTACAGAACTAGTTTTTGCGACAAAATCGTTGCTAACAGTGAAAGCACATCATGTAATCCATCATATACCTTAACTGACAAACCTGTAGAAGTTTGAGGTTAATCAGCCATCTGGGTCACGAGAAAATAGTGAAAACCCGTGTACAGAGAACTGTACACATTTCAACGAATGAATAAAACGCTTCGAAGCGATTTATTCCAATCGGGAAATAGTTTCATTTATTTCTCAACGAATATGGCATTTCAGACAAAAACATTTCATGGGATGTTTTCTCCTACCATCACCATTATAATGTGTAAGTTTTATGTGAATCTGTGATCATGAAGTGTATTTCGTCTTACCAATTCTGTACCCTCCCTTTAAGGTACAACCAAGATTTTTACTGAAAATTTGGACAGTGGTACACTCTATTTTTACGAAGGGAAAACGTATAATATTAATAATGCAAACTACATAATAATTATGTATATATATATATACAGCGATATGAAAATATGTGACCAAAAATATCGACATTGCTCCTCCCTTGATATTATATGCAGTTACATGTATTCATCTGGATCGGACCTTAGGGAGACAAGGTTTGCTATAAATTCGACCTTAGGGAGACACCGAACATTAAGGAGACATTTTGGTGTCTCTAAATCTAATGTTTTAGGTACCTTTTATAGACACATTTTACTGTCCAAATGTTTATAGAAAATAGAGAATGCTCTCAACAAAGACATATGTCAACTTCAAGTTCATTGGTTTGGAGGATGTTTAGAAATAGGTAAGTAAAGTTCAGTGCACAACCCTATGGGAATGTCTCCCTAAGGTCCCATTTAGGATAATAATTATATATTTTTGATTGATATTATTGTATATTATATATTACCATTGGTCTTTTATGTATTTGAACTTGGTCACATCAACGATTAAAAGTCTGTTCAATCTTCTCTGTTTGTCTTCCTGTCTGTCTTCTTCTGTGTTCGTGTCTCTGTCCATTGTTCTTGTTTATTGTTCTGGGCTGTCTCCTACAAGCTCTGCTTATTACGATGGCCTCATACTCTCCACTTTCTTAATGTTCACAGAGGTCGTTGTATTTATCCTTAAAAAAACCCAATAACTATGTGATTTGCTGTACAATATTTCCTTTCATTGAGAAGTATGAAATAAATGTTAATCTAAATTGAATCTGAATTGACAAACACTCACAATGCAGACATGGATTTGGGAAGCAGTAGACGCCTCATATGTCATGGCGTTTCGTAGACCACTGAGACTCAGCGTGAATTGTACCTTGGCTGAGCCAAGAAATCAGCAGGAAAAGTGACCACCGCCCTGCTGTCATATCCCGGTCCTATGCTGGCCAGTTTATAAAGCATCCATGCACAATATGTGGTTACTCCAAATGATAGAGCAGTTGAAATATTCCTTGCTTATTGAGGCGTTGATGAATTTTCATTTTATACTCGGCAAATGGCGATTGCTATACTACGTGCATGCTATGTACAATTTCTGTACGCCGTGTATATAGTTTTTAGTGCATGCAGACAAACGCAGTTCACTGTGGTCAATACCTCTTCCGAAGTGCATTACAGTATTGTAGTTTAAAGTGGCATACTGTCCAATGTTTAGACAAAAAGACCAGGCAAAAACAAAACGAAAGGAAATCTAGTACACATGAATTACGGTATATGTTACCAACTTACAATTTACATCCCATAAGTCCATTTGCTTCCGGGGTAAGGGGGTATTTATGGGGGTTTAAGAAACAGAGGCTCAGGCTCCGGCTCAGGCTCCATTTCCTGAATCCATTCTAAGATAACAGGTATCAAAATAGATGCTTTTGGCTGAGGTTCGAATGTACATTCTCTGGTTTGAAAAGGAAAACAGAGCTTCAGTTTCAATGAAAAACCACAACCTATATTTTCAGCATAATGGATGAGAGCTGAAGCCCGAGCCTGAGCCTCCGTTTCGTAAACGCCCTATAGAACATTAATTTTTGCAGCTAGAGAGCGCGTATAATGTTAGCATTGTACTTCCGGATCTATCAGTCATAGCTTACAATCCCTGGGAGGGACATCTCTACGTGGAGGTGGAGGGGGTGCCTCATCTCCTTCGCTATCAACTACCAGATCCTCATCAATCGGCCACTCTTCCTTTTCTTCAATGTCATCGCTGAACTCTGCCGGCGTAGGTGGCAACCGGAAGTGACTTACAGCTGCGTACTGCGTCGGAGGCTCAGTGCGGATTGGCGCGGAGTCAGTCGGATGGGTCGTAGAGAGGTGTAGGTCTGCGTAAACCAGTCCTTCCGCAGATATTATGGGTCCAACTTTCGCCTAGCATTTAGAAAACACATCATGATATCAGCTCTATCAAAGGCAACAAAGAATACTGAAGAAAAGTTGACAGATGTCATCAGGCCGCTTTAAAAGTATGGGCGTTTACGAAATGGATCGAGTCTGTTTCAGGCTCCGGCTCCATTTATTCCATTCTGAAATAACGAAATAGAGGCTTTTGGCTGCGATTCGGAAGTATACTCTATTGGAAAGGAAATCAGAGCTTTAACTTCAATGAAAAACCACAAAAGGCGTATATTTCCAGCGTATGGATGTCAGAGCTGGAGCCTGAGCCTGAGCCTGAGCCTGAGCCTGAGCCTGAGTTTCGTAAACGCCCAATAAACCCCTTAAAGTACTGACGTCATCTGCCTCTATCTTATATGGCAAAACAACGAACGACGCCCATGCCACGTCCCTGGTGCCCTTTACTGAAATGACGTCACATGTACCATCTCTATTCAAAGTCCTTTATGTTGACATAATGAGCTGATGACGTCACGCTTTATTTAGGTGATGGGTGAATCAGCGACACTAAATTCAACGTGCCAACAATAATAGTGACGTCACCAGTTCATGAGGTCTTTAAACTTATCTCATTTAAATCTCATGAATGTTTTCTTAAAATAAATTGACTGAGAAAGATAACAACACAAGAGTCCCATACCCTTAGAAAGCTCTTTTTAAGATCACTATAATGGCAATAATGTCCCAGTTTTTTTCTCGATCAGTGCGAGACTATAACATGTGATTCGTCGGGTTCCACGAGCTTACCTTCTGCGCCGGACCTCTCTGAGCGGGCCGGTAGACTTTGATACCCGTAGAATCTGCAATATTCTCCCGGCGATAGGCAAAGATGCTCGCTGCCCGTTCACCTGTGAGAGTGAACATTTTCAGCACAAATCAGTCGCACTAGAGATAATTATTGCGTCCAATGCAGTGTCCCTAAAGCCTGCAGCGCACGAGAGCCAAGTGCTTACGCCAAAGTTCATTCGTGAAGCTTGGCGTACGCACTTGGCGCACGTGTGCGGCAGGCTTTTTGACCAATCCGACGGCACGATATACCATCTGCCATTACTGCGGTGTCCCTGTCCTTTTTAGCGTGGCAACAAACGAATTCACGCTCCGCCGCACTCTATTTTGCACGGTGTAATGGCGGATTGTTTATCGTGTCGTCAGATCGGTCTATAAACATTCGAACAAAAAGAAAGGACAATATTTTTCAATAGATCGAGGAAGATTCTCATTGCCGGTTGAGCAGAGTCAAGACAAATGGATGTTGTTTTTTCCTTGATGTCAAAGCAAACCATTGCCAAAATTGTAAGCGTAGATATAACCAGAAAACGTTTACTTATAAAGTATAGAATTGTACGAAGTATGTATTTGTTACCGATGATGTCGCGTTCAAGGGTCAGGTTTGATCCGGGATCAGCCGAAGAGGGCGCTATTGCAGATAGGCTGTCGCTGTCTGCTGCCGCCAACAAATTTGCAGTTTCGTCGTAAATGTTGTCATTTCCTACAACGTCAAAAAAAACAAAAAGAATTGACGATTATTATCTAAATGTTGTAAACATGATAATCAAATTAATTTAATACATTGTCTTTTCTTAGTGGAGTTAACAGGGTCTGACGCGTTTCGATCCTAGTAGGATCTTTATCGAAGGCTGAATTGTCTTTTCTTGTTAGACTATCTGTCCTTCATTTACATTTTAGTGGTTGTATTTTCCCTCTATTTTTCGTTCAATTCGATGGAATCCGGTAGTTAACTTATAGTAATAGTAATAATAATATTGAAAACTTATTGCGCCAACGTCATTGAAAAACAAAATGCTCCTGAAAACAGTCATGAGAAATAATGAAGTTTTGGATAGCCATAGTGGCCTACGTTCCAGTAACTAAAGGTCGGCCATTTTCTCGACACTTTAGTTCAATCTTAGTCATCATCTTCGTCATCTAAGACCTGAAAATAGAGAGACAATGATGTGATTTGCAGCAGGAGTTGAAACTCCTTCTTTTTATGTTCAAAAAGATCTACATTGAAATCGTATCCAAATGACCGTGACCCAATCAAAAACAGTGGATGTTGAAACATAAAGTAAGGGCCAGTGTAGAAGCCATAAAGTTGGAATTCAGAGAACATTGTCTGCATTATAACACCAAGTAAATGCAGTTTCAACATGAATGAATGTACAGTATAATATAATGATACTGACGCCCTTCGTGGACTGGCCGGTTAGTGGCGTTCAGCACTGGACGCACAGATGCCGTAGGTCTGTCACCACTAGTCTGTCTGAATTGCACTACAATGGTTCCGATCCTGAGAGCAAGAGAGAGTAAGTGATAGGCAGAAAAAAACGGAATTTCAGTTCGGAATTTATTCTTACAATATTAAATATGCAATTGAAAAAAGAACAAAGAAAAATTGACGGGAGCGGGATTCGAACAGGCGACTCCGGATTAACGGCGCTCTACCAACTGAGCCATCCAGCCCTACGTTGGTGGTGTCCCTAATAGTCAATTATCTTCGTTCATTTGGCAGTCATAAGCCATGAAACCAGGCACATGCCGCTATATCCAAGGATCAAGGATCAAGACACGCGCAGCATTAGCAATGATTCAACCTGAGGAACAGAACATGGGGGATCACTCATGATTTGTTCATGATAAGACATTATTTGTGATTAAAACAGCTATAACTATGAAGACACCAAATTGTCGAAAAAGAAGAAATGATAGACTAGAGAAAGAAATAAAAAGCATACTTGGTGCTAAATACACAACACGTAAAACCGAACCACTGCTCTGCTGCCCTCTATCGAAGGTGTTGTTGATACCTCCGGCAAAAATATTTAAACTGCAGCATAAACAAGTGAAAGGGAAAACAGGTTTCACTTACGCATTATCACGGTCAAGGCGCACACCTGGGAAAATCAAAAAAAGAAGAAGAAAAGGTTTACATGATTTAAAATGCGTGACAGAAACAATAACGAAAGCACTGGATTTTAAGTTAAAAATAATTACGTATTTTCATTTTCAAACTAAAATCAGTTTCACTTTCTGTGGTTATGATGGCATTGGTAAATGTTAATTCTTGTGAAAGGTAGCAGATTTTAACCCTAGCATATTAATAACACAACAATTTCCTTATTTTAATACTGGTCGCAGTAATCGTTTTCCATCTAATTATCCTACTTTTATTGTCACAATCTGTTTCAGTCGAATACTGCATTACTGTGAAACTCGCAACCAATCTGCTACAATTATTGCTGTTGCCTACTGGTATTATGCACTGTCTATAGTTGAATCAATATAAACCTTTTTTCTCTCCAGAAGTTTTTTTATTTTTAATATAGCCTATCTGTTCACCTTTGCCCTAGGCTTTGACCTTACTAAATGACACAAAGTGGCCATAGCCTTGCACCTACAAAAAAATCGTATGACGATTAAATGTTTCTTGATGACATTATTTTGGTTTGTTCTTTGCTCGTTTTCTAGGAATTATGATATCAAGATCGCTACCTATAAAATTATTAAAGTGTCTCTGCATCGTCACAAAACGTATACATTGGCGTGACGGTCCCACGCTGAAGATTTAAGTAAATTATTCCTTAACAAGACTTGAAGCTATGCACGCTATGCACGCTATGCATGGTGGAAGTACTAAAAGAAGGTAGGTTTGCGGTGACACCATGTAATCTCTTCTGTGAGAGTGTGTGGTTCTGAGAAGAACCGTTGGTATTATATCAACATTCTGAACAGTGTGCTCAGTTCGTCCTCAGGAGAGTGACACTCTCACACTCTCACAATGTTCGGAACGTTGAGATAATACCAACGGTTCTTCTCAGAACAACACACTCTCACAGAAGAGATTACATGGTGTCACCCCAAACCTACCTTCTTTCAAATTATTCCAAGAAAACACTTTCTTTCAAATTATGAAACGGGGTCAGTTTTGAGGTTCAAGAGAATGGAACTTACGTTTTCGACGTTTCCAAATCAGAATGGCTGATATCAAGACGACTAAGAGAAGCACACACGCCAATGGGATGACATACACGAGCAAGCTCGTTGGA
The DNA here is from genome assembly GCA_963971285.1 of Astropecten irregularis. Lineage (NCBI taxonomy): Eukaryota > Metazoa > Echinodermata > Asteroidea > Paxillosida > Astropectinidae > Astropecten > Astropecten irregularis. Next base: position 14,209,901 of record OZ020261.1, read on the forward strand.
GGATCTTCTGAATCAAAGGAAATGTAGAAGATGAAAACATTCATGAAGCGAAAACCCCCTGAAAGTAATACATGGAGTGCAATTTATAAACAGCAGCAGCAGCAGCAGCAGCAATAACACCTGCAGCAGCAAAGGTACAGGATGCTGTGTACTATCCACATGCAGACAATAATGACCAACTAAGCTCGCCAGAACGGGACAAATTGATATGGCTACGGCTAAAGTGACTACAAATGCGCAGACAATCTCTGTGTTGCCCTATAGCAACAGCAGTAGCCGTAGCCGTCATTCCGGATTTAAAATCTCATTCAATTCACGGAAAAGGATTTTAATTATGAATATCCCGGATGTTGTTTGGCATGTAGTTGTATGCCTACCTGACGTTAATTTGGCCGCTGGAGTAGACTCTGTTTTGGAAAATGTACTTTCCGATGAAAATGAAGTGGTTGAACTTTCCCCCTTGTCGTCTGAAAAGAAAAAAATCCGTAATGTGAAAGATTGTTGTAGATTTTCCTCTGTTTTCTCCGTTTTGTACGATTTGCACACTGTCTTTAGACACTTGAACATAAAATAATACGGATTGCAGCCGTATCCCATGATCCTCTCTGATTTTATTATAGGTGCATTAAAGATGGCGACGAAAAAAGGTGAAAAGAGAATAATGGGAAATAGGATGCTGGGTGAATTCAATGCATTGTAAGGCTCTGTTATGTTTTACTTTCAGAACCTCTTAACATAGAGACAAAAATAAAACAAAATATTTAGATGGTTAATTAAATTGTCATTTTCTGAAATATTTTAACAATGGGCTAGTTTTTTATTGCATTTGGGAAACCTAGGCCCATTAAGCTTCCATTGAAAAGAACTATACAATTTTTGATGAAAATAACCCCCACAAAAATTACTGTCCGAAAATAGTATGACTTGCGGTGACACCATGTATAATACTCTTTTTGAAAGATGTTTGGTCCTGAAAAGGACCGATGAGAGTAAATTCTCGACGTTTCGACTTGTGTGCTCTAGTCGTCCTCGGGAGAGACGAAAATAACAAAGTGAAAACACTTAAAAAAGGAGTTCAGTCACTATCAAAATTTACTCACCAGAATATACGATAATCGTTGAGGAGACAACCTCCCCAGCCCCCTCGGCTCTGCAGGTCAGGTTCTCTCGGGCAGAGTCAGGGACCGAAACAGAAAATTGACCAGTGACGTTTGAAGGTCCATTCTCCAGTACCCTCAGAACTCCCTCCCTGGCGGGGAACACTTGGCCACGGAAGACCCAGGTGAGGACGGCCGGGGGTTTGATTCGAGTAGCTAGGCAGGTGAAGGTGTGTTCGGTGTTAGACGAGATGTTGATGTCTCCTTGCAAATGTCTCCCAGTCGAAGTATCGATGATGAAGACAGTCGTGGGTGGCACTGCATTTATTTTAAGAAGAAGTAAATCTGAAGAAGGTGGAACTCAAAGTTAAAAGAATTGCAGTCGGCCTAACTATCATCCCAGAACTCGAAGCTAATGTTTGTAAAATGTGCCGTGTGTCCTTGAATGCGCATTCTTTATAATTATTTTGAAAGAAGCTATAATTACTTTTGCCATTTTTTGTTGCTAACTATGGCATTGAAGGCACATCATTTAAACATTTCTACCAAAAGAAAAATACTAAAAGTGCAACGCCAAGACTTTGCTACAAAGATGGGCAGGGGTTATTTTTGGCTGTTGGCATGTAGAGTTTCAAAAGTGCTTTCTTTTCAGAGAAGTTACCTATGATTTTTCGATTCAATTTGTTTTTGGGCCAAAGATGATTTGGGGCCACTGTTTATAAAATGCACATCCATTTTGGTTGTTTGTGATGTCTTCCAAATGCAATCATAATAGACCCATGTGATAAATCTAATTATTTATGACCCATGAATAAAATGGAATTGGAATAAGTTGACGCATAGATTTCGAATTTGGATAAATTGCATTAAAAGTTATTAAAATGTTCAATAATGAATTCCTACGCATGAATAAGATGGGAAAGCAATACCTGAAGATTTCAAAATGTTGAATCGAAACATTATTAGGCCTATTTTTGTCCAGTAATGAATTTGAATGTGCCCACTACCTACCATGGACAACCAGAGTTGTTTCATTCGTTCGTACGCCAATTGTTGAAGCCAGACGGAGTTCACACCTGTAGCTTGCCTCGTCTTCTAATTCAACCTGTTGGATTGTCAGATTACAGCTCCGGTCATCAACGTGAAAGAGATACCTCCCCACTCGAGTTGCTCCATCTCCGTTCATGCATGAATGTGACGAAGATGCGTTGCCCAGCAACCACTTGAATCTGCCATATCCATCTACAGTGGCGTATATTCGGTTGACGTAACAAAACAAAGTCACTTCGTCTCCTTCTTTTGCACATACCAGCGGTGAGGTAATTACGCTGAAATCTGATGAGAAAAACAGCTGCACATCAATGAAGAATATGACCGTTTTGTAGACCACGTGTTAAGGAGGGGGTGTGCTGCTGAAGACTTTGTGAAATACAGAGGTCTATATGATTTACACTTATGTCCAATTAAGTCAACTTAAGTTCAGGGTAATTCCTGAAAGATATCTCAACCATAATCCATAATTATGGCGAATGTATTAACGGCTTTGTTTTCAAGCTACCTGGCCAAAGTAATCATATTTGATAAATAATACAAATACATGATAAGTAAAAAAAAAAAAAAAAAAAAACCAATTTTTGCCCATGAATATGAAAATTCGTGTTAACGTAATTATACAAACAAAAATCATCACGTTCACGTAATGCGATAATCATCAGCTAAACTGCGAAAAAAAATTACAACGCCAATTTTAAATTTTGACAAAGACAAGAGCAATAATAATTGCAGCACTGAATGTGTTTGTGTGGGATCGATGTACTGTTTGTTTTACAGCCAGGGTAAAGGACATACTTTAACATGTAACCATAGGTAACATTAATTTTACAGCATCATGCGAAATTTATAATATATCAAACTATCAAGAATCTGATTACATGTTTAGGCCTACTCACTAATACACATGTACCTTTAATTACCAGAAGTTCTGTGAAACCTGTCGAAACACTCCAGTCATCACTCCAACTACATGCATATCTGGTTCCATATGCAGACAACTGTACATTTGGTAATGTCAGTAAACCGTTCTCTTTTGAGAATTTTACACTGTCCTCCACGTAATCGCAGGACGCAATTAGGATGTCATTAACTTTTACAGCATACCATTCGAAAATCCCTTTGGTCTCACACGGTGGTATCAGTGTGTTGTTAATCGTTGTGTTGCATTCCAGTATCGCATCTTCGCCTTCTGTCACTCTGAGGATCGGTACAGTTTGGGTTTCAAGATCATATTCATCACCTGACAAAAATCAACATCACAACAAACAATGATTAGCCACTGGTGCAAAAAGCAAGCCGTACAATGAAACTGGTGCTAATTAACATCGATTGAAAACTAATTACAACAATTAAGAAAGATTGCAGGGTTACAATGATACTTACCACCACAGAAAGATCCAGGCAAGAGCACCAGAACGATGATTACTGATGTGAAAAGTTGTTCCATCTCAACTCTACAATTAATATCTTAAACCTTTCTAACACAGGGAATGATATTTTGCAAAGAATGGAAATGAAGCGATTTCGCTCTACCGTAGCTCTAAATAATTAAACAAGTACAAGTGACTTGCTTGCTGTGATTTTGTTTTATCAATCAAAGCCGAAATTGAAATCACTTTTAATCGAAACCGAGACCTGGTTGGTTTACTTGCACGCTCAATCAACCAATCACATTGCTCCAAACTCTAGGTCAACTTGACCTTGACCATTCTGCATTGTGAGCTGTGAGAGTGATAGTATAACATGCCCAACATGCGGCATTCAAGTGAAATTATAAATTATATCTCTCCTCACTTTAAAATCACCTCATGTCATTTTCGTGCGCAGACTGAAGACTAATTTCTTTCAGTACCGACTGAAATCTGATTTGTTTATTGGACTGATGATTAATTTGTCATTATCTACGTTTCGGATGGTCAGAATAAAAATGTCACTTCATGTGAATTTAAAAAATACTTTATCAGTGTCTTTTGACAAACTTGTTTGAATAAGATTCATCGATGTTATAAAGGACTTATTCTGCAGAACCATAAAAGTACTCCGATTTAAAGGTATAATAATTGGTAAAGATCACAGGACAACACTCACGCTATGTCTGATCAAACATGTACATGAAATAATAAACCTGTGATAATTTAAGCTCAATTCGGACATCTGAGTCACGAGAAAATAGCGAAAACCAGACTCAATGTTTCGCAATTGTTATAGTAGTTAGGCTACATCATTTATTTTCTTTTGTGCATGGTACAGTATAGGCCTATAGCCAACGATTATGCATTCAGCAGCAGCAAATCAAGAAGGCCTAATATTATTAAATTAATTCATTATACATGGTGTCAACGCAAGTCTTACTCATTCTAGTTTCTCCACCATGCAAAACTTCAAACCCTGCTCATTATTGTACAAAATATCGGAAGTACAACTTAATCCTAAATATTAACAAGTCACTGGTTGGAAGAGGACACCATTTAAATAGCTTATTCTCTTGGTCGAGCATCCTGGCTTTGTCGCGACCTGCTGAGGTCACTGACACAATGCTTGGATTGCCCGATAAGCAGAGTGTACACTGTCTACAATTTCGGTCCCATTTTCGGTAGCATGTTGCCCAGTTAGGACAACACACCTGGGCAACACGACTTGTGGCCGTGTGTATACACACTAGCAACATTTGGCCAACATGTTACCGAGATGTTGCTGCGACATGTTACCCAACTCGTTTTGCTCTGTGTACAAACATTTCCTCGGCTTCTCCCAAGCCGCCCCACAACTCTGGAACAGTTTACCACATGAACTCCGCCAAGTTGATTCCCTATCTTTATTTAAGTCTCATCTGAAAACTCATCTGTTCACCAAACGTTTTTCTGTATAATTGTTTTCTTTGTTTTGCGCCATGAGCGTCATGCTTGGCGGATACCGGCGCATTATAAGTGTCCATTATTATTATTATTATTTTTATTATTAAGGTACAACCAAGATTTTTACCGAAAATTTGGACAGCGGTACACTCTACTTTAAAGGCATTGCATACGTTTGGTAATGACTCTGAAAATTAATGGCAATAAAAACTTACTTGGTGAGAAGTACAGCTGCTTTGGATAGTATAATGCATATTGAGAAACGTTCAATTCGAAGTACCGCGGTTATGGAAAAAATATGTCACTTTTTATCTCCAAAAATTATGAATCTGAGAAGCGTTATGGCCGTAACGCTTCTCAGCTATTGACTAACTGTTCTCTGGCGTGAAATAACCGCTCTAGTTTGTCGCCAAAATCTCAAAAACGCCTACCACCTTTTGAATTGAAACTTTCACAGGTTAGTTTTATGGTATATATATTCAATTATATTGGTTTGAAACAAACAGTAGGCTCAAATTACCAAACGTATGCAATCCCTTTAACGAAGGGAAAACGTATAATATTAATAATGCAAACTACATAATAATTATGTATATGTATACAGCGATATGAAAATATGTGACCAAAAATATCGACATTGCTCCTCCCTTGATATTATATGCAGTTACATGTATTCATCTGGATCGGACCTTAGGGAGACAAGGTTTGCTATAAATTCGACCTTAGGGAGACACCGAACATTAAGGAGACATTTTGGTGTCTCCCTAATGTTTTAGGTATAGACACATTTTTATTGTCCAAATTATTATAGAAAATAGAGAATGCTCTCAACAAAGACATATGTCAACTTCAAGTTCATTGGTTTGGAGGATGTTTAGAAATAGGTAAGTAAAGTTCAGTGCACAGCCCTATGGGAATGTCTCCCTAAGGTCCCATTTAGGATAATAATTGTATATTTTGATTGATATTATTGTATATTATATATTACTATTGGTCATTTATGTATTTGAACTTTGTCACATCAACGATTAAAAGTCTGTTCAATCTTCTCTGTTTGTCTTGTCTTCCTGTCTGTCTTCTTCTGTGTTCTTGTAGTCTGTCTTTTGTTCTTGTTTATTGTTTTAGGCTGTCTCCTACAAGCTCTGCTTATTACGATGGCCTCATGCTCTCCACTTTCTTAATGTTCACAGAGGTCGTTGTATTTATCCTTAAAAAAATCCCAATAACTATGTGATTTGCTGTACAATATTTCCTTTTTTTATTGAGAATTATGAAATAAATGTTAATCTAAATTGAATCTGAATTGACAAACACTCACAATGCAGACACGGGTTTGGGATGCAGTAGACGCCTCATATGTCATGGCGTTTCGTAGACCACTGAGACTCAGCGTGAATTGTACCTTGGCTGAGCCAAGAAATCAGCAGGAAAGTGACCACCGCCCTGCTGTCATATCCCGGTCATATGCTGGCCAGTTTATAAAGCATCCATGCACAATATGTGGTTACTCCAAATGAGAGAGCGGTTGAAATATTCCTTGCTTATTGAGGCGTTGAGGAATTTTCATTTTATACTCGGCAAATGGCGATTGCTATACTACGTGCATGCTATGTACAATTTCTGTACGCCGTGTATACTGTTTTTAGTGCATGCAGACCAACGCAGTTCATTGTGGTCAATGCCTCTTCCAAAATGCATTACAGTATTGTAGTGCAAAGTGACATACTGTCCAATGTTTAGACAAAAAGACCAGGCAAAAACAAAACGAAAGGAAATCTATTACACATGAATTACGGTATATGTTACCAACTTACAATTTGCATCCCATAAGTCCATTTGCTTCCGGGGTAAGGGGGTATTTATGGGGGTTTACGAAACGGAGGCTCAGGCTCCGGCTCAGGCTCCAATTCCTGAATCCATTCTAAGATAACAGGTATCAAAATAGAAGCTTTTGGCTGCGGTTCGAATGTACATTCTCTGGTTTGAAAAGGAAAACAGAGCAATCAGCTTCAATGAAAAACCACAACCTATATTTTCAGCATAATGGATGAGAGCTGAAGCCCGAGCCTGAGCCTCCGTTTCGTAAACGCCCTATAGAACATTAATTTTTGCAGCTAGAGAGCGCGTATAATGTTAGCACTGTACTTCCGGATCTAGTCAGTCATAGCTTACAATCCCTGGGAGGGACATCTCTACGTGGAGGTGGAGGAGGTGCCTCATCTCCTTCGCTATCAACTACCAGATCCTCATCAATCGGCCACTCTTCCTTTTCTTCAATGTCATCGTTGAACTCTGCCGGCGTAGGTGGCAACCGGAAGTGACTTACAGCTGCGTACTGCGTCGGAGGCTCAGTGCGGATTGGCGCGGAGTCAGTCGGATGGGTCGTAGAGAGGTGTAGGTCTGCGTAAACCAGTCCTTCCGCAGATATTATGGGTCCAACTTTCGCCTAGCATTTAGAAAACACATCATGATATCAGTTCTATCAAAGGCAACAAAGAATACTGAAGAAAAGTTGACAGATGTCAGCAGGCCGCTTTAAAAGTATGGGCGTTTACGAAATGGATCGAGTCTGTTTCAGGCTCCGGCTCCATTGATTCCATTTTGAAATAACGAAATAGAGGCTTTTAGCTGCGATTCGGAAGTAGACTCTATTGGAAAGGAAATCAGAGCTTCAACTTCAATGAAAAACCACAACGTATATTTCCAGCGTCTGGATGTCAGAGCTGGAGCCTGAGCCTGAGCCTGAGCCTGAGCCTGAGCCTGAGTTTCGTAAACGCCCAATAAACCCCTTAAAGTACTGACGTCATCTGCCTCTATCTTAGATGGCAAAACAACGAACGACGCCCATGCCACGTCCCTGGTGGCCTTTACTGAAATGACGTCACATGTACCATCTCTATTCAAAGTCCTTTATGTTGACATATGAGCTGATGACGTCACGCTTTATTTAGGTGACGGGTGAATCAGCGACACTAAATTCAACGTGCCAACAATAATACGTGACGTCACCAGTTCGTGGGGTCTTTACCTTATCTCATTTAAATCTCATGAATGTTTTCTTAAAATAAATTGACTGAGAAAGATAACAACACAAGAGTTCCAGATCCCGTAAAGCTATTTTCAAGATCATTCTAATGGCAGTAATGTCCCAGTTTTTTCTCGATCAGTGCGAGACTATAACATGTGATTCGTCGGGTTCCACGAGCTTACCTTCTGCGGACCTCTCTGAGCGGGTCGGTAGACTTTGATACCGGGAGGATCGGCAATATTCTCCCGGCGATAGGCAGAGATGCTCGCTGCCCGTTCACCTGTGAGAGTGAACATTTTCAGCACAAATCAGTCGCACTAGAGATAATTATTGCGTCCAATGCAGTGCCCCTAAAGGCCAGTCGCACACGAGTGCCAAGTGCTTACGCCAAAGTTCATTCGTGAACTTTGGCGTACGCACTTAATTGGCGCTCGTGTGCGGCAGGCTTCGGAGACTGATCCAACGGCACGATATACCATCTGCCATTACTGCGGTGTCCCTGTCCTTTTTAGCGTGGCAACAAACGAATTCACGCTCCGCCGCACTCTATTTAGCACGGTGTAATGGCGGATTGTTTATCGTGTCGTCAGATCGGTCTATAAACATTCGAACAAAAATAAAGGACAATATTTTTCAATAGATCGAGGTAGATTCTCAACGGATGTTGTTTTTTCCTTGATGTCAAGGCAAACCATTGCCAAAATTGTAAGCGTATTACCAGAAAACGTTTATTTATAATATAGAATTGTATTATGTATTTGTTACCGATGATGTCGCGTTCAAGGGTCAGGTTTGATCCAGGACCAGCCGAAGAGGGCGCTATTGCAGATAGGCTGTCGCTGTCTGCTGCCGCCAACAAATTTGCAGTTTCGTCGTAAATGTTGTCATTTCCTACAACGTCAAAAGAAAACAAAAAAGAATTGACGATTATTATCTAAATGTTGTAAACATGATAATCAAATTAATTTAATACATTGTCTTTTCTTAGTGGAGTTAAGAGGGTCTGACGCGTTTCGATCCTAGTAGGATCTTTATCGAAGGCTGAATTGTCTTTTCTTGTTAGACTATCTGTCCTTCATTTACATTTTAGTGGTTGTATTTTCCCTCTATTTTTCGTTCAATTCGATGGAATCCGGTAGTTAACTAATAGTCATAGTAATAATAATATTGAAAACTTATTGCGCCAACGTCATTGAAAAACAAAATGCTCCTGAAAACAGTCATGAGAAATAATGAAGTTTTGGATAGCCATAGTGGCCTACGTTCCAGTAACTAAAGGTCGGCCATTTTTTTCTCGACACATTAGTTCAATCTGAATCATCATCTTCGCCATCTAAGACCTGAGAATAGAGAGACAAGGATGTGATTTGCAGCTGGAGTTGAAACTCCTTCTTTTTATGTTCAAAAAGATCTACATTGAAATCGTATCCAAATGACCGTGACCCCATCAAAAACAGTGGATGTTGAAACATAAAGTAAGGACCAGTGAAGAAGCCATAAAGTTGGAATTCGGAGAACATTGTCTGCATTATAACACCAAGTTAACGCAGTTTCAACATGAATGAATCTATACAGTATAATATTATGATACTGACGCCCTTCGTGGACTGGTCGGTTAGTAGCGTTCAGCACTGGACGCACAGATGCCGTAGGTCTGTTACCACTGGTCTGTCTGAATTGCACAACAATGGTTCCGATCCTGAGAGCAAGTGAGATAAGTGAGAGGGAGAGAGGGCGATTAATAGGCAGAAAAACCGGAATTTCAGTTCGGAATTTGTTCTTACAACATTAATTATGACATGTCAATGAAAAGAGAACAAAGACAGATTGAATGGAACGGGATTCGAACAGGCCACTCCAGATTACCGTATCGGCACTCTTACCGTGCACTGAGCTACCCAGCCCAATGTTGGTGGTATATTCAATTATCTTTGTTCGTTTGGCAGTCAGAAGCCATGAAACCAGGCACACACCACCATACCCCATGGATCATTTCATCTATACACGCAGCAATGCTGCAACCTGGGAACAGTAGGGACCTACATGGGGGATCACTCAAAGAGGATGCGGCTTTTTTCATTGTTCAACATTAGTTGTGATTAAAACAGCGATAATAAAGAAGACACCAAATTGTCGAAAAAGAAGAAATGATAGACTAGAGAAAGAAATAAAAAGCAAACATGCTGCTAAATACACAACACGTAAACCTGAACCACTGCTCTGCTGCCCTCTATCGAAGGTGTTGTTGATACCTCCGGCAAAAATATTTAAACTGCAGCATAAACAAGTGAAAGGGAAAACAGGTTTCACTTACGCATTATCGCGGTCAAGGCGCACACCTGGGAAAATCAACAACAAAAAAGAAGAAGAAAAGGTTTACATGAAAATGCGTGACAGAAACAATAACGAAAGCACCGGATTTGAAGTTAAAAATAATTACGTATTTTCATTTTCAAACTAAAATCAGTTTCATTTTCTGTGGTTATGATGGCATTGGTAAATGTTAATTCTTGTGAAAGGTAGCAGATTTTAACCCTAGCATATTAATAACACAATAATTTCCTTATTTTAATACTGGTCGCAGTTATCGTTTTCCATCTAATTATCCTACTTTTATTGTCACAATCTGTTTCAAAATCGAATACTGCATTATTACTGTGAAACTCGCAACCAATCTACTATAATTATTGCTGTTGCCTATTGGTATTATGCACTGTCAATAGTTTAATCGAAATATAAAAAATTTACTCCCCACAAGGTTTTATTTTTATTCTTAATAATTATAGCCCATCTGTTAACCTTTGCCCTAGGCTTTGACCTTACTAAATGGCACAAAGTGGCCATAGCCTTGCACCTACAAAACATCGTATGACGATTAAATGTTTCTTGATGACATTATTTTGGTTCGTTCTTTGCTCGTTTTCTAGGAATTATGTTTACAAGATCGCTACCTATATTAAAGTGTCTCTGCATCGTCACATTATACGTATACATTGGCGTGACGGTCCCACGCAGAAGAATTTAAGCAAATTATTCCTAAATAAGACTTGAAGCTATGCACGCTATGCATGCTATGCATGGTGGAAGTACTAAAAGAAGGTAGGTTTGCGGTGACACCATGTAATCTCTTCTGTGAGAGTGTGTGGTTCTGAGAAGAACCGTTGGTATTATCTCAACATTCTGAACAGTGTGCTCAGTTCGTCCTCAGGAGAGTGACACTCTCACACTCTCACAATGTTCGGAACGTTGAGATAATACCAACGGTTCTTCTCAGAACCACACACTCTCACAGAAGAGATTACATGGTGTCACCGCAAACCTACCTTCTTTCAAATTGTTCCTAGAAAACACTTTCTTTCAAATTATGAAAGGGTCAGTTTTGAGGTTTAAGAAACTGAAACTTACGTTTTCGACGTTTCCAAATCAGAATGGCTGATATCAAAACGACTAAGAGAAGCACACAAGCCAATGGGATGACATACACGAGCAAGCTCGTCGGGAGGTCTTCTGAATCAAAGAAAGAAAATATGAAGATATTCAGAAAGATGGAAATATTCCTGAACCCCAAAACCTCCTGAAACCAATACATGGAGTGCAATTTATAAACAGCAGCAGCAGCAGTAACAACAACAGCAACATTAACAACAGCAACAGCAGCATTAAAACCAGTAAAACAGCAAAGAAGAGAGGCCTTTGGCGTGAAGGGTGCTGTGAACTATCCATATGCAGACAATAATGTCAAACAAGCCTGCAGAAACAGAATAAATGGATATGGCTATGGCTAAAATGACTGTTGCAAAGTATGCGCTATCTATACCTGCGCATACAATCTGTATGTTGTCCTAGCAACAGAAGTAGCCGTCATTCCGGATTTCAAATCTCATTCAATTCACGGAAAAGGATTTGAATTATGAAATATCCCGGATGTTGTTTGTCATGGATTTTTATGCCTACCTGACGTTAATTTGGCCGCTGGAGTAGACTTTGTTTTGGAAAATGTACTTTCCGATGAAAATAAAGTGGTTGAACTTTCCCCCTTGTCGTCTGAAAAGAAAAAAAATCCGTATTCTGAAAGATTGTGGTAGATTTTGCTTCGTTTTCTACGATTTGCATATGTCTTTAGACACATGAAAAAAATACGGTTTGCAGCCATATCCCATGATCCTCTTCGATTTTATTAGGTCCGCCATCTTTGATGAGTGAGCAGTTCTTGGTGAATTTTGGACAAACTATTAACCCATCCCGTTTTGCATGTTAAGTCGCCTTCAAAGATGGCGACGATAATAGATAAAAATGAAAATTATGGAAAATAGGATGCTGGGTGAATTTAATGCATTGCAAGGCTCTGGTTGTGTTTTACTTTCAGAACCTCTTAACAAAGAGACAACAATAAAATGTTGCTTAATTTAATTGTTGTTTTCAGAAATATTTGAACAATGGACTAGTTGTTGATTGCATGTGGGAACCTGGACGCATTAACCTTCCTGTGACAAGAACTACACCATTATTGACGAAAATAACCCCACAAAAATTGCTGTCCGAAAACAGTATGACTTGCGTTGACACCATGTATAATACTCTTTTTGCAAGGTGTGTGGTCCTGAAAAGGACCGATGAGAGTAAATTCTCGACGTTTCGACTTGTGTGCTCTAGTCGTCCTCAGGAGAGACGAAAATAACAAAATGAAAACAATTAAAAAATGAGTTCAGTCACTGTCAAAAATTACTTACCAGAATATACGATAATCGTTGAGGAGATAACCTCCCCAGCCCCCTCGGCTCTGCAGGTTAGGTTCTCTCTGGCAGAGTCAGGGATCGAAACAGAAAATTGACCAGTGACGTTTGCAGGTCCATTCTCCAGTACCCTCGGAACTCCCTCCCTGGCGGGGAACACTTGGCCACGGAAGACCCAGGTGAGCACGGCTGGGGGTTTGGTTCGAGTAGCTAGGCAGGTGAAGGTGTGTTCGGTGTTAGACGAGATGTTGATGTCTCCTTGCAAATGTTTCCCAGTCGAAGTATCGATGATGAAGACAGTCGTGGGTGGCACTGCATTTATTTTAAGAAGAAGAAGTAAATCTGAAGAAGGTGGAACTCAAAGTTAAAAGAATTGCAGTGTAGGCCTAACTATCATCCCAGAACTCGAAGATATTGTTTGTAAAATGTGCCGTGTGTCCTTGAACGCGAATTCTTTATATTTTGAAAGAAGCTATAATTAATTTTTGCAATTTTTGTTGCTAACTATGGAATTGAAGGCACATCGTTTAAACATTTCTACCAAAAGAAAAATACTAAAAGTGCAACGTCAAGACTTTGCTACAAAGAGGGGCAGGGGTTATTTTTGGTTGTTGGCATGTAGAGTTTCAAAAGTGCTTTCTTTTCAGAGAAGTTACCCATGATTTTTCGATTCAATTTGTTTTTGGGCCAAAGATGATTTGGGGCCACTGTTAATAAAATGCACATCCATTTTGGTTATTTGTGATGTCTCCCAAATGCAATCATATAGACCCATGTGATAAATCTAATTATTTATGACCCATGAATAAAATGGAATTAAAATAAGTTGACGTATAGATTTCGAATTTGGATAAATTGCATTAAAAGTTATTAAAATGTTCAATAATGAATTCCTACGCATGAATAAGATGGGAAAGCAATAGCTGAAGATTCCAAAATGCTGAATCGAAACATTATTAGGCCTATTTTTGTCCAGTAATGAATTTGAATGTGCCCACTACCTACCCTGGACAACCAGAGTTGTTTCATTCGTTCGTACGCCAATTGTTGAAGCCATACGGAGTTCACACCTGTAGCTTGCCTCGTCTTCTAATTCAACCTGTTGGATTGTCAGATTACAGCTCCGGTCATCAACGTGAAAGAGATACCTCCCCACTCGAGTTGCTCCATCTCCGTTCATGCATGAATGTGACGAAGATGCGTTGCCCAGCAACCACTTGAATCTGCCATATCCATCTACAGTGGCGTATATTCGGTTGACGTAACAAAACAAAGTCACTTCGTCTCCTTCTTTTGCACATACCAGCGGTGAGGTAATTACGCTGAAATCTGATGAGAAAAACAGCTGCACATCAATGAAGAATATGACCGTTTTGTAGACCACGTGTTAAGGAGGGGGGTGTGCTGCTGAAGACTTTGTGAAATGCGGAGGTCTATATAATTTACACACAAAAAATGACCAATTAAGTCAACTGGAAGTTCAGGGCATATAATTCCTTTAAGGTACCTCAGCCATGATCCATATGGCGAACGTACAGCTTTGTTTTCAAGCTATACCTGTCCAAAGTAATCATGTTTGAAATAAAAAAAATAATAAAAAAATAAAAAAACATTTAGTGCACAAATAACAAAATTCGGTGACAACACATTTTTGCTCATGAATTTGAAAATTCGTGTTTACATAATACAACCAAAAATCATTACGTTCACGTGATATGCGGTAATAACAGCCAAACGGCGACAAATTCTTATAATGTTGTCTCAAACATCAATTTGAAATTTTGACAAGGACATAAAATGATTTCAAGAGCAATAATATTTGCAGCACGGAATGTTGTGTGAGATTGATGTCCTGTCTATTTTACAGCCAGGGTAAATGACCTACTTGAACAATGACCGTAAGGTAACATTAATTTTACAGTATAGTTATATCAAACTATCAGGAATCAGATTACACTCACTAGTACCTTTGATGACCAGAAGTTCTGTGAAACTTGTCGAAGTACCCGAAGCATCACCCCAGCTACATGCATATCTGGTTCCATTTGCAGATAACTGTACATTTGGTAATGTTAATAAACCATTCCCCTTAGAGAATCTTACACTGCCCACCACGTAATCACAGGAGGCAACTTTGTTGATGTCCTTAAGCCATTCAAATGTCCTATTGCTATTACACGGTGGTATCAGTGTGTTGTTAATCGTTGTGTTGCATTCCAGTATCGCATCTTCGCCTTCTGTCACTCTGAGGATCGGTACAGTTTGTGTTTCAAGATCATATTCATCACCTGACAAAAGTCAACATCAAAACAAACAATGATTAGCCAGTGCAAATAGCAAGCCTTACAATGAAACTGGTGCTAATTAACATCGATTGAAAACTAATATAATTATAATAATTAAGAAAGATTGCAATAATGATACTTACCACCACAGAAAGATCCAGGCAAGAGCACCAGAAAGATAACTACTGATGTGAAAAGATATTCCATCTCAACTCTACAAATTAATATTCCAAACCGCTAACACAAATCACATGCAAGTGCAAGGCAAATGGCATATTATATAGATTTGAATGGAATGAAACGTTTTCAGTCTAACCTAAATAACAATTAAGTAACTGTCGTGTAGTGATTTTGTTTTATCAATCAAAGCCGAAATTGAAATCACTATTGGTCGAAACTGAAACCTGGTTGGTTTACTTGCACGCGCAATCAACCAATCACCGTATAGAGGTCAACTTGACTGTGTCATTGTGGGTTGTGAGAGTGATAGTATACCACGTGCCGAACACGCGGCGTGCGCATGATATTTTGTGAAAGACTCACTTTGAAATCACCTTCATATCATTTTCGTGTGCAGACTTTCTTTTTCATTACCGACTCAAATCTGGTTATGGGACGGATGATTCATTTTCTCATTAGTTGGTGTATGTTTCGGATGACCAGAATAGAAATGCCATGTAAATTAAAGTAACAAAATATACACAAAAACCCAGAAAATAAAAGTACTCCTGTTATTTAAAGGTAGTATCATACTTTGGTAGCATACCGAAACAGAAATCTTCAGAGTACCTGTAACTTACATAATAAATTATGGTGATGATAGAAACATACCGTTAACAATTTTCTGACTGACATAGCCTACTGTAATGATCATGAAAAGAGTAAAACCATGGCCAAAATCAATTTTGAACTTTTAAAGATCAAAAATCAAAGTATGAAATTACCTTTAAACAAAATAATTATGTTCGAGGCAGCTAGTAAGGCTGCCGGAGTAAAATTTATAAACACGCGTGGATGCATGCTATGGCACAATATGCCCTACTTACATGCTTACACTTGAAGTGACGACCAACAGAATTGGGAAATAGCAGGGACGTAGCTTTGCTGGAATTCTTGTCCAGAGCACTTTTGTCCATATTTGCTTCACGTTTTCACGGTTTGCGCCCGTTAGCTCTCTCAACCTGAACAGTTTACAACTCCTGCAGCTGCTGCAGCACTCGCGTATCCCTGGTGCAGTGCATGCAACGTTCATCGTGTTGCTACATGTTCTGAACTGTAGAGGGCGCATTCAACATGGCAGCGACCACTCGACGTATATTTCGTTGCTGAATTACTTACGTGGCATTTTTAGCATGTAGCTCTTCTTCAACGTGTATGTAAGCTTCAAAGTCTCCTTTACTATAATACTAGGGTCAAGAACTCGATCGTAGACTAGAGCTAGCAGAAGCGAGGACCTGGCTTTGTTACAATGAACTTGTTGTAGAGTTAGTGACTCTCATTCTCACTGTCCACAAAGGCACAATAATGGCTTCACGGTCATTGACATTGCCATTGTCGTTGACTTCAGTATGTCAGTTAGTAAGGTAGTTGACTGCTGCATGCTTCACGGACAATAAAATAAACCATGAGGCATGATAACATTCATAGTGTGACCATGGATGGATTTACCATATACACTTTCCACATTCTCCAGACATAGGGCCTATGAAAATGATATAATTGATGGAACGATACTCAAAATAAAACTGGATTAGGCCTAAAATAAAATTAAAGGGCTGAGCCTGCTGGTGAAAATGAAGAGGCTAACACGTTTGTTACATCGTGGCCTTTTCCTTCTTCCATGGTTTCATCATGGATTTAGGAACAGTAAAATTCCTTCTCTTTGTCTGTGTAGTTGAATAATGTTATGGATTCCATTGTAGTTTCATTAAGCAGTACTGCAATAGATGAGTAATACTTGTGTGGGTTTTGTCATAGATAGTCTTGGGTTTTCCTTCAGTTTCTGCGTCTTCAAACTCTCTGAAGTATTTCTTCTCTCTCCACGGGCTGTTGATTAATTTCTTTGCAAAAATGTGAGGTTTACTTTCAGTACCAATATCAAATGCTGAAATGTATCAATGTTTTAGTCATTTTGATTAATACTAACTTCTCTGATTCCTTTTTGTACAGTGTACACGTAACAGTAATCAGCACTTCACCTCTTGACGGATAAAAAGGCGCAAAGAGACGGGGACAATGGGAGCTATTCGGTGCAACAAGTGGTTCATCTGCAACATCCTGGCTGCCATTCTGGGCTTCCTAAAGCGTATTCTGTTCAGTAGATTCCGTCGTAGGAATAGGAGTGACACAGATTTGCCAACTATTGCCAGCAACATCAGCATGCCAGCTGCTGCTGACACCTCCCTAAATGAAGCAAATGTAGGTGGTCCATCTACAAAGTTGAGTCTAGTGAGGGACTGAAGAGTCCAACCAGACATGAAATCGTAGAGGCTGGCTATGAAATTGTTATGATCAAGCACGGAATTGTATATTTCAAACCTTGGATTGTTCAGTTGATGTCTGTGATTATAAAGTTCAGGGGCCAATTTCATGTAGCTGCTAAGCACAAAAAATTGCTTAGCACGAAAAATTGCTCAGCACAAAAATGTCTTGCCCTATAAAACAAACCACCATTAAAAATTCCAGCCAAAGAACAATCACAAGTGATACACAATACATGGACATTTGGTTGTTAATCCTGTTTTTAGACAGAAATTCCATGGTTAGCAAATTTGTGTGCTAAGCAGGGCCGTGAAATTTGCCACTGGTCTGGAACTGTTCATTGTTCAATTTAAGTGCTAAGCTCAAGTCAACAATTGTCTTTGTGAAGTTTGATGAATGTCCGTGCATATGGTGTGATATTGTGCCCTTATATTGTGCCCTCACATTGTGCCTTCACTATCAGTCCATATCACGTACTATTCAATCTCCCTGTTTTTTTTCTCCACACAGATGGATGCTGCTAACTGGGATGATTGGGACTACACTGGTGCACCTACTGGCATTGTCATAGAGCCAACAGAGCCTAGTCTATCTCCACCCTCAGCTGCTGTAGCGCCCTCTGTTGATGATGACGAACTTCCAGAGATGGACTACTTCAGTGATATGCAGCCCACTCTGAAAAAGACGGTATGTGTACATTCTGCCCCCATCCTGCACTTGGAAGGAGTTATAAGAATATATTTATAATATAATAATTTGAGAGGCTAATCATCCTTACTCGCAGCTGGGGTGCTGAATTGCGAAGGATGCGACTTCAACATGATCGAGTAGCAGGCTTTCAGGCAACAGGCAGCCCATATATGATCACTGTCATTCACGGAGTACAGCCTGAGATCGAAAGTGTTTGATTTTTGTGGAGGGAGGGAAACCAGATCGTGAACCCGGAGATAAACCCTCGTAGCATAGGAGAGAACCAAAGCACAACTCTACTCACATATGACCCAGGCCGGATTTGAACCGGGCAACATTGGTGAGAGGCGAGTGCCTAACATGATTGCCACCTATGCCCCCTATGCCCCCTGCTGAGGAAAGGCTTTGTGAGATGTCTAAGTTTGATTGTTCTGTGAAGTAATTTTGTTTCGCACTTGCTTATCATTTTGCAGGTTTTGATCAGGAAGAAAGACCGCAGTCGGGGAGGCTTACCAAACAGCGGGATGACCAACCGTCTATCTATGAATGTTGATGTCACACCTTTAGCTTCAGTGAGTCTTTATCTTACAATGTGAATTACAGCTTAATTTGTGCATAATTGACTCTCAAGCTACTTGAAAGTCGGTCAGTTACTGAAGAAGTGACCCTCCTACTGTCAGTGAAGGTTACTGGCAGACTTTTTCAAACTCCTAAACCCTCCAGCTAGAGTGTATTGGAGGGAATGACCCTCCTACTCTTACTCCTACTCTAAGCAATGTTTCTTGTCTTCCTGAACAGTCAGAGTTATCGACGTGGGATGAAGACGGACACGGAACCTGGGAGGATGAGGCGGGTGCCATAGATCTCTCCTGGGATGCGGACAGGGTCATCAAGGAGAAGAAACAGGCCGAACGGGACAGGAGAGCCGCCGAACAGCAACGGAAAAAGCTGGAACGAGATGGCCAACGGGCCAAGAAGAAAGAAAGCAACAAGCTGGCTGTGAAGTTAAAGTGACATGTACAACACCACACAGTGTGCACTGTGCTAGACTATTGACTGCTACCACAATGGGAGGAAAACTTTACCATTACACCTGCCGGGATCAGTCAATATAACAACTCATACGGCCAATCCGCACAGTTCACAGCCCAGGGACACCTGCAGTTTGAAAGATGATTTCACAGACTGCCTCCGGGTAAATATAACATGTCATGCATTGCCAAAGAATGACAGTTACTGTACATTGTACCACATTCCTGTGGCAATCTAAGCAGACAAATGCCATGGATATCTTTGAATTGTTACAGACATTTAAATCATGGAGAAACCATGGCAACCGATAACAAGAACTTGATATAATAAATACCAAATAAATTATGTCTTTTGAATCAGTCATCTGAATCTTGTAACAAAATCATGAAGTTTTGACACAGAAATCCTGTATAAAAGTATAACAAAAAATCAAGACGGAAACAAAATGCTGTTAAAGATCGAAAATCCATGAATTTTAGAAGTTTATGAATTTTCGAGAATGTTTGCCTGAGTGTTCCTTGGTTTAATTTAAGCTTTAATTCCTTTGCACATTTGGAGCAATAATACACAAAAGGGCTGTCCCTTTGGGAATTGCTTACTTTTTCTTTGTTATTCAGAGGACCATGGTTGATTTTGGAAGAGATAGGGATTTGAGTCTAAGTTGTTTTTGTAAATAGATGGCAAGACCTCCAATTTCGGGAACGTCTCGACCTAAGTAGCCCATCAAATGTTACCCTGAATATTGTGATTTTTTTTCTGATAAGGAAAATACTTGAAACATGTGATATAACCTGGACCATCAACCAACAATGCCTACCACTGGAAAAAGATTTAGAAATAAAAATATGAAGACTTTTTTTCTGGACAATCTGCCAACGATACTTTGAAGTCCAAGAATTTTAATTTTTTTTTACAAATGATGCAAAAATCTAGATGAATCATTATGGTTAAAAGAAATGTCAATTTGTTTGCCAAGTACCGGTGATGAAATGTATATAAACTTGGAATTGCGTTGTTGTCAGTTTGTGACATGTATTCCTATGTTAATATATCATGGACAACGTACACTGTGTAGTATATTTAATCATTGATATGGCAAAATATCATAATTGGGGGGGGGGGGGGGGTTAAGGATTAACCCTAGGCCTCTACACTTAATACACAAGACAAGAGCTGCTTACCACACACTACCAGTCTCCACATGGGGAACTGGATCATAATTTTGCCGTTTACCTGCCACAATCATATTATACTTTTTTCTTGTTGTTCGTGATTTATGTACATGTAGTGTACTTATATTGTACAGGTGTCATTTGTGCCCTTTACTTAGTGGTTATTACTATTGGTCATTTTGCTGGATGTTTGACCACTCGTAAGGGTCAGTAGTGTCTATTTCATAGGGTCATTCTACCAGGCTGGGGTTATATTTTGTGATGTCTCAGTTTCATTTAGGTCAGTTGCGACTGTTACCCTGCATAATTGTAAGCAGATTTGGCTTGTTTGGTGGCATTAAAGTGCAATTCAGTTATGTTACGGGGCCGATTTCCTAAAGTCTCCCATTGGTAGGATGACCCTGTGGTGTCTAAAACACGTATTTTTATACTTACATTATTTGGTGCGTTAGTATAGATTGTCAAACCCTCCGTTCAGTGTTAAGTGAATAGAGCATAGGGACATCAGAAGAGTTTGTGCGTCAGTGTAGCTGAATTAAAATTCAAGAAGCAAGAATTATGTTGTAATATTAGAACAAATCCACCGACCACCAGTTGAAATAAAACAAGGCCTACTATTCAACAGAACAATTCCTTAAAAGCCACCGTCGGTGCAATTACAGTTGCTTTCCAATATTAACGTCATGGTCACGGTGAGTCGCTTGGCTGCGAATTACCAAAGCACAGAGTTTATCAATTATTGGAAAAACAAATTGCAATGCAAATATCAATTTGCACTTTTACCAACCATGACCGTTTTTCGGCCAACAGTTTGCAGATTTTGACTTGTGTCAGGTATTGGCCTGACAGTCTTGCCGCACCACCAAAAATCTTGCAAACTTTCTCCTTTGATTTTTTTACACACTTTGAGAAGCCTGTTTCGTTTGCACCTCTGAGTTTCAATGTGAAACCACCTCCCACCAGTAGGCCTATGTTGAATTAGGAACATTTCCAGACTTCACAGATTGTTAAAGGGTGTCGTTTAGTGTCGAATGGGACGACGCAAAATGATTTTGTACAATAAATAAATAATACAGTTTAATAGTGAATGAGTTTGCCACATTTTTTCCGTCTGTTTGATATTTAATAAATAGCCCTGGCAGCCATACATTGTATTTGAGGCTACGATGATGTACCACGGACGTCATATAAAAAAATCTGGACTTGCAATACTCTCTATAATCCCACGTAGGTCAATGAAGCCACAAGTATCCATCTCGGAGGGCCAAATACAAAGGTAATACAAAGACGCGCTCACCATTGTTAGTTAAATCCGTCTGGCAACAATAGTTACCGCATTGTATCTGGCACGGGAAGATGGCCGCCGGTGGCTTCAGTAGACTAGCTACAAAAGCGTTGCAGGTCCAGATTTTTTTATATGACGTCCGTGTGATGTACACGCTGTCGGTGGTTTGCGAAAGTTTGCGCTTTGACCCTTATAATGGCGCTCTTTGAACTTATGACGTCACAGTAAAATGGACCCGATGGAGCGCCGCTTATACGTTAAAGGTAGTGTCATACTATGGTAAGAAACCAACTAACAGAAATGTTCACAGATTTACTTATAACTTACAGCGTATGAAGATGGTGGTGGTAGAAATATAGGCCTACCGTTAAAATGTTTCCGCCTGAAATGGTGTATTTATCCAGAAATTAGTAAAACGACGACTGTAAATCTTTTTGATCTTTTAAAAGATCAAAAATAAAAGAGAAAAGACTTAAGAAATACTGTGGCTGTTTTTCACTGTTTTCTCAAAAAGTGGGCAACGTATGGGACTGAAATTTCACAGATGACTGTTACTGTATCTGTCTTGATATTTTCGCCCATGAATCTGTATTTCTTTGATAAAAACCAAAGTATGATACTACCTTTGAAGCGTTGGTATTGTATACCGTCGTCATGTGTTACGGCTAAATGGTACGTTTAGTTGTAAGCAAGCAAGCAAGCAAACTATCAAGCAAGCAAGTAGGAACCATCCAAGCAATAAAGCAGGAATAACTACATCAGTGGGAGCAGTAACAAGGACAAGGAACAAAAAAGAAAGAATAATCAGAATGTATACTTCAAGAATTATCGACAACTTTAGGCTACTTGTCCAATCTATTTAAGCACTTTTTCACAAGTTCACACAATTTCTTACAATGACATGTATAGGTATAATCATCTACTTATAAACTACATGTATGGTAATACATAGCGTGAACATAAAACGTTTAACAAAACCTAATAATAACTTTTCACATGCTAACAATTTCTTATAATGACATGTAGGCCTATATACATAACAAAGTATTATGCTTCTTCACTATTCACTATTTCACACTATCAACTTTGCTAATAATTATTATACTTTTCTAATAGCTTCAATCACAACAGTTCTTTTCAAAGAAAACAATTTAACAATCCTCGCTGGTTTTGTTTAATAAATTGTATGTCTTCGTTAGTTTGTTTTACTATACATTTACCATACTTCACATTTCCGAGTCCAAAGATATTACAGTATTAACACGATAACAAGTAATAGCTTATACCATTAATTAATAAGCAAACTTTGATCTTAAGAAAGTTTTAAATTGCATGTCTTTAGGTCGTTCATTATATAGCTTTCGGCTATGCTGTCAGTTTTCATTCCTGTAATTAACTGAAGATGTGAAAAATAACTGAAGGTGATTAGGTAAGTATATAAATGAATAATAATAATATTGTAATACGAACATTTTTGGTAAGTTAAGGGGAAATAATATTTCACCTTAATACTTTTTCGAGTTTCTGTTAGACAGCTTGTAGCAGTTGATTCCGTTTATATTCTGAATTGGTATATACATTTTGGCAGAGTATTTTCTGCCAAATCAATAACTTTTGTACATAATACTCTGTAGGATGAATATAGGCTATGATTCTGGAGAATGTTCTTGGATTTATACTATGTGAATGCAACAAGGCCCCATTGGCATCGGAGCTGAGTTTGACTTAGGGGCGCAACTTTTAGGGCTTGCCCGAGGCACCGTTTTACCTAGATACACCGCTAAACGGAACAACTTACTCTGAATAAAATTACAAAACAAAACTTTAACACAGTAATTACAGTCAATCAATAATATATATTACGCAATTTCATGGTCATTCATATTATAATTTGTACGAACATGTTTTCAATATAATATGTATACACTGTCATTTAGACATAGGGCCTAATGGCGAACACGAATCTTAAGAAGTTTCACGCTATCGTTTTTGCACCGGTTTGTTATCATCAATTATGAGGGACAATAAATAGTAGACGATGTCCATTACTTACTCCCATAAATCACCCTCTAGGTGGGTGTTCAGCATGTCATTGTAAGTCAGATCAGTAGGTCATGTGAACGATCGACCATCATACGCTCCAAGTCCATAAACATCCTGATCTGTGCATTCGCCGTATACAGCCAGCGAGCGTCTATCACATGCGTGCAGATTTCCTGATTAATTATGCAAGCAAACCTAGCACATCCCTCTAGGTTTTGACCAATCAACATCCTCCTCGGCCTCCGTCACGATCCAGAATTCCAGACGGAAATGTTCTCAACTTATAGTACCTCATCGCTCTGATGCCATCCTAGCAGCTCTGTACCGATGTCTTCTACCATCAGCCTCCTCCTGCTCCAGCAGCCGATTTCACGAAGTTTCAAATGTTACGTATACGCAACATTTTGTTGCGTATTAACTTGCGCAACATTTCCCTGCCTTGGTTGCGCAAGTTATGGCCCTTTCACTACATTTACGCAACATTTGTACCGTACAAATCCTTCTTCATCCCATGGTGTCCTCCAGAGGTTCCCACGCCTATGAAACAACTCACCTTCTCGTCATGCACGCTCCATCGACTCAGCCAATCAGCACTGAGATCCAACTCTATCCACCACGCGCACCTGATTAAACAGGCACTGTCCGGCCCTCTCACTCACTCTCTCTCTCCCCTGAGGACGGCCAGAGCACACTGGCCGAAACGTCGAGATATTTACTCCCATCGGTCCTTCTTAGGACCACACACCTTCCAAAAAGAGTACATTACATGGTGCCACTGCAAGCCTTACCCAAGATCACCAAAGATGTTCCCGACTTGTGGCAGGTCCGTGGCACCGCATTAATAAAAAATGCTTAAGAGCAGTCAGGGTTTCCACTTGAAAAATAATGTGGACTTCAAGGGGGGAAATTGGTCAGGTTCCTAGGGTTCATTTTCTTGCCAAGATAATTTTCTCAGAAACCAACTACAAAGGCACAGCTTAAAAATACATTAATGACGAATCTTACATCCGACGAATATATAAAGGCAATGACATACTGACTGGCGTGTACTACACAATCACGAAATAATGATTTCATACAACATTACACGTAATAATGCTTAGGTATCTCAAGCCCTTCATTTCATTTAGGACACAAAATGACATTAGAAAAACAAATGCCAAGCATAGCCTCAAGCCCCATTTCGTAAAGGCCTTATGACGCAGTGGCATCAAAGCCTCCTTTTCAAAACCACGAGCCTGCGCAAACGGGCTACATTGGACATCTCTGGAGCTCCGGCTTAGGCTTCGGGTAAGCCATTTTCCAACCCCATCTCTCTCAATAGTACAGGTCGTGATTTTGTTCATGTTTTGTAAAGTTTTTGTTTGTTTGTTTGTTTATCATTATGTTATCTACAGGTTATGAAACCAAGGATTCCTCAAAAGCGCCCTGGGCACTGTAGCTCGAAAGCCATATGAAACGAAGATACCATTTTTATGGTGGGAGGAAAACACCAGAGTAATATTCTGGGGAAACCCAATTCACTTGTGACCCGGTCCGCCAGATTATAAACTCATAGTAACTTACTTTCAATCGTATCGGACTTTTGGGACATTGCAGCCCTATGTAGGATACGATGGGTTATCCTTCGTAAATCGAGTTACGATCAATCGTAGGGTTTCGTAAAATCGACCCCGATGGGATACTAGGCTGGGGCTTGCTGCAAAAGCCGACGCGATTAAAACTGGTGTCCCTTGTCTTGAAACAAACTGAACGTCGCGAGCACCAACCACTGCTGCTAGTCGCTTGGTGTGGAAGAAAGAGTATCACAACTTTGAGATGACCGACCTTGGGGAGACCCCCCGACACACCCATTGGGAACGCCCTGTAGCTGTTCCAGGCGATTTTCTGATACGCCTGTGGACCCGCCTCTGTCGCGGCAGCAGCGGCATCTGATGGCGCAGCAGCGGCCTGGTGGTAGCGCATGCGCCATCTTCTCCTGCCACAGTCTGCGCACGTTGGCCTTCAAGAGAAAGATCAGGCCAATGAGGGCGCCCTGGAGTGAGTTGGCGATGACAGAGATGAACCAGATGACAGGCTCCTGTACGAGGTTGGCCGCAATGAAGAAAGTCCACGTCACTCCAGTTACGATACCAAGCTGCAAAAACAGATCCAAACTGCTTTTATGTGTACGTTTGGTATAACACTACTTCATGGTCGGAGTAAAATGCATGAACAGATTTTTGGTTTTGGAGAGAAAATTTTGGATGAAAACAATGGTTCTTTAGACATCTTTGTTTACCTGAACAAACAGCAACAATGTTAAAGGTACAATACATCTTTGGAAGACACTAAATCATGAAAGACGTCTAAGTCCATAATCAATATTTCTGCAAATTTTAAAAACGCTGAAAACGGGTGCATTCTTTTTTGTTCATTTATTAAAGGCATTGCATACGTTTGGTAATGACTCTGAAAATTTATGGCAATAAAAACTTACTTGGTGAGAAGTACAGCTGCTTTGGATAGTAAATGCATATTGAGAAACGTTCAATTCGAAGAACCGCGGTTATGGAAAGATATGTCACTTTTTATCTCCAAAAATTATGAATCTGAGAAGCGTTATGGCCGTAACGCTTCTCAGCTATTGACTAACTGTTATCTGGCGTGAAATAACCGCTCTAGTTTGTCGCCAAATTCTCACAAACGCTACCACCTTTTGAATTGAAACTTTCACAGGTTAGTTTTATGGTATATATATACAATTATATTGGTTTGAAACAAACAACAGGCTCAAATTACCAAACGTATGCAATCCCTTTAAACCGCAAAATCTGAACATTATTGGGCCAAAGGAAATAATGAAACAGACATTGGTGTTGGAAACTTGGCTTACCTTGATGCAAATAGCAACTGTGTTGCGTGCACTTTGTGCCATCCTTGCGGCCACCAGCCTACGATGATTGGAGATTACTGTGTGGATCATGGAGATAAACATCAGACAGTTGAAGACAATGTTGACCATCACTGGCAGACCGAACACCAGGAAAGCGTGCCATGGTCGAACGATCCAACAGGTGCTGCCGCCATATTCAATCCACTCCTGGCGGTCGCCTGGGATCTTGGACGCTGCGAAGCAACACGCCACGATGCCGGCTGGACCGCCCCAGGCATAGAGGACAAACTTCCTGATCTTCCACTCGTCAGACTCACCGCTTCTCTGGCGTCGAGCAGGAACCACGCTGAACCTGAGACTGTAGGCCAGGTCAAATGACAGCACGTTCATCCAGAAGAAGACTGCCAACCAAGAGAAGTGCAGCACCAAGGCTCGCAGCTCACAGAGCCAGGGCATCGGGGACACACCAACGAGGAGAACAATCTGAGCCAGAGCCAGAGACGCCATGAGATTCATGACGGCCTTACCTGCCGGGTTACGTAGGATGGGAAAGAAGCCATACGTCAACAAGGCCAATATCACCATCGTCGTGGAAACCAAGCTGCAGATGTAGCTGAAATCGGCCAGTACGAACACCCATTCCAGCCGGCATACACGCATCGACCCGTCCGGCAGCTCCCAGACATTCTTGACCGAGAAAGGAAGTCCGGAAATGGCGTAAATGAAGGTACCGTCATCGGTGTCCGATCGGCGGAAGTCATCTCGCTGCAGGATGAGCTGAGTGCAGTAGTGATCGCCGACGAATGGATTGCAGAGCGTCACGGATTCATACTTGACGGTCACACTCTCATTGAGATCAAAGGAGAACTCTGTCTCGTGAATGAACTCTTGGTCGTACAGAAATCCGCTGATGTTCAGAATGTAGACCCCATCTGAGGCGGAGACGTGTTGAAAGCTCATACTCTTCAAGGTGTAACCCTCACATGTCCGATTCCAACGTCTACCGGGTTGAAACCCTACCACATTGAGGGACGTTGCGTTGCACAGTACCGACGTGAAAAGATCTAGACTCGTCACGTTGGACAGCAGCCGGTCGAAAGACATCTGCAAACCGCCAACCTCGGCCAAAGACCAGTGAAATCGCAGCTTTAGCTGCTGTAGTTCGACGTTATTACCATCACCTGAACTTTTCTCAATCCAAACGGCTTCTGGATCAGTTGACAATACGCTGGCATTTGCCGGCAATAGCCCTTGAACGCAAGCATGAGTGGAGCTAAGTGGCAACATGTCCGGTTTTGAGATGAAACCCCGCTGCAGGAGACATCCTCCAGGCGACCCGACAGGTTGTCCTCCGGGACAGGTCAAATCGACACAGGCATCTGTGAAGGGATTATAGATTTGCCAGGTAGTACAGTTTTGCAGGTGAAGGACTCTTCGGCTGGTAATCGGAAACCAACTTTCCTCTATGGCACTGACAGTGTGATCGGAAAAGTCAAACAAGAGGGTGAATGACTTTGATACCCTAAACTTATTTTTCGGATTGGCAAGGAGGCACTTCAAGCTACCGACGTCCCACGAGTTGTTTGTGTTGTTCACATTGCAGTCAAGACAATGTTGATTCTTAAAAACAACGGGAGGTTTGGATAAGATCACCCTGGAGGTTGCAGTCTCACAAAGACTTGCTTGTTGCGCTGGCGTGTCGACCGGACAGGTTCCGAAATAGTTCGAGAAGCACCGATGGGCGCCGTGCGGCATGGACACAGGGGGCTTGATTTCGAAACCCAAGCAACTATTATAGTCTGGTGCATCGTCTTCTTGTATGGTCGTGGCCCCGTTGATTGACTTGCAATGCCACATAGTCAGAATCCAGGGCATCAAGTCGTGTTCTTTTATGCCGTGGCAGGTCGTGCAGTACACATTCTTGAAGACGATATCGCCAGGTCCGTTCACAAACATTGTGTACATCTTGTCTGTCTCGTAAGTAACATTCTCACACTTTCTCCGAATGTCATCCTGAGGCCATTGGCCCGGACATCGACTGACGACCCAGTAACTTTGGTAGAACATGGTGGTGTTGATTGGCGAAATGCAGCCAAAGTATTCGGCATATTGGGAATTGAGTATGGGTGTCAGTGGTGCAACCAATGAACCGTTGACGCAGTGACGCCAAAAGTCGCCACAACAGTCATCATAGAGGGGGCATTGTGCGTCGCATCGGCACATAAACTTTTCCCCAAATTGGACGTTTAAGGCAGGTTCGTAATCCTCACAGGAAGGGGTACAGGAAGTCCTTTGCCCAGAGCAACTTACACCACAAGCTGTTTGATGAACAAAGAGACTTCACGTTAATTTAGGGATTTCACATTGTTTATAAGAAATAGGGTTAGGGTTAGGCCATTGCATAAATGGATATATGATACATGAAAATTCTGCCCAATTGCCTTAGAAAGAGACCCAAGCCTTTATGTTTGGTAAACAAAAGAGGCTTTTGACTCGAAAGGTTTCTCATACTGAACCTCGCTGAGATTGATATTAGACAGGGTTGTCATTTCTCGACGGGAATTTGTTCCGCCCATGAGTTCCGACCAATGTATTCTTATGGATCGTCGTACTTTGCAAGCAGTAAAAACTCCTGTTCTTTATATAGTTGAAAGTACTATTAAACATGTCATTTCTTCCATTGATGTGTTTGTTGCGAATTACATATGCTTCATTTGGCGTGTAATTTGCCACTGAAATGTGATTAAAGTACGTCGAAGAGTTCAAGTTGTGTGATAGTAAAACATTATAGTCATTACTTGTTTTGTGTTTATTGTTCTGTTCTGTTCTGTTCTGTTCTGTTCTGTTTTGTTTTGTTCTGTTCTGTTCTGTTCTGTTCTGTTCTGTTCTGTTCTGTTCTGTTCTGTTCTGTTCTGTTCTGTTCTGTTCTGTTCTGTTCTGTTTGTTATTTTCTGTTCTGTTCTGTTCTGTCCGGGCCTGGTGTCTTGTTTTGTCCTGGTGTCATATTGTGTTGTGTTCGGCCCTGTGTCCTGTCCAGTCCTATACTTTCCTGTCTCTTTCTGTCCAGGGGTCGATTTCACCAAACTCATCTTAACTTGTCATCAATCGTAGGACTTACGATGTATCGCAGCCCGATGTAGAATACGATGGGTTATCCTTCGTAACTCGAGTTACGATCGATTATAGGGCTTCGTGAAATCGACCCTGTTTAGTCCCGGTGTCCTGATTACAGGGATGTCCTGTTTTGTTGTGCGCTAGCACTGTCCTTTTCTGTCCTGTCAATCCTGACCGATCCTGTCCTGTATTGATCCTGTCCTTTTACTGTCCGTAATTAATGTAATGTCCTGTCCTGTCCCTTCCTGTCGTGTATGGCCGCGATTCTGTACTGTCCTGTCGTGTATGGCCACGATTCTGTACTGTCCTGTCCTGTATGGCCACGATTCTGTACTGTCCTGTCGTGTATGACCGCGATTCTGTACTGTCCTGTCCTGTATGGCCGCGATTCTGTACTGTCCTGTCGTGTATGACCGCGATTCTGTACTGTCCTGCCGTGTATGGCCGTCAGTTTCCGTCCTGTCGTGTATGACCGCGATTCTGTACTGTCCTGCCGTGTATGGCCGCGATTCTGTACTGTCCTGTCCTGTCGCGTATGGCCGCGATTCTGTACTGTCCTGTCCTGTATGGCCGCGATTCTGTACTGTCCTGCCCTGTTCTGTTCTTCCTGAGTGATTTAGTTTGGTTTGGTCGTTTCCTTTGTTTGTTAAGTTAAGGAAAACAATTCTCCGAATCATTTTCTTTTTAATCTGTTCACGTTTTGGGTCATAGAATATCGCTGCATGCTGGCTTTATAAGTAAATCTGTGAATAATTTTGATTGTTCAAATTTGTATGATCGGATAGTTTTATATGATCATGTGAGAGATGCTGTTTTCCAGCTGGATGACTGCATTTTTGAGAACAAATTATCTTCGGAGAAGATTGGTACAAAATGAAATAAATTTTCTGCCATTGAACAAATAAATTGTTTTGTAAAGAGCTGCAATTGTGTTAACTGGTGTCGGTATGGTGTAAATGGTTTTGCTTTATTTAAAAAAATCAAGGATATAGCCCCGGCCGGTTTATCCATTTGAAGAGGTTCCATGTTCGAGAAATCCCTGCTTTTGGAAGCCCCGAAGATTGTACATCTAAAAAGATACGGCAAAGTGAAGCCTCTGATCTCAAGAACGTATCTTGCCTGGAAGTGGTGTTTTTCACATTTTTGTTTTACATACAATCATAAGATTTAAATGTCTTAAACGTAATATATTATGATTGGTAAAGTTAAGAGAACAACATTCACACTTTGTCTGATCCAAAAATTATGTACACATAATAATAAACCTGTGAAAATCTGAGCTCAATCTGATATATGAGTCATGATAAAATAGCGAAAACCCGACTCAATTTTTCTTATAAAACAAAGAATGGTTTTGATCTCACACAGATAGGCAAACGTGTTTTCAGTCTTTGACTAATTTCTGGATAAATACACCATTTCGGGCAGAAATATTTTAACAAAACTTTTCAACCAGCGCCATCTTCATATCCTGAAAGTTATACGTAGATCTGTGAGCATTCTGTTTCCGGTCCTGCACTGCCTTTAATTTAGTTTAGGATTTCCATAGGCGAGATCCAATAAAAGTAAAACTGCCTTCATCGTGTGATTTAAAATGAATTAAAAGTAAATGTACAAATTAATTCACTTACTAATAAACAAATTAACAAACACAGGGACCTTTCTTCGTTAATGCCGTTTTATCCAAAGGGGCAAGCCCAGTTTGGGTGAATTTGGCTGGTTTCCAAATACGTTTCCTATTTTCCAATTTCACCGGGCTGGAATTAATGCTCTTTTCTGATTATACGACTGAAACAAAGCCAGAGCCTAAAGGTACAGTACAAGATTGGTCACACCGAACCAGAAATGTTCACAGATTTACATAATAATAACGTTCAAGGTATGAAGATGGTGCTGGTAGCGTTAAAGTATTTCCGCCTAATATTGGTGTATGTATCCCAGAGGTCGATTTCACCAAACTCTTCGTAACTTACTATCAATCGTAGGAGTTTTGATGCAAATTGCAGCCCTACGTGAGATAGGATCGCTACGATGGGTTATCCTTCGTAACTCGAGTTAGATCAATCGTAGTGCTTCGTGAAATCGACCCAAGAAATGAGTAAAACAAAGACCGAAAACAGTTTTTATCGAGGGGTAAGATCAAAACCATTCATTATGTTTTAAAAGAACAATTTAGTCGGGGTTTCGCTATTTTCACAAATTTTCACAGGCTTATTATTCTCTGTACATTGGATGAGACAAAGTGTGAGTGCTGCTCTGTAACTTTTACCAATCATCCCTTAAAAACCATGTCTTTTCACCGAAACAAACACTTGATATAGGTGTTTCGCACCCGCGTTAAATCTCATTAAAGGTAATATAATTATATCATACTTTTGTTTTTGTCAAAATATATTAAAGAAAATACAACGACAGTCATCTGTGAAAATTTCAGTCCTATACGGTTCCCACTTTTTGAGATAAGTGTGAATAAAGGCCACACAGTATTTTTTAAATATTTTCTCTCTTATTTTTGATCAAAAATTATTTTGGTCATTGGTTTTTACTCTTTTCTGGATAGTTAACGCGGTATGTTTCTACCATCACCATCTATACCCTGTAAGTTATATAGGTAAATTTGTGAAGATTTCTATTTCGGTATGGTACCAAAGTATGATAGAACCATTAAAACATACTTACCAAGGTGGAGAAATCCAGCAATTAACAAAGCAAAGAAAAGCCGTTTATAGATGACAGAACATGGACTCCTGCGCGTGAACATGGTGCACCTTACAAGACTAAGTCTATTCAGCAATTCTGCCAATAATGCTGGATCACACAGAGAAATAAGTTCTCGACTCTGTCAATCTTGCGCCTGGGAACCGACGACTGAGAATTCTGCAGCACACTGCCGCAAATACACGACGATGACAGGGTATAATGACGCAATGATGACATAAAATGATGTTGCTATGACTATACACTCAGTCTTCTCCTCGATCAATCGTAAAAATGAGTGGCAGATGGGCGGAGTCTATAAGGCTCACGTGTTTTGACACGCCAGGGTTTTCAGACAATAGTATATGTGTCCTGTACCATTAGGACTTTCGTATGGTTCAATAATGAGCCACTGCATGATTTCCTTTTTTGAAATAATGAGATTTTTTTTCTTGGTGAATTTCTTGGATTGAAGTAAGCGCTCTTCTTAACGCTGTCCATATGCCTTAGCCTGCATGGCTTTCAGAGTTTGTTAAAATGAGTTGGTC
The DNA here is from genome assembly GCA_963971285.1 of Astropecten irregularis. Classification (NCBI taxonomy): domain Eukaryota; kingdom Metazoa; phylum Echinodermata; class Asteroidea; order Paxillosida; family Astropectinidae; genus Astropecten; species Astropecten irregularis. The sequence continues at coordinate 14,242,889 of OZ020261.1, forward strand.
TATAATTAATACATTTTCAGACCATTGCAATGAAGCAGCTGTCTTATATAGCGCATAGCTTCAACGACTAAGCCTGCGTGGGACAGCTAGGCTTAAACTGTCGGTTTCGAATTTCCCTTACCTGCTTGCATGTCGAAATACATTTCCCAAATGGCATTGCAATTATTAGTTGTCAAAGATTTAAACAGAAGAGCCTTGGTGACGACAGATGGTATTCAGGGACAGACTGAATCCTCTGGATAAAATATGATAAGTTGAGTTATACTGAAAATATAGTTTACCACTAAGAAATGCAATCTTAATTGGTATTGACAGATTAAGTTGATTGCACCGGCGAATTTGAATCAGACCACGCAGTTGTCCCGATACTGCAGGTGTGTACTGCCTTGAGATTCTATGCTATTGGTGAATATTCACAACGTATAAATGGTGATATTTCAGGTAGGGGAAAACGGTTTCTTATTTTATAAAAATGGGACGTGCAAGGCTACACGCCGGCCTCGTTTGGCGATTTTGGCAGCTTTTTTTGAGCTAATGCATGTCTTTGTCATGACTGGAAAGGTCTTCCAAAAATAGAATGCAAGATTCCACACAAATAAACCATACAATTTTGCCATTTTCCTGATAATTACGGAAAAACGTACGTCACGTGACTTTTTCTGCACTTCAGATGTTTGGTTCAGAAAACGTACGTGATCATTGTGTTAGTTTCATTTACATCAGTCGATTAAAATCCGTGTTACTATACACAAATAAAGTGAACTTTTTTGAATCACTCTTTTTCATTCAAAGCTTAATTATTTGACCTAAACATTTCCCTTTTTTAAATTAAGAATTTCCAACGTGATTAAGGAACATGTCAATTCTAGAATTTGATCAAAGACCGATCACTGCGGGTGCATTGCCACCTCTGCGGTCACAGCGCATGCAGGCTTGCGACACATTCGGCCCGATATTATTATGGACCCGTACGATGTGATAACTGGCAGAATGGTCCCACGCGTGGTGGCATTTTTATGCGCGACTGCGGCCTACTATAGTTAAAGCACCATCCCCCTGTCCAAGAGAAGCGGAAAAGCCTCGAAATCATGTTGTGTCGTATACATGGAAATCATGATGTGCTCTCAAAATCTGTTCGTGCCCTTAAAATCATTTTGTGTCATACTGATTAAATTTGTGCCATTTAATTTATTTATTCTTTTGATATCTATGGATCGACGCGCTCACGAAAAGGTATGATAGAAGATGCTCCATGATTGGTCAAAACTTAGAGAGGTCAGTGCTGGGTTGGCTTGCATAATTAATCAGGAAATCTGCACGCATGTGATAGACGCTTGCTCGCTGTGCGACGAGTGCGTCTATACTACCCACTACCTTACCCTTCTCTCAAATAAATATTCATTATTCAGAACTTCAGAACTGAAAAGAGGCTTACAATGAACTTTGTGTAAAACATGTAAAACACAGAAAAAATGAAAACAAAAACTTGATTTACAGCATGGATAATAGATCGCTTGTGACAGTATCAACTCCATCAAGAGCTGTTTCAATCCCTGATGTGATCCTAAAGAACAGATCACTCTGTACTTCCGACATAATAATCTCAGACACACTGACTGAAGGCGATATGATTCTGCCAATGATGAAGATGCCCCACCCCCGCCCCACCAGTAGCTTAGCCTTGGATTAATCTGGTGCAAAACAAAATATAAATCCAACCAAGGCTGTAAACTTAAACCATGCACTATAATAAGTATTAATACTATTACTAAGCCTATAAGTATTATCTTGTGGGTTTAAACGATGTCGTCTGATTAGACTAAAAACGACTGGCTGGACTAACTTCTGTGTCTTATTCAAGACCGGCTAAGGGAGAAGTCGACTTTAAGTCTATATCCATACCCATCATTTAAGACAGTTTTATTCCAATCCTCCCTGATTTTTAATATCCCCCCAAATAAAGGAAGGGAAAACAAAGAGTGCAGGGCTATAGGGAGACAGCTAGAGGAATAACGTATACTCATGGTGAATTTAAAGTGCATGGCGGTTTGTATAGCAACGGGCATGTTTGTTTCGAATTCGCAGCGGATCTTGGTCGCCATTGGTATTACAAATTAATCCACGTCGTGGGCAGGATGGTAAAATGCGATCTAGAGAGCAGCTGAGTACTGATTGTGTTCCTTGAACAAACAAGCCCTACACCGTGGGGCCCCGGTCAGCAAACGTCAACAGGCTCGGTAATGTCCACGCTCGTCCCGTGGAAGTCCGTACCTTGTTACTAATCCTGTACTGTACTTTCAACCTCTAGGCTCTAGTTCACTTGACCGGCGAATCTGAATTCAGAACTCTTGGCTATATCCGTGATGGTCATAAGAAAACAATGGTGAAAGTGCCACCTATATTACATGTACTATGTAGGCTAGGCCTATAACTAAACGAAAATAAACACCAACATTGTAAAGTAATTTCTCACCTAAATACGTCACCGGTGATGTTGTTATCTTACATTAGCAAGGTTATTTGTTGTGAGCATGAGGGTTAGGGCTTTGATTTCGCATGAAAGTCAGGCCTAGGCCTAGACGTAAAACGGTATTAAACGAAGGACATTTCGCAGACAAACGCTTAGTCTTTAACTGTTTAGGTGCCCTAACTTTCTACACTATAGCAAGCTTAGGCCTATATATGCTTACATTTCTGGCTTTTTGTATGTCCACTAGTCCAGGTGAACTGCAGGTTCGTTCAACTTCACAGCCATGGCGCAATCGTTCCAAATGTGTGGCCTCAAAGCACAGTCAGGGTCCATGCTAGTATGTCAACAGTTATATCAATACTGACGCTGTGATTCTAGACTGACCAAACTACGGAGGCTCCTAAATACCCCGAATAATTAAACAGCCATCTCACTACCACCTGGATCCTACGCACCAACAGATCTGTGGCCAATTTCATAAAGCTGCTTAAGCACCGAAGTTTACTCAATCACTAAAAACTCTGACAAATAAAATCAGTATGACAGCCAAATTTCCTTGTCAATGTTGTGCTCGGCAGCACACAATGCAGGCGAAGTAAAAACAAAACAAAAAGGAAAAAGAAGTAAAAAGGTCACATGGACATTTGGTTGGTAACCCTGTCAGTTGATCAACGAAGACTTTAATGCTTACGGCAAATGACATGTTTCACGGCCTAGTACGTTTGTGAAGGTGACAGAACAGCAGTGATGTTCAAAATTTGATTCTTCATGGAATAAACTTATCCTGTGAATTTAAAGCTCACTTGTCATCATGGGAAACAAATTCAAAGGAGTTTTAATTTCACCCCGAGATCAAAAGTCTTTGCGGTCGTTGTTATACTAAATTTTGGACAAATACAGCATTTCAGCCGGAAATATTTTAACGGTATGTTTCTACCAGCACCGTCTTCATATTCCTGAAAATTATAGGTATGATCTTTGAAGATTTATGATTTGTGTATGTTACCAATCTTGCACTACACCTTTAATCTAGTAGCTCTATGAAATTGGCACTTTAGGACACTTCCGAGATCGGGAATGATTCTAAGTTATTAAACGGCATTTTGTATTTTTGATTTTTAATAAAATGATCCATAAAATGACACGTACCCTCTGTCCATTGTGACCATAATCCAAATTTGGCACATGACGAGATTGGATCCAGGGATACAACACATCAAGTGTACGTCAAGAATTACCACAAAATAACCACACTTCATAAACACAGTTGAGGACAATTCCAGTTTGACTGTGAAAATCTTCACTTCATAAAATAAACTCGAACACAACGTCCACTTACTTAACTCTTCTAAAAATGAATGATCAGAACAATGTATTATTAAAAAGTAATTCATTCCATGAAAATTTAATTTCATCACCTCGATATATAAAACGTTTGGTACAAATCAGTTCTGCATAAAAGTTATAGGCAATTAATAAAATACTATTGCGACGTCAATTACATAAATACATGTACATATAAACGTATTCAAAAGTTATGAGGTATTTTGTAAACAATATTTTAAGAAATCAAATTAAAACTAATTAAAACTGTGTGATTAGGTTTGGTTAATGTCTGGTGGTTCTTTGGGTTGTAAAGTAAGAACATTACCAAAGGTAAAATGGAAGATAAAACCGGCATATCCCGAGTGTCCATAAGCTATGACTTTAATTCCTCAAAATAAAGCTTGTGGTTTGGGATTCAAGCTTCAATTGTTCCTTATAATCAATGTCAACTTGGCAGTGAAATAATGCCCAGAATATTTGACATAAACAAAGTAGCTACCTTATAACCTCTCAAGAACATGTTACAGTTCACATGTAGTTGGATTATAGAGTACTGTACATGTACATGCGAGTGCACTGCACCCATTCATATGGATTCAAGGTACCAAGCTTATGACTGACTAATAATAAACAATTATGCGCCTTTAAATACGAAATGAGGCTTGAGGCTAGGCTTGACGAAATAACGGGATTGGGCCACATGATGAAGCAGAAGAAATACCCCAGCTTCGCCATGTATCTCAAACCCTTCACTTCATCTATAGGACACAAAATGGCAGAAGCAAAATGAATCCCAAGCCTCAGGCGCGGTTCTACGGGGGGCTAGGGGGGGCTGTAGCCCCCCAAAAATTTTGTTTAGCCCCCCCCCCCCCCCAAAAAAAAATGCAAGTGAAAAAAAAAATCTTGAAAATACTGGATTTTTTCAGTTATTAAGCGCCAATTACATTAAAAAACGCGTTGTGTGGCCTATAATGTGCATGTTTTCGACCCCTAATAAGACATAGCAGAAGCGAGTGTGAGAAGAACCCAAACTATTGGGTCTTCTAGCCCCCCCAAAAAAATAATGGCTCTTCTAGCCCCCCAAAAAATTTTGACTCTAGAACCGCGCCTGCCAAGCCTAGCCTCAAGCCTTATTTCGTAAAGGCCCATAGAGGCCCACAGGTGTCCGAGGCAGGATTTGCTATAGATTAGCTTGGGGGTATTCCTCAGGGTCTAACTCAATGTTGCTTCCAATTATTACATGCTCGTTGTCTCCCTGTAGAAGCTTGTCGTATTCAGAGTCATAAGGTAGATCTGAAAAGAATCAAATATATAACATGAGCTCAACATTGTACAGGTTTCACTGGCTTTAAAATAGTTTCGTGAAATCGACTGCATTATGGCTTCCAGACTACAGGTCATTAAATAAATGCTGAATAATACTGGATCTGTTCAGTTATTACGCGCCGATGAACATGAACAACGTCTTGTGGAGGTTACAAATGCATGCTTTTCTACTCCTTTTAAGACATAACAGAAGCGAATGTTAGAAGAAGGGTCTAGTCTAGCCCACCACGGTGGCTTTTCTTTTAGCCGCCCAACATATTTGAATTGGTATTATCTGTTATGTAATTAGCGCCTTTTTGAAAAAGAAAAACAGTGAAAAACTCCCATGGAATTTGTTAAATCTTTTCACCGCTATTTAAAAATATTTCCGGTCATTGTTTTACAATTTGTTGATAAATACACCATTTCAGGTAGCAATGTACATGCATGAAATAATAAACCTGTGAAAATTTGAGCTCAATCAGACATCTGAGTCCAGAGAAAATAGCAAAAAAACAACTCTTTTTGTTTCTTATAAAACTAAGTTGTGATTTTACCGAGACGTAAATCATTTGCTTTTATTACACTTTTCTAAACAAATATAGCATTCCAAACAGTAGGGGTTTTCTACCCACCGTCATACCCTGTAAGTTATAAGTAAATCTGTGAACATTTCTGTAAGTTGGTTTGGTACCAATCCTGTACTGTACCTTTAAGCGCCGCCCCGTTTGATTTTGACCAATCACAGCTGTGGCTTAATTATTTTAAATTATTTAAAGGTTGTATCATACTTTGGTTTTTATCAAAGAAATACAGATTCATGGGCAAAAATATCAAGGATGATACAGTAAAAGTAATCTGTGAAAATGTCAGTCCCATACGTTGCCCACTTTCTGAGAAAACAGTGAAAAACAGCCACAGTATTTCTGAAGTCTTTTCTCTTTTATTTTTGATCTTTTAAAAGATCAAAAAGATTTTTGGTCGTTGTTTTACTAATTTCTGGATAAGTTCACCATTTCAGGCGGAACAATTTTAACGGTAGGTTTCTACTAGCATCATCTTCATACTCCTGAAAGTTATACGTAAATCTGTGAACATTTCCGTTTTGGTCTCTTACCAAAGTATGATACTGCCTTTAAGTTATTTAAGTCATAGATATCGAAAGAATAACATGTTTTCTTTTTTCTGATATCTATGTCCAGCAAATGTACGTGAGAGTATGGAGCAAGCGAGTGGATCGATCGTGCAGTGTGGAATTGGAGAGGAAAGAATTGATTTTTGAGCTTGCCGAACCTCTCTATTTTTGAATAACATGTTTTCTTTTTCTGATATCTATGTCCAGCAAATGTACGTGATAGAGAGTATGGAGCAAGCGAGTGGATCGATCGTGCAGTGTGGCATCGGAGAGGCACTGGTGTCGATTTCTGTTCATGATTGGGGGGATGATTGGTGATTTGGTGTCCTATGCGAGGGAGCGAAGCGACCGAGCAGGTGGAGGCTGTGGGAGGTGGGATACCCCCCTCCCAAACCAAGGACTTTTTAATAAAAACAGAGTCGAAAAGTCGCATTTTAGAGCATTTAAACACGATATTCAGAAGAATTAAGCAGCAAGGATCAGCACAAAACAACAAGGAACATGTAATATTTCTATACAATAAAATTGAATGACATTCAACCTCAAAATATTGGGGGGGGGGGGGGGGGATGATAATATACGCCACCCCCCCCCCCCACCTCAAATATTGGGGGGGGGATATACCCCCCCCCCCCATATCAACACCCAAGGAGAGGAATGCTGTTCATTGCCTAAAATATGTGTGCAGTGGGAGTGGCTTATTGGATCGGTGTATATGGCATATACTGTACATTACATAAAATGGAGATCAATGGTCTATAGTGTAGGACCATAGAGCTAGGAACAGCTCTATGGTAGGACCTATTTCACAAAGCTCTAAGACTGATTTTAAGTGTAAGATTCATCCTAATTGCTAAGCAAAGTGTGATGTCACAATATGAATCACTATGGTGATACAGACAACTCATCTTAATTAAGATTAATCTTAGTGCTTGGTGAAATCCAGCCCAGCACAAATAAAACGTCAAATTTACTGAAAGAGAACCCCAAAAGACTTACTGAGAACATTTTTGAGAAAAAAACCAAGGCAGCCATTTAGAATGACAACGAACATACCTGTACATGTAAAAAAACAAACTTCTCTCAGGCCTAATTGGTCGTCAGAAATTTCTGTTCATAAATGGATTATTATGTCATGGGGAAGCCCTGCTGTTAGAAGCCCATAATTATGCGCAGAAACTGCCTATTATCTACTGCATTTAATTATTATCATTATCCTTTGGGCTACATTAACATTCCTGAAATCATCTCAAACTAAACCCCTGGGGAGTATACAGCCCTGGCTGCTGTAAGGCACACAAGGGCTAATCAAACCACCATTTACACCTGGGTGAGGAGGAGCAATATGTGACAAAGCGTCTTGCCCGAGGATGCAAGCACCACTACCCCATGGCTGGATTCCGCAAACCCACAATCTGTAGATTGACCACATTATCTTGCAGTATGACACAGGCCACAGCACCACACTTTGCAGTGCAGTGTTCCAGGTTATCATTATAATCATACTGTTCTGGAACAGTGTTCTCTCTCACGGTGTTTTAATGGTGTCAAAAACACATCAACTGACTAGCCTTTCATTTCCTGTACAGCTGAGAATGGTCATTACCCGGGTATGCTTCTTCATTATGCTTCTAGTACATAGGCTATCAAATGTGACTCCTTTGAGCAATTAAGTATGGGACTTGATTAAGACTGCACATGGTCCTTGGGTTTGCAGTCTACTAGCTCATCAGCAGCCCATTTCACGAAACTTTACACACAGTTGCATAAGTCCACTTACGCAACAAAATTTGTGGCGTAAGTGGACTTACGCAACTGCATAAAGTTTCGTGAAATCGGCTGCTGGTCAGAACTGTTACTCAAGCCACCTCCATCTGTTTTTATGTATATTATGTCACTGGCAGATGAAGATGATTCATCTCATTACTGAGATGACATAATGTCGAACTGTCCATGTACAGTACAACTAGCACAAATACAACATCAACTTTATTGAAAGAGAACCCCAACAAGACTCTTGGAAACATTTTCTGAAGAAAGAAAAACACCATTTGGAATGAAAATGAAAATGAAAAAAAAAAAAAAAAAAAAATTATAAAAATGTACATGACGTGACATGTCAAATCAGAAATTACCATTCATTAAATATGTAATGGAAACCATTAATGCTTAGAGTTACAGGAGGGCCTGAAGTGTTTCGATCCTAGCAGGATCTTTCTCAAAGGCTAAAACAACATACGATTAATGTTTGGTGGAAGTCCATATTTATGAATCATTAGAATAAATCTTCTTAGAAAACGCCTGAAATGGCGACTAATAATTATCATCTCTTGTCTTGAAAGGAATGATGAATATGCATGACTTGCAGTTCAAAGTCATTGTGGATTGGTCAGGACGAATCACATGACCCACAAGCCACAGTGCAGCTGATTAACTCTGAATTATAATAACATAGCTTGGTAATAAATCATATTCATAACCTTTGTCTTTTCAATTTATGATGTTGATTTTTTTATGACCAATCATTATAATGACACAAATAAATTAAGTACAATTTCTTATACCCTTGTTGAACCGACAACCCCCCCCCCCAAAAAAAAAAAAACAAGAACAAAAGAAACTAAATACTAAGAAAAAACAGACAAACAATCAATCACTAGATGAACAAACAGATGTCAAGCACTCACCTAGCTTAGAGGAGAAAAATGCAAGAGTGGCTCGGAGATTCAATGCCATGGCCAGTTTAGGATCCAACGATCCTCTAAAATTCAAGAATCTGGCCACTGACGGTCTGAAGATGGTTGCAAAATCAGTCTGGCTGGCGTGCACTGTACCCCTAGGGAGAATTAAGATGAACAGTCATCATCAGTCAGGAGGGTTATTCCTGTAGACATCCGGTTCTTTGGAATAACCACATATCCTGGGATGATACAGGGATAATACCAGCTTAGGCCATAAAAAAAAAATTGTTGTATTGGCGTAACCCGCCCGACCAAAAAATATGCCCCGACCGTAATCATTTTAAACCCAAAAAAAAAAAAAAAAATTAAAAAAAGAAATCGGGAAAAAAAATAAAAAATTTAAAAAAAATCGCAAATTTGTATGCAGATTACAAGCTTAAAAGGAGCAAAAGATGGAAACCAGACTAGTTAAAGTTGGTATGGCTTAATTTGACTCATCAAATACTGTGATATACAGGAAAAAAAGCATTTAATACAGGAAAAAAAAAAAAAAAAAAAATTAATCCGCCCGCCCAACCCTATTTTCCAACCCTCCGTTACTCCAATACAACAATTTTTTTTTATGGCCTTATTTCAAAGCCAAACTCTTGGCCTTGTGGACGTACAAACATCTGTACAGTGACTCAGGACAAGATGAAGCACCCGCTGTAGCATGGACCAATCGGCCCGTAGCATGCACCGCTGCACTGCCCAATCACGGTACAACGCCATGCACCTTGGATCCCCTGAAGAGCACAGACCAAACCACTGCCATTGCCTGATGATGAATTGCGATCTCTACCGTTGACCACATTGCGTGACAATAGATAAGTATATTTTTTTATTGAAAAGTTCACAAAGAAAAATCGACTGGAGCAGGTTTCAAACTGGCGTACATGTATTCAGGAGGTCGCTGGTTCAAATCCCACTCCAGTCAATTTGTCTTTGTTCACTTTTCAATGACTTTAAATTCAGTCAGTTTCCCTTGTGGTTATTTGATGATTAATAAGTATATTTTATTTTGATACCATGATGAATAACTTTTTTAATTTGTTTGCCTAAACACCAGAGACTTACATGATTGTTATCATTCTCCTGTCATCAGTTGGCTCCTTGAAGTTAGGTACCAAGTTTCTTATACGGGCCACGTTGACCGGCCAATTAAACTTCTCTGTATTAATCAGGAGGATAGGCTGATCAATATCGGCGTAGGTCGGAACTTCGATGGGGAAAAGCCAGGCATCCAAAGCCACGCAACACCTAATGGAGGATGCCAATCACAAATTTGAGAATTATAAATTCAATTTCAAATTCGACATTTCCCCCCTAACGTCTGATTTCTCCCTAACATTGTCCACTTTTAAAGCAAAACGTTTCCCCCTGACACAGCTTTTGACAAACTATAATAAGACAAATAGAAAATGCTGTACTGATGAATTTTGACTTTAATAAACTATAAAAGATTTCCCACTTGATTTCCTCACTTTACGCTTGGCTGGCACAGGAATTCAGCACTAGACCTGTAAGCTTAGATTGAAGATCTTAACAGGAGGAGAATTCTGGGGTGAGTGGATGTGATGACAGCCATGAAATTAATGTGTAAATATATTACTCATAATAAAATAGAATGGACTGGAAAATCCTTCGCAGAAACCCAGGTACTGATTCAGGACCGGGAGAGGTGGAAAAGACAGTGTTCATCTCAACGCAGCTCCCCCAGGACCACACCCGGTCAAGGGACCGATGATGATGATATTACTCACTTGAATCTTTTATCTTTGGCCAATGTGAGGACAGAGGTTGCAGCGCCAAAGGAATGACCACAGATTCCTACTTTATTCATGTCCATCTTCTCCTGTTGACCAAAATCACAAAAACAAACAAATTAGCTTTTGCCCTTTAAAGGTCAGATGATTGGTAACATACACAAATCAGAATGTTCACAGATTTACATATAACTTTCAGGATGGTGCTGGTGACATACCGTTAAAATATTCCTGCCTGAAATGCTGTATTTATCCAGAAATTAGTAAAACAAAGACCAAAAACAGTTTTGATCTCGGGGTAAGATCAAAACCATATTCCTTAAAATTTAGTAGGGTTTTCGCTATTTTCTCGTGACTCAGATGTCCTATTGAGCTCAAATTTTCACAGGTGTATCATTTCAAGCACATGCTGAATTGAGACAAAGTGTGAGTGATGTTCTCTGACCTTTAGCAATCATGTATTATACCTTTTATGATGCTACCTGTACACACAGATCAGAATAGAGCCCTCATTAAACCATAAGGATGTCCCATACCTTGAACATTCTTGCATCAAAGTCTTTGTCGAGGGAGTTGACCACTTGCTCTCCGCTGTTCATACGAACGAGAAGATCCAACGCTCTGATGCATTCCACTGCACGCATATTCAGCTGAGTGATTCAGAACAAACAAAAACAAAAGTCAGGGGGTCACTTTCATTGAGTTGTTATGAGCACAAAAAAATTGTTCAGCACAAAATGTCTTGCTCAATAAATAAACCATCATTAAAAATTCCATATTATTTTGATAATTATTCAGGGTCAGCGAACAACAGCCAATGATGAGAACAATCACAGTACATGGAAATAATGCCATGGTTACTGAGCAATAGTGTGCCAAGCATGGAGGGCCACTTGACTCCAGACACAATCAGAACATTTGACTGACCCAGACAGGCAACCATGTTGGAAATAACTCAAGAAAAAAACACAAGGACATTGTTGATAATGTACCGGTTATACCTTTTTGTGCATGTTAACTGCTTTCGACACACATGAGCAGAAAACTTGGATGCCGGAAACAACATTTTTCAGATGATTTATATTAAGAAAATGTTCTCCACAGAGCTTTTCAGAGGAAAACCCACAACCCCCCCCCCCAAAAAAAAGAAGAAAAAAAAGAAGAAGATCCTGACAGAGGATTTGAACCAGGGACATTAAGGTGGGCAATGACTACCTGACTATTCCTGATTTTGAAGTCGTGGCCTTCTAAGACTAGAAAGGGTATCCATTCCTGGACTCTGCCACACGAGGGCGCTATAACCTCTCCATCTTCTTCAGTCACCTGTTTGATGATGTATGTAGCACAGGCCGACTTGTCTCTTGTGTGAGAAGGATAATAATTATGACGTAAGATTAATGGACAGTCCAACATGTCCAATGAAAAACTGCTGCTTAAAGTTAAGGATACATAATTACTTCTTTCCTTAACAAAAGCTAAATAAGCACTGGGCTAGGAACCTTCTTCAAAGTAACTCAAGTCCAATTATGGGAGACTTTGGAGAATCGGTCTTCATCAAGTCAACAGCGCACGCGCACGCGCACGCACAACAGTGCAGGCGCACAACAACGCACGCATGCTCACAATTGCGTGCGCATGCACTGTTGACTTGAAGACTGGTTCTCCAAAGTCTCCCATTGGGCAGTATAATATGGCAAATGTTTGGAGCTAGCCCCCTGTGAACATTTTGGCTAGGAACCCTCCTGATGAATCTGCCAAAGTCCAACATTGTCCAGTCCTCTAAGTCTTTAAGTTTAGTCTTCCTACAGTGACTATACAGCTGAGGCCAGAATAAGGGTTGAATAACCAATCTTACCGGTGTTCCACAGCCGCAATGATGAATCCATGAGATGCCATTTCTACACACAGTGAGGAGTAGGTTGTCCGGCAAGCAGCCAGACCATGAGAGAATATAAGAACTGGAAATGGAGAATCAGACTGAGCCAGAGGAGCATTCTCTATAGCAGGTATCCTGACTCTTCCTGCAAAATACAAAGGCATAATATTAATGCTTTTCTTGCAGTTGCCATCCTGTCTCTGTAACTGTCCCCAAATCAAATACCTCCAGATATTCTTCAACTTTCTTTAGTTTTTTTTAACCAAAGCACAAATTTTCACAGATATAAATAATAAATAACAGGGTATAAAGATGGTAATTGTAGTGTGAAAAATTTTCTGCCTGAAATGCTCTGTTTATCCAGAAAAGAGTAAAACAAAACACCAAAACATTATTAGCTTGGCAAGATCAAAAATGAGACGTCTATTCCTCCACAATCTGGCATATTAATTGCAACTGTTGTCATTTTCTACTGTTTCCAATATAATGATAACAATTTCACAGGTTTGTTTTTATTATGAATGACAAATCAAATTATGAGCAGCTTGCAGCTGTCACCTTGGCAGTGGGAGACTTTTGAGACGTTGGTGGCAGCAGACTGAAGTCACTTTTTGGCTTTCTCTGAGCATGCGCGCGCAATTGTGAGCATGCGCGAGTTGCTGTGTGCGTGTGTGCTATATATCAAGTTGAAGACCCAGCTCCAAAGTCTCCCATTGGGCCCTACTGTGATATGTGCACTAGTAAGCAGAAGGTTGCAGGTTCGAATCCCACTCAAGCGAGAATATACATCTGTCATTCACTTTGTTACTCACTTGTAAGTGTATTGAGTAAGGAAGAAGCGAATGAGCCTGATTTGTTGTAACCAGCGTGAGCGATAAAGCCCTGGGCGTATTCTTTACTAGGAAGCCATGGGAGGTATGTGACGCCATCTTTGCTCTTGTCCGGCAATCTTGCTGGGTAGAAAAGCCGGATGAAACTCCTGTGATATACAACAGGAGGAAAGACACAATAAAATTAATCCTTACCCTCAACACCTATCACTGTGAACATTTTTTCTGCCTGAAATGCTGTATTTATCCAAAGAAGAGAAAAACCATACAGTCACCAAAACAATTTTGATCTTGGCAAGATCAAACAATTTGACGATCTATTGACACACACAATTTGGCAGAACGATTGCAACAGTTTTTTATTGTTTTCTAAGTACTGTTTCCAATGATCAACTGAGCTGAAAATTCCACAGGTTTGTCTTTATTGTCAAATGTCAATATAAATGACAAATCAAACTATGAGCTCAGCTGCTCTGTCAGCTTTTACCAATGTTGTACATGCCCTTTAAGTTTGAGGGTTACAAGTCATATTTTAAAGTAATGTAGCCCTATTTAACTCACCCTGATATAGAGCTGTCTGACATGATATCCATACAACCGACCAGATACTGACCACTGCCTGGTGGAACACCAGTATCGGCACTTTGGGTGAATGGCCACATAGTGGCAAAGAATTAATGTTCCTGTGACAACTGTTGAAAGAAGTACACGGTGTCCAACATGTATGTGCGCTTTCCAACGACGACAGAAACTGGAAAGGATGGAATTCAGATATTTAAGTTAGATGACAAATTCTGCAAATTGAACTGTTGCAATCGCGCTATAGAACCGAGCGAGACTTACTAGTGCTGGCCATGTCTGACGGTTTGTCTGACTAACCACCCTTAATAACGTTAGTTAAGTCATGTAACTAATAATAATATAAACTAACGTTAGTGATAAAGTATTATTACTAGGGCCTAGGCCCAGTAGGCAGTAGGCCTACAAGTACTAGGCCTAGTACTAGTACTACTCTATAGGGGGTTCCTGAAGTTTAGTACACTGTTTTATGATAGCTGGTATCCACTAACCCAGCTTCTAGTCTACTCACCTCAGTTAAATTCTAATCTAGGCCCCTAGGTAAGTAGAAGCTGGGTACCACTTCCAGCTAACCTGAGTGTACTAAACTTCAGGAACCCCCGTATAAAGGGTAAGAATTATCTCATCCTGTTCTGGACTTCTGGTCCGCTCATCACTGAACAGTTTGCAAAATTAATTTTATTGGGTGCGTAACGTTACAACCAGTCAATAGGCTGGCATACCCGGCATATACCCTTTATACGCTGCTCAAGAAGCAGCTGATGGCACAAAATAATCTGTACTGTGTCCTGGTTCCGGTAAATATTTATTTATCGAGGCTTAGGCCTAACGTTAAGCCTTTCTGCTCACTGTCCCAAGTTCAGAGTTACTGTCCAACCGGCACATGCAGTACATTACATCCTGCATGCACGCCCACTACGCCCATTTGAACGATTGAGGGCGCTTTAGAGGATAACGACAACAGGTGACAAGTGGGTGCGTTCGTTTAGCTTCCACAGGGCAGCCCTGATGTAGACCAACTGCACAAAACAAACTGTGTCCTTTATTAATTTCCTCACACAGAACCACACTTATAAGTTGCAAAACAAAAACAGTCTATGTAGCCTTGTTCCAGACAGCATGAAGATGTGATACATCAAACTTGCTGTGAGTTCATCCAAGAAGGAACAAGCACTAAGAATATAAACCCAACCTCACTACTGCAACATTCACACTCTTAATTTAATTAGTCACATCAGGAGGCAAGTGCATATTTTTCACATAAAAACAACAGCAGCAGCAGCAGAAGCAGCTAGCCACTGCAGCTAACAGCAGCAACAACAGCAACAAATGGACAACATGTAACAGCAACAATGGAAAGCAACAGCAACAATAGCACTCCAAAAATATCACCGGATCTCAGACAAACATTGCAACCATGCAAAGGTGTGTGGGATGTGCGCGTCCATATGTACACTACGTGTGTGAGACAATGTTTGTCTGACATCCGGGGATTCTGTGACGTCATTAGTGCAGAGCGCTATTAAATGGACAGCAACAGCAGCAACAAAACAGCAGCAACAAAACAGCAACATCAACAACATCAACAACAACAACATCAACATCAACAAACCTTGTCACCGACAAAAACAATTTACATATTATCCAAGTTTTAATTATTTCATCATATGAACAAAAGAAAACCAAATCAAATTGGATTACGATTAAATCAAAACAAAACATAAAACAACATTGACATTAATTTGAAATTAAATGTATAATAAATTCTACATTAAAGGGATTGCATACGTTTGGTAATTTGAGCCTACTGTTTGTTTCAAACCAATACAATTGTATATATATACCATAAAACTAACCTGTGAAAGTTTCAATTCAAAAGGTGGTAGCGTTTGTGAGATTTTGGCGACAAACTAGAGCGGTTATTTCACGCCAGATAACAGTTAGTCAATAGCTGAGAATTCATAATTTTTGGAGATAAAAAGTGACATATCTTTCCATATCCGCGGTACTTCGAATTGAACGTTTCTCAATATGCATTATACTATCCAAAGCAGCTGTACTTCTCACCAAGTAAGTTTTTATTGCCATAAATTTTCAGAGTCATTACCAAACGTATGCAATGCCTTTAACAATTAGATAAAATCTGACAGTAAGACAATAAATAACGATAAAAAGACAATCATATAAAAGAACTAAATTAAAATTTAAACTAAGAATTAAACTAAAAACAAAACTAAATCAGGTATTAATTACAAAATTTGACGCTCTAGAAAAAGTGGAGCATTTCTATCAGTTCAAACAATGAAACAACTTACCATGCTTACAGGGTGAATATTAATCTGTACAAGTATATCCTGAGTAAATTACAAGTTTAAGTTAAGACGAGTATTATATATATAGGTTCATTTAGGTTGTGGACAAATGGCTAAGGCTACGGTGTACACGTCATCTATGATAGTGGCCCATAGACTTGCGTGTAATTCCAAGCCTTATGTGGCCCATTATATTGATTAAACTACCTGGATACAAAAAGAAAAAATTCAGGAGAAATTAATTTCAAGGAAATAAGTTGGAAGCACACTTCCAAATATTTTGTAGAATCAAATTTGTTTTTGAATATAGAAGTATAAAAGGAATTACATGTATATACAGCTTTTAATACAGCTCATGGCTGAACAAGGCAACAATTAGGACTTATGGCATACTAAAGTTTAGTTTCAAAATTATCATCTTCTGTTTTTTTTTCAATTGGTCCATTCAAAGCCGAGATTTTTTCATACATTCATTGACACTACATGTACATATAATAAATGTATGTACACATTGGCCAATCCCAATGTTTGTATATGCTATGCACAAATCATGAAATGGTGTGCTTCTTCTTGCAATGAGCTTGGGGCCAACATTGACAAATAGAATATCTAAAACTTTACCAGAAAAAAAAAAAAAAAAAACAGTTAAAAAAAAGTATAATTTTTTAAAACTCACTCTTGAAACGTCCATGAAAAAAAAAAATTAAATTATAAAAAAAAAAAAAAACAAGTTCCATGTACATGATGAGACAAACGTCACCTTAAAAATACAAACATATCCCCCCAAAAAATAAAAAAAGCTAGAATTAATTTGCATAGAACATGACTCAGTTGTGATCGTACTCACCACAGGAAAGGTTTCAGATTCGTACAATTCAAGATGACAATGGGAGACTTTTGGAGAGTCGGTCTTGAGTCAACAGTGCACGCGCAAACCATGCTTACGCAATTGTGAGCATTGTATTGCGCGTGCGCTGTTGACTCAAAACCGACTCTCCAAAAGTCTCCCATTACAAGTTACAAGTAGCACCAATTGTGGTGAAATGAAATGGCTATGACTGCAGTATACACGTCAACTAGTCCCACGGTAGTGGCTGCAGCTACTGCTCATAGACTCTCATGCAATTCCAAACCCGAAGTCAAGTCAAATTGAACACAGCCTCAAAATTTAAAGATTCTAAAGAAATACATCACTTTTATCATGTTGTATTTGTTGGCCATTATGTACAATTTTGGCCATTATGCACAATATTGTTAAAACTCATTGCTGAAGATTACACGATTTAAAGTAATTGCATATATGATGAGGTAAACTCACCTAAAAAAAAAACATGTATAAATTACAAACAATTATTTACTCTGTAGGCCTATAAAACACGATCGTGTTGACTACTAGGTTTCGGACATTTCAAGATGACGTTCTCTCTTCACCCCAATCCCCCAACACACAAATCTGAGCTTTGCAATTTCTTCTCTAAGATCATTGATACATGTACATGAAGTAATAACAGATGATTCATATTATGGCATAACTATACAGAAGTTTGAAACATAAAATCAATATTTAAGTGATGAATTGCTGCAAACTGTTCGTCAGCCAAAATTCGATAAAGATCCTGGTAGGATCAAAAACCTCAGGCCCTCCTAACCCGAAGCAAAAAAACAAACAAAAACATACATGTAAGTGTGATTTATATAATGGGACCTGCTAATTATTAAACTTCGGACTTGAAGAATCTGAAAGATTCTCGAGACAACAATTCCTCAGAATATGTAGGGCAGGATTTTCACAGACATAACAAAGGTGCTGAGCTTATCAAAACCAGGACTCTTTTCACAGACAGCCCGGAAGTGTGACGACGTGACACTTTATGATAAATGCGTCGCAGGACAAAACAGTTAGTGGTAAAATTTTACACACAAAATCACACAATGGCTATTCCCACAAAGGTCTAAAGCCCATGTCACACAGGGCAGTTTTTACCGGCAACTTAGAGGCAACCAGCTACACCAAATCAAATGAAAAGTTCTGTTAGCACAAAGGTCACTTTCCTGGCAGGTTCTCACTATCACCTATAAGATCATATCAAGATTAAAGATGAATACTATTTCTTCTTGGAAACTGCCTGCAACTGGTTGCCTGTACATTGCCTCATGTGACATTGGCCTAAGATTCCTAAGATTGGCATTATGTATGATCAATCGTGATCATGTATTTGTCTAGTAAACTCTTGCAGAGCATGATTGTGCCTAAATATGTCTTGGCTGTGTAAACTATGAATCATTTATCTCTTGTGCACTTTCGCGGTGAAAGCGCTGGTGGCAATGAAGAGAATGCTTCGAGTTAAAGAATCGTCCACATTCACAGGGAAATGGCATCTCGCTGGTGTAAACCAGCTGAGGTTCCACCAAATTCTTGTCCGGGGTAGACTTCTTCTTCTTCTTCGACCCTGTTAAGGGTGCCCCCGGGGAAACTGAAGATGCTTTCCCGGTCTTTGCCTTCTGGTTGTTTGTTTTGTTGAGGACCTGTTCGTGCTGTTTCTCGTGCTTGGCCAGATCCTCCTCAGAGATGAACAAGCTACCACACCCGCTGATTTTACACTGAAGTATCTTCCGATTTGTGTCTGAGTCACTGAGGCTCGATGCCCTTTCTCTGCTGGGAAATCTAGACGACTTGCTGGGGCTTCCGACAGGAAGGGATGGCCGGCCTGGACTTGCTTGACTGCTGGTACTGACTGCTTGAGGACTGGATCTTTTACTTTCGAAGGTGAGCTGGTAATTAAAGCTTGTTCCTAAAGAAGATGATCGTGGACTTCCGCTTCGGTTTGATGCAGAGAGTCTGACTGGGCTTCCTTCTCCTCTATTCAAGCGACTCCTTGGGCTTGTATTGGCATTGAAAACCTGTCGAACGGGACTCCTAGTCAAAGTGGTTGATTGATCACCAGAGAAGTGGTTAGAACTGGTGGTGTGTTCGGCAGGAACTACCCCTGAATCTGGCCAAGCACTGCCAGCCACTGCAAGTGCGTGCTTCGTTCTCTGGTGATGATCAAGGGCAGTCTTAGTCTTCAACGTCACTTGGCAAAAAACACAAGAAAATTGTGTTTCTTCTGTGTGGCTTCGTTCATGAACGGTCAGTTGGCTGCGATTCTGAAAGATCATGTCACAGTACTGACATCTCAAGGCCATCACAGCTCTTTTCTGCCGTGCCACCTTCACCTTCTTGGCAGCAAGTCTCTGAATGTGAGTATGAGGTATGATCTTCTTGTCATGCACTGTCATATGCTTCTCCAAAAAGCCAAAAGATGAACATATCTTTTTGCATATGTGACACTCCCATATCGGTTTGTTACCAGTGTGGAGTTTCTCGTGATTTACAAGACGTCGGTGAGTACCAAACAACTCAGAGCAGTATTTACAGCGATGGAAGGCTTTGCTCTGAGGACTGGGCGCTTCTACAGCCTGCTCAAGACGTGAGTCCTCCACTGCAGGGTTGCTTGTGTCCATTCCATGCTGATTTTGCAAGTGCTCGTCTAGACCTTTCTTGGTTGGGAACAGCTCTTTGCAAAATCTGCACATAAAGGATGTTGGATGGTGTGCCTTTCTGTGGTAACACAAAGTGACTCGGTGGCTGAATGCCATGCCACATTCCTGACAAACAAGTGGCTTTTCCTTTGTGTGGGTCCTTATGTGCTCAACGAGACTGTCCTTCCTCGTAAGTTTTCTTTTGCAGTGGGGGCACTCATACAGCATCTTTGTCTTCTGGGCGGTGCCAATCTTAGAGGGTATCTTCCTGACCTCTCTGACTTTGGGGTTGCTCTTTTTGACTGGTGATTGTGAAAGGTGCGTCATTTTGTGAGACTCAAACTTAGCCTTGTTGAAGAAACGCTTGTTACAGTGACCACACTGGAACTGTACATGTACCTTGTCCTTGTGAACACATTCCATATGTCTCTTCAAGTGACCCCATCTAACGAAGCCCTTTGAGCAATCTGGACAAGTGAAAGGTTTCTTCTGCTCAAAGGTTGGTTTCACTGGAATCATTCTAGTCAGTGGAAAGCCGTACGACTCATGTTTAAACTGATGGTGCTCCATCAGTTCGTCAGAGTTCAAGAAGACCCGCCTGCAGTATTCACAGTTAAAGACCTCCTTTTTATGCACTTTCTTCCAGTGGTCGACTAAGTGTGATCGTTGTGTGAATTTCTGGGGACACAAAAGGCACCCGAACGGTCTTACTCCACTGTGAATCAGCTTGTGGGTATTTAGATGACTGAACGAGATGAAATTCTTGAGGCAGACTTCGCACCTATACTGCTTTGTGTTGCAGTGGTATTTCGAGCGTTTCGCACCCTTGGTCTTGCTGAGATTTACATACTTCTTGCGGATGGCCATCATGCTATTTGTGGACATATTCTTATCCCGTGCGGGGAGTTTGGACGGGCTGTGGACGTGGCCTTTCTTGTGCTGAATCAGATCTGATCTCGTTGGGAGGACAATGCCACAGGTTCTGCATGTAAACTGATGGCGCCTACGGTGCAGGCCTAGTGATGCCTCAGATGAAAAGGAGACATTGCAGACATCACAGAGGTATCTCTTGGAGCTTTCTGTCGGGGAATTTAAAGTTCCACAACTATCTGATGCAGCCACGGGAGGGGGCATGCTCGGAGAAGCATTCTGTTCAGGTTCTCCCTCAGAGGTTTGGCAGTCTCTGGCCGGGTGCTTTCGCAGATGAATGGTCTGGTGTTTGTTCCGATTGCTCGATGTGCGAAAACATTTGTCACAATACTTACAACTGTACGGTTTCTCTTTGGTGTGTATCCGAAAGTGTACCTTGAGATGGGTCCGGGTCTTGAAACCTTTGGAACAAACATGACATTCAAACAGCCCATTGGAATTTTGCACAGCACTTTTGATAGTGACCGGGCAAGCTGTTGCCTCACTTTTACCACCATTGATAGGGGCAACATGCTGAATTGTATCGTGCTGGTTTGAGCCCAGCTGGCAACACG
Source organism: Astropecten irregularis (assembly GCA_963971285.1). Classification (NCBI taxonomy): domain Eukaryota; kingdom Metazoa; phylum Echinodermata; class Asteroidea; order Paxillosida; family Astropectinidae; genus Astropecten; species Astropecten irregularis. The sequence goes on from OZ020261.1 coordinate 14,264,214, forward strand.
GACAAGCAAAGGGCCTATCGGGCGACCCCTCACCAAGGAGAAACTCATTACCGCACTTCTTGCATAATAATTGCTCTTTCTCTTCGTGGATGTCAGCCTCCTCCTCCCATTTGTCATCAAGAACAGCTTTGCCTTCAGTCTTGATGTCAATCTTTCTGATGTTTACTCTGGCACGGCGGTTCCCCAAGTCTTCAAACACTTCAATGGTGTTCAGCAGCCCACCTGGGCTATCCTCAGTAACTACGGAAGGAATTCAAAAATAACATTCAATGGCTATCAGGATGCAAATTTATCTTGTTGCCAGGCAAAATTGGCATTTGTATTCTTTTCAAGAACCAGAGTGAACCATCAGGATGGACAACTTGATAGGGCAAACCAGAATGAGAATAACAGGTTGAACACTTGTACAAGTTTGAGAGCAACTCATATAAAAGCATGTACCGGGTACACACTTAATAGCATCTATTCTCAGTACCTGTCTTGACAAGAATTTGGACTCACTGTACTTGGACCCAAAACCAAAATCAATGATCTTCACTTGACCCTTGCAGTTTTTATAATTTGGTTTTTATCAAAGAAATTCATGGGCAAAATATCAAGACGGAAACAGTAACAGTCATCTGTGAAAATTTCAGTCCCATACGGTGCCTACTTTTTTAGAAAACAGTGAAAAACAGCCACAGTGTTTTTTAAGTCTTTTCTCTATTATTTTTTATCTTTTAAATGATCAAAAAGATTTTTGGAGATTATCATTTTCTTACCCATCTCCGTGCTCCCTGTGGCTAAGATTTCATTCTCATCCCTGTAATCCAAAGCTCTGTCTGCATATCCACTCATTCCTATGGAAGTATCATGGTGGTCTCCTAACTGGTCTGTAATTACAAGACAAACATAATAGGACTAAAAATTTTTAAATTTTTTTTTTTTTATGGAAGTCGCCCAACACAAGGCACAAAGGCCACTCGAGGTGAGGGCTAAAAAAGAAAGAGAAAGGAAAAGAAAGCGCACAGAATTAGGATAACAGAAACCTATTCACATTGCACTTGAACTTAGACAAATTATATACAGCAGGGAAACAGGATGCAGGTAAGGAGTTCCAGAGTGAAGCAGTACGTGGAAAGAAACTCATAGCATACACCTTGGACCTGCATTTGGGAGTCACGACTGTATGAGGATGGGATTTAACTGAGAGACGAGTGGTTCGTTGTGAGGGACAGTCAACAGGGAGGACCAACGAAAGACCATTGGAACACATGCCGTGATAGTATTCATGCCAGGACTTTCGCACAAAAATCTCTTTGAAGTCAAGAAGTTTTCCAAAACGTGTTTTTGAACATTTTACAGTATACTGTGCACAAGTTGTACAAATTTCCATTGTAGTTTATTCGATCGTTTTGTCTTCTTTCTTTTTTTAATTCCTTTAAAATGTATTCTTCTGCAATTTTCAAGAGTTTTCAGGACTTGTTTTTTTAAGGAAATTATAATATCATATTTTGGTTGTTTTTTTGTCAGAGAAATGCAGATTCATGGAAAAAATATCAAGGAAGTTAAATAGACAGTCATCTGTGAAATATGCAGTTCCATACGGTGCCCACTTCTTGAGGAAACAAACAAAAAAACCTATGGCATCTGTATCACCATTATGCGCTACATGAAAAAGTATTACATTTATAGGCCTACTAGGCCGGGGCGATTAACTCGATTAATCGCAATTACATTCCTGTGTCGATTACTCGATTAGTAAATTCTGAACTACTTGATTAATCGTGCCAGCGCGATTTGTGCCTTCGAGTTGCGATTAATTCCATGAGTTACTACTATTCTCAGTCGATCAATAGCCATGCCGTGTGTGTTGCATGGACCAGCTGCATAGACTTGATGAGAAGTCGTTAGACGTTCGTGTTTTGTCGATCTGTCCGTCAAAATTAGGGACAGTCATTGTGCATCATACATCGTTCGTATAGTGAGGCAAGGTAATCTTGATTCAATAGGGGTTGAGGGTGTCCTACCAACACGGATAGTGACTGCACTGCACAACACTTTACCATGTTTACAGTCAAAACAGATCTACAGTTTAAGTGTACCGCGTGTCCAGTGCACTATCCGTGTGAGACCAAAACATCTATTGCCGGATACTGACCAGGATCTGAATCTTCTATCATCACGGTGACCTCTCTGTTGGATGTCCAAGCCTCATGGATGGTACGCAAGACTGCAATCCGGGACTTGAACTTTCCTGTGGGTCCCTCGATGAGTCCCACTAGTTGCGTGATCAGCTGAGAGGCAATAGTGAACATGGAAGTGCCTGTCTCGGGTGATAGAGGACAGGCATCCAACCTCGACTGACCCGGTGACTCAGTCATGATGAATATTCACAAAGAACTGTACAATGTAGGAACATTACATTCTCATCAGTTGACATTAGCATGATTAGACTAATTTAACTTAAGGTAATTTTATACTTTGGTTCCTGTCAAAGTTATCCAGATTAAATCATGTTCATGGGCAAAAATATTAAGAAAGATACAATAACTGTCATCTGTGAAATTAATTATCAGTCCCATTATATGGTGCCCACTTTTTGAGAACGTAGAGATGTACATGTATATATGCATGGGCCCTGTTTACGGGTCTAATTTCATAGTTTCTTAAATTTTGAATGTGTTCTGGAAGATTTACACTGATTGAGTCATTGACAATAAAATACAAAATAATTAAGTTAATGTGGTTGTTAATAATAATATGGGCCTAGTGTGCTTTAGTCCACAATGATTATTTTCAGACACCCTTAACATAAATTGCCTCAAATATCAAAGCCCTACAGGTCCTCTTTCGGAAAGAATTCCACTGACTGAGTGATGACGGATTGACGGCCATACGGAAAAGGGGTTAGGCCTATTTCCTCCAAAACTCAAAAGTCCAAGCCAGCCATGAGTGACAAGTCTAACTTATTATATGCAAGTCATCATTTTCATGATGAACTTCAATTTCAGGTGTATAACACTGGGGTAGCATATCTGAAAAGTGAGATTTTCGGGGGTTTTTTACCTAGTACTAGTAGGCCTAGTACAATGATACACTTCCATGACTTCGAATGCAGTGGTAGCCATTTGTCTCAAAACGCCCTCTGTCGGTCCCATCCCATGGGTTTGTGTAACGCTATAACTTCTTAGGCCTAAACAAACAACAGAGTTCAACTTGTGATTGCCGTCAGTGGAATTCTTCCCGTTAGCCACGTCTGAAAATAATCCTTTGTGGACTAAAATATACTAACCTCAAAGTTAATGTGACTCACCATGAACATTTTGATAGCTAAAGATTACAAAAAAAACTTGAGGCTACTTACAATTTTTTGACGTACACTTTTTGACTCGGTTTTTGTTGGCACACAATGACCATGAATTATACATGGCACGTGCATTATGGTTGAGTGTGTTTAGCTATGGCACGCCAAATACCAAATAACTCGATAAACACTATTTATCAGCGATAAACACGGTTTTTCTTTCGATAAACACCGTTTGTGACACGAAAAACGCGAAAAAATATGTTTAACACTCGAGAACCAAAGTTTGTCTCGATTAAGACTGTTTATCACCGATAAACAATTTTATTAAAATATTGGACATTTGGCTTGCCATAGTAACCTCACCTGTGAGGCAGTCTTGGTTCACGACGTTACTGGAACGTACGAACCGATTCCCCTCTCTTACGTGACCCGCACGCACGTACACGTGTACGTAAAGAGTAGACCTCTTAATAGTGATAGCTCCGTACGTACGTGTGTGCGGATCACCTGTATGTACATAATGTACGTGCGTGCCTGTCAGTGCGATTCGAGTATCCACACCAATAACGTCGTGAATCGAGACTACTATTGAGGGCGTTTTTTAATTCTGCGCGCGTACACGGCCGAATTTTAAACCACACGACCGACCCAGTAAAATATGGGGCAGTGAGCTCCCTGTTTTCATACTTTACAACCGTCCAAGCTTCCATCACTATTTCTCAGTCCAACCCTGTCATTCCGTCTTAACCAAATTTCCTTTCCCCCACTTTTTCCTTTCCCCTTTTTTCCACCCTCCCCTTTTCCTCTTAATTAATCTAGCACCTTTATATTTTTCAGGGGTGTGATTAACTTTTCAGGAAAAATGCTGCAGGTATTTTAAAGAAAATCCTGAAAATAATGTGAAATTGGACTAAACCACAAAATCGGGCTGAAAATTGATAAAATTGCGGAGATTTTGGTTACAAAAAAATTCTCAAATCAGGGAAAATCCTGAAAAATCACACCCCTGATTTTTTGTCGATAGGAAGCTTCCCCATTTAATTAATTCTAATTGGAAACAAATATTATTTGTGCACGTCTCTTGAAATTATTACTATTATTTCTTATTTCTTTCATAGAGATCTTTGAAGATCTGCTTAATTTCATGTATTCCAGAATGCAAATAGCCATGTTCCTTACATGGTATATACAGTATTCAAGGCAGTACATTATGAACTGTTGGGTTACAACAGATTGAGGAATAACAAAGTTGATAATTGGGAGTACATGTAATGACATTTGCATTTGTACACCGCGAGTGGAGAGTAGGACATATTCCCCAATAATTAAGCTATAGCATGTTGGAGTTGATGTCTTCTTCACCAAGAACAAGAAAATGTGAACATGCCATGATTTATATTTCAAAACAAGATGAGCTTTAATGTACAACAAAAACAAGAAAAGTCTACATTACATACAATCAACATTATGGTGCATGCTACTCAGCTTTTGGAGTTTTGGATATAGATTCGTTTCGAAAAGAAGGAGAAATTAACATTAAAACATTTGGATTCTCAATATTTTCATACAATTGGCCATTCTTCTATTTTAATGCGAGGGTGACGTGGGGAAAAAGTACTATTCATTCATTTTCAAAGGACACTATGGGCCTTTACAAAACTAGGCTTGAGGCTAGGCTTGGGACCTATTTCACTACTGCCATTTGAGGCCCACAAAATGAAACGAAGGGATTGGGCCACATGATGAAGCTGGGGAAAGGCTCCAGCTTCGCCGTGTATCTCAAGCCCTTCATTTCATTTACGACACAAAATGGCAGTAGAAAAACAAATGCCAAGCCTAGCCTCAAGCCCCATTTCGTAAAGGTCATAATGATTCAAGTTTTGCTTTTGATATAAAACACACTCCAGATATAGCCATGTGTAAGCTTTCAATATTACCTTTATGAATCATACTACCAGTGTTGTAGAAGTCTTCAGACCTGGGGGGGGGGGGATCCTATAGCTGGTGTCCCAACCCCCCTACACCAAAAGGAAGGTTTAAATGGGAGTTTGAATACATGTAATGGTTATTATTATGCACTTTGAATGAACAAGGAGCAACATACACTTGACATGTAATACAATGATGCATGTTATTCGCCATTACATTAAGATTAAAAAAAAAAAAAAATCATATTTATTATTATTATTAGGAGATAGCCAGTTTGTACTAATGATGCATTACAGAATAAAAACATAATACAGTATACAGGAGTAAAATGGGTCACTAAATGTAGTCCCCATGGAGACCGTATTCCTACGCCCCTATAGTGTGCACAAACCTGTCCCTCAGACGAAACAAGACAAAATGGTCTCTTTACAACCAAAAAGGTTATACCGGTAGTCCACATCCGCAAGGCTGATAATTAATTCCCATGGTGTGGAGAAACTGGTTCCCTCCACTGAAGGTCTAGTCTTTTCACAGAGTAAAAGGGAAGGAGTTCCTAGTTCACAATTAAGGCCATTAATGCATCCATCTCTTTCTTTGTGAGGTGGAGAAACAAGTTCCTTCGTCTCAAACAAAACAGGCCATCTCTTCACAATGTAGAACTGGAAGTACTTCCCTGGAGGCCACAGCAAGGCAGTTTTTAATACTAAACGCCGTAGAAATGGAGGGATACCCTAGTCAATGACACCACTATTGATGGGTGTACAAGGATGAAGGTTTACGTGTAGCTAGTCTCCTTCAGATGCACAATCGCTGGCTTGAAGTATGTACCCCATACTAATACTAGACACTTCAACAGCCACACCCCTCCGCTGAGGTTTACTCCTTCAGTCTTTGCCTTACTCATGTCGTTTCCTTCTGAGCTAGACTCCTCTAACCAGTAACGTCTTCTGGAGGACGTGGGCGTCAGCCGGCTCAATTCGCTTATAGTAATGCTCCTTGGTCTCGATGATTTCAAAGTTGAATTTCTTGTAGAATTCAATTGCTGATTCATTATTGATTTGAACGTGTCTGGGGAATAATTACAGAGAGAAGACATTATTATTAGTACAGTTTGGTTTCCTTCACTGATCAACAAGCCAAACAAATAGAAGAAGTTTGCAGGTGCTGTGGCCTAGTGTTCTGGCATACCATACCAAGCCTTGAATTTAACGAAGGCCACGGAGGCCATGGCCTTCTTTGCCCTGGTTCTTGGCCTTCATGCCCCCTTCAAATATTTCCATAGACATTATGATTTTCCAATGGATGTGCCCCTTGCAAATTTGCAATGGAAAAGTGGCCTTGCCCCTTTCAGAACCAAATTCAAGGCCTGCCATGCTCAAGATCTTGTGGTCAATCTACAGTTTGTGGCTCCGAATCCAGCCATGTGCTAGTGGTGCTTGCTTCCTTGAGCAAGACACTTTGTAACATATTGCTCCTCTTCACCCAGGTGTAAATGGGTACCTACGAGGGTAGAGATGGCTGTGTGTTTTATTAGCCCTTGTGCGCTTTGAACACAGCCAGGGGCTGTATACTCCCCAGGGAGTTTTCAATGTCTTATTAAAAAAAATCCCCCTCCAAACAATTTTTCTTTGTTCGCTTTTCAATTACTTCAAAATTAATCCGGTCATTTTCACTTGTGGTTATTTGATGATCTTATTTAAAACAGTGTAGTTTATTTGAAAAATCTGCAGCCAAAAAAAGAAGCCAAAGCAGTCGTTTACAAACAAACAAACAAACAAACAAAATGAAACAAACAGAAATACGGACGAAACAAGCCTCACATGAAGGAAAGGTATAAGCTCTGTATGGGATCACTTGGACAATTTCTTTCCAGTGGTGAAAAGAAAACCTGTCTCTTCTGGTACTTACAGGTAGATGTTGCTGATGTTACCATCCTTAGCGCAGTAGTCCAATACATGCTTCAGCATTACTGTGCCTATATGACCAACCAAAAGAATACAAAGTTATTCATTTCAGGCAAAAACCAAGCTTGAAATATTCCTAGTTTGGTAGACAATGATGTATTATTGAACCCTAACCCTCTGACCACACAAGACAAGAGCTGCTTACCACACACTACCACAATTTCCACAGGGGGACTGGATCATTAACCATTCATTACCACACAAGTGCACAACAACTGCACACTGTGATGTAGCCTATAGCGGCGATGTCAAAGGAAAAACTATGTGCGATAAATTATGCTGACGCCAACTCATACAGTTTTATTGCAGCTTTGTGACTTGTCTCATCTCGTGACAATTCTTTAGGCATGTTCTTCCTATTTATGCCTGGTCAACAAGATGGATGCACACCTTTCTGAAGAAGTCACTCCAGTCACTCACCCTAACATAATCTCTATCCATATCCCAGCCTTTTTATGGACACTTTTGCAGATGTGATTGTCATCCTCTCATCAGATATTCAAAATAAAAATACAGCTACACGACACGTGACGACGCTTGTCTTTCCATTCAAATGTAAACTGAAACCTAATTGTGCATTCAAAACTCAAAAATCCTCTTATCAAATCGAGGCTTTCGGTTGTGGTTTAAAAAAAAACGTGAGGCGTGAGCTCTGTTTTGAGGAACGAAACTGAGTATGGTGTTTCCAGCTTTTCTGGTGAAGGTTGAGCTGGGATGTTTTGAAGCCAAGGTTTTGAAAATGGCCATGATTGTTCATCTCTGATCCATCAACTCACCGATGCCCAGTCGTCTGTAAGGTGCCAGGCAGCCTAATGTCATGATGTATATTCTTCTTGATCCATCATCAGTTGTGTCTATCCTACAGCAAACAGCTCCTACCACTATGTCATTGAAATAACCTGTGAAAACAGGCAAAGAAAAAAACAAAGAAGATGGTAATTCGTACAAGTAGACCAGTGGTCAATTTCACCAAAATTATCATAACTTTCCATCAATTGTTGGACTTATGATGCATTGCAGCCCTACATAGGGTATTGTGGGTTATCCTTCATAACTCGAGTCAATTGTACTTTTAAATTCGTAAAGCTTTGTGAAATCGACCGCAGATCTGGAATCACTGACCATAAATAGAAACTGTATTTGTAGTTTCATTAATATTGTAAAATCAGTAAAATGCCAATTACAACAGATATTTGACATAATAAAAAACAATTAAGTTATTGAAAAAAAAAAAAAAAATTGGCTATAGCAGGATTCAAACCAGTGACCTAACTGACTATTACGGACACCAACATAGCTCAGTTGGTAAGAGCGGCGGTACGGTATTCTGGTAGGGCGGTCGGTGGTTCAAATCCTGCTCCAGTCAATTTTTTGTTCCCTTTTTCTCAGTTCTGTCCGAAGACATCTTGATGAATTTGTCGTTGGGGTGAGGTGCTTACATAATTTAGCCAGTTCCCCTACATCCAGCACATCTTTGTAGAATTTGTCATTGTAGGAGACAGGGAACACTACAGAGTTAAGTATCTTTAGCTGCTTGATGTTGTGGGGTGTGATTGAACCCAGCTCAATTCTTCCTCTGCAACAAAATTTGAGAAAAGAAATAAATTATACAAAGACTTAAAATCAATGCAGTCAGAATCCCTTGTGGTTATATTTCCACAATGTAACTTCATCACCGACATTAGGTGAGTTACTATGCAAAAGTGGTTTTTATGGTGATTGTGACCATCAATTCATAACTTGTTCAGTTGTTGAAGGCAATAAAAACCACTTTGGTAAAGTAACTCATCTAGTATAGTAACGTTAATGGTGCAAAGGGTAATATGACTCAAGTCAAAGGTGGTTTTCAGGTTTTGAGGGAATTATGGGATAAAACTGTATTGTTTATGTAATAAAGAACCGGAAGATGTGACATTTCAGATGCAGCGAGTGCTGGAGCAATTGCACAATATTGCCGCGCAAAAATACCCCCTAAAATTCAATGGCTACGGCATGAGTTCGAGCAAATGAATCACGTATGGCGAGAAAGAGTTCTACCTTGTGCAAACTAACTAGGCCCATGTTACAGCGTTTTTGAGAACGAACCATCCCTATGATTGAACCACGCACAGTGAATGGGGAAGGTTGGAAAAAATTCTAAGTCTGATGTGGCTACGTACGCGGATATGAGGATACGCAGTGAAGCTGTTACACTTATTTGTTACAACTTACAGGCCTTATTAATGTGTCTGCGTAGCGGCTACCAGGTGGGAGAGGCGAGTGGCAGGGTATTCTGCAATAGCGTTCCGCACTAGTGACGTCACACCATGCATGCACGCGCATACATACCTATATAGGCCTACCCCAACTCACCACACGTTTGCATGGCCGGTTGCAATGTTTGTCTGAGGTTCGGTGCCATTTTTAGCGCAAGTGCGGAGAGTGCTTAGTATTGTGCCCGAGTGCTTAGCCTTAGGCTCTAGTCTTAGCAGAGTTAGAGGGGCAGAGTGGACTAATAAATTATAATAATGCACACGAATGCCATTAAAATATGCATACAGCACACAGTCATGGTTTTGCTATTTGGTATGTATGTTGCAACGAATCTTCGAATCGTCGGATTTGCAAATCCGGTGCGACAAAACTAGGAATCCCAGTTTCGTTGATGGATTTTCAAATCCGTTGTTGTGTTCAGAGATTTTCGTGGTCAGGTTAAAAAGGCATTATTTCCAGTATATTGGTTTATTTAGTTGTTGTTTATTAGATTTGTGGCAAAAAACAACAACTTGGGTTTAATAATTTCGATGGACAGCGAGGCTAAAATTTTAAAAACATGTCGCCCACGGCCTACGTTCACGTCTGTTCACGTTCATTCTGCTACTGCTAGCACCATCTTTTAATAGGCCGGGTCCCAGTCAAACTGTGAGGTTTGGGGTACCGGTCATTGAGTTAAATATTTGTTTTTAAATCTATGGGCACTTGTCATGGTGCACGTCCTGCAGCATGCACTGCACGCTGCACTAAGTTGGTCTAAACTTCTCGCTGCCGCCGATCCGAGATCGAATGGTCTTATATAGTTTTTGTCTAGTCCACGAGTCCACTTAACAGATTTGCAAATTCGGTACCGAAATTAGGAATCGGATGATAGAGGGCGTTTATGATCTAGTTTCGTCAAATTCGTAGATTCGTTGCAACATGTACACACACAGGCTACAGCGTACAGCAAAGCCATCACTCAGTTGACAAGACATGTCTGAAAATGTTACTCTTGCTTTTTTTAATTTAACGTTAGAACTTGCTTACAGCGTCATGGTTTAATAGTCACTATCCTTCTGATGCTTCACAAATCATCTGTGTTCTGATCCAAGAAGCCACTGCGATGATTTTCGGTCTCAGTCAGATGCTATTTTGGCCAGAAATTTCCCGGGAAATTCTCTACTGCCGTGCTGAGTGCATGTGCGCGGAAACTGGTATCCTGTCCTATCGAGTAGATTTGAGTCACGTACAGAATTTACTCATCGTTTTTTACAGACAACAGTCAGGTTCCTTCAGTACTATATCATAACACCACACTAGGACAGGGTACCAGATTATTTGGGCGCCCATGGTGTTGCTATTAGTAGCCCAAATGAACTTGATCCTGTGCGCTATCGAATAGTCAATTGGGCTCCTTGGGTTGTTTTGCGCTAAACGTAAATGCAGTGTGATCAGCATCACATGATTTAGTTCTGTGCATAAAACGGTATCCATAAAACCAACCCACAAATACCGGAACGAAATCGCAAAGGTAGGTATATATTCACGAAAATACAATTTTTTGGTAAGTATTTAAACGATTGAATTTTTTTGTGGAATGTGAGGGGTTAGTGTGACATTTTGCGTTTGCTTGAATGCCAGGAAAATGTGAAATTGTCTTAGAAAAAGCTAATTAAAACGAGATTAATTAGCCTAAAGTAGCCTAGCCTAGTTATTTTTAGTTGCGATGATCGTAACCATTGAGTCCCCATGTCAGAGGCCGGGTTACGATCATCACAAGTTAGTAATTTTGCACACCACAGTTTAGCCTTACGTTACGTTAGAAATTGGAATTAGTGTTACACTTACAACAGGGCTAATTTATCTGTTTTTAATTGCTGTAGCTTAGGCCGTGTCCGAAACGGGCTTCCAGAGCTACTGCTAGAGGTCTATTGTCTTGATGTCTCCGCGTAGGCCTATTTCCAAATCCAATGGAGCGAAGACCTAGACCTAGCTCTAGACAACAGATTCGTATGCAGCCATAGTCTCATGAGGCCGAGGCCAGTGTTATTAAATCAACCAGGCAGAATTTCATGGAATCCGTTAGGCGTTACCGACCGTCACGGCGTAAGCAAACATTCTCCGCTTACGGTAGCAGACATTTTTTGCCTAATTTTACGGGCCACGTATTTCACAGCAGAGTTCTCGTTCTCGCAAGGCGCTACGGCTACGCTAAGCAATGATTTTCTGCAGAAGTCAGAATGGACATGACAAAATCAAGGTTAGCCTAGAAATTCTCCGCTAACCGATTAAGCACCGAAAGTCTTGCTTGCGGATTCCTTAAAATAGATTTCACGCGGCAAAATATGCTGTTACAACGGAGTCCATGAAATAGACCGATCCAGTAAGCCCCTCCCACTGCACACGTGGGCAATGAACACGTTTTCCTCTCCAATGCTTCTCTGCATGTTCCTGTCGCGCGTACGTACGCGCACCTACATTTGTCGGACCTTTAGTTAGCGCATGTCGGACATAAACCACGACTGTGATTGGTCAGAAACAAATGGGGCGGGGCTTAATGGATCGGTCTATTGGGTATAAACCTCACTGCAGTGCAGAACTGAGGTGGTCGTAGGTCGCTATAAAATATAATTTATCTGAGTACTGGGTAAGTGGACTTTGTTGTGTGAAATTGATGGCTAGATAATAGTATGTATCACCTGGCATTCAAATTCAGTAATTGTGAGAAATCAGTCAGGTAAAACTAAAGAATCATAACTGAGTTAGTCCTAATTAATAATTAATAGGACTAGTTAGGCTGATTGTTTAATAATTAATATCAAAAAGGAAAAGGTAGGGGTTATTATACAATATACATCATGCTATACATGCTCATACATGAATATGTATGTAATCAGGATTGGTACATTGCATTGGTTCACCAGTATAAGAGAAGAGAAGAGAATTATACACATTACTGATTCCAAACTCTCATAAACACTTAAAAACAGGGCGCAAATTCATGGAATTTGTTACTAAGCAAACATTCTCTGCTTACGATAGTAGACTTTTTGCTTACACTTTAATTCCATATTTCATGGGAGAAATTTCTTTCTCGCAATGCTATTAATTAAGCAAGGAGTTTCTGCAGATTCATATGACAGCACGTTATCAGAAAATAGTCATGGTTAACCTAGAAATTCTTTGTAATCGAAAGTCTTGCTTAAGGATTTTGTGGTAGGTGCAGAGAGTTAGGGTTAATATCTAGTCCCCCTGTGGAGACTGTGGTATTTTGTGGTAAGCAGCTCTTGTCTTGTGTGGTAGGAGCAGAGGGTTAGGGTTAATATCCAGTCCCCCTGTGGAGACTGTGGTAATGTGTGGTAAGCAGCTCTTGTCATGTGTGGTAAGTGCAGAGGGTTAGGGTAAATATCCAGTCCCCCCTGTGGAGACTGTGGTAGTGCGTGGTAAGCAGCTCTTGTCTTGTGTGGTAAGTGCAGAGGGTAAGGGTAGAAGATATTATGAATTGACTAATACTGTTGATGTTCTTTTTTCTCTGTAGTTTTCCCGGTGAGAAGGATTCTGCGGTTAAACCATGTCGCAGTTTAATAAGCTTCCTAAGATCCGAGATGCAGATAGCGATAGCAAGTTTGGCTATGTGCATGCCGTCTCAGGGCCTGGTAAGGATGAGGAATTTATGTATTTTTTACCTGCACCATCATTCTTCTGAATCCCTCATACCTCACACTAACTATGTCCGCTAGAAAGTCAGGCTTTTGTTTGGCGGAATTCAACCATTGTGTGCCCGCATCTTTATTCAGTGCTCAAATGCTCAAAGGACACAACAGCGTGTGCCACACAAAACATGTAGCATGACTGAAGTAGTGTTGTTTCCCTGTCTCCAATAGTGGTTACTGCCGAGAAAATGGCCGGGGCTGCCATGTACGAGCTTGTACGTGTCGGCCACAGCGAGCTTGTCGGTGAGATCATCCGATTGGAAGGAGACTTTGCTACCATCCAAGTTTACGAGGAAACCTGTATCCTTTTGCTCAGCAGGAAATTGTTCCAGTTTACTTTATGGGCCTCTTCTGACAAGGAAGGTTGACCTTTGTTCAAGTTAATACGTAAGAGACTGAAATATCTAAGTGAACATTTGAAGGAATAGTTTGGCTGTGATCAGGTGCAATGACCAGGGGCAACAAGGCAATGACCAGGGGCACCAAGGCAATGACCAGGTGCACCAATGAAGTGTACTGGTCAAGGTTTTTTAATCCATCTCGGGCCTTCATTTTAATAAAAATGAGGGGAGCTGCAAATCGCTCTCCTTAAATCAACGTAGAGAATTTAGGAGAGTATTTGCTCTCACTAACAAAAATCAAGTTTGAGGTGCAAATTCAAATCCTTAAATCAACATAGGGCCTACTCATACTAATGAATAAAGATTGAGAGCAGTTTGCTCTTGCTAAACCAAGTTTCCGCATGTGTCTAGGGATGTTGGAAAAAGAGAACATGCAAAATGTTGTTTGTCCTGTTGAAAAATTTTTTGCAAAGGGTAAATGTTGGCTGGAAAAATGTATGTGATGTTTTGAAAAAGGGCAGCTCTCCTTGTTAAGGAGCTCTTTTTTCACTCTCCTTGGAAAACATGAAGGAGAGCAGAGGAGAGTGATCACTCTAAAATGTTAATTTCCTGTTTGAAATGTTCCTTAGCAAGGTCTTTTACTCACAGCTGGCGTTAGCGTTGGGGATCCTGTCTTACGGACTGGTAAGCCCCTCTCAGTGGAGATAGGTCCTGGAATCTTGGGCTCCATTTTTGACGGCATCCAGAGACCTCTAAGAGTGAGTTTGAAGCTTTTCTATAGAAAGATTAACCCTAACCCTAACCTACCTCTGTACCTCCATACCACAACATAGCAATAGGATGGGAGGTAGGCTTTATAGTTTTTTATTTGGAGGTATGGTTGTTGCTACATGTAGGTTCAAATCTTTCGGAGATAGAACATTTTCTATAGCTGGCCCCAAACTGTGGAACTCTGTCCCCATCAACATCAGGAATTCTCCCTCTGTCACTGTTTTTAGGAAACGGCTTAAATCATATTTGTTCCCATAACCCCTGTCCTTGTCTTGCTGTTTGTCTATACTTTCTGTACAGCGCTTTGATCTCCTGTAAAGGCGCTTTATAAATACCAGTTATTATTTTTATTATTCATGTGCCTCCCAAAATACCTCCCAAAATGTGTGTTTCGCAAGAATTTTGATTTGTCTCAGGAGAAATAGCAGTGTGTTTGAGATGTTTCTTGTAGTTAGCAGGGCCTGGGGTCGATTTCACAAAGCCCTACGATTGATTGTTAAGATGGATAACCTGTCGTAATATATGTATCCTATGTAGTATGTAGGGCTGCAATACATCATCAATCGTACGATTGATATTAAGTTATGATGAGTTTGGTGAAATCAACCCCTGGAGTTTCATTGCAATTAAGATCTGTTTCGAAGGCTCAAAGACTCTTGGTTTTTTTTATCACTTTCTTCCTAGGACATCAATGAACTGACCCAGAGTATCTATATTCCTCGTGGAATTAATGTTGCAGCTCTGAATCGCTCGCTACAGTGGGATTTTCAGCCCTACCAGGGGATCAGGGTAAGTCAGCCTCAGTCAATCATCTTCAATTATAGTCAACTATCGACAGATTTGTCTTCATAGAAAGTACAAGTGGCCACTATTTCACAATATTTTTTATCCCTGATGAAAGATTCAATGTTACGGCTCTTCAGAGTTGAAAGCAAAATTTGAAAATAAAAATTATCAAAAATATTGCCACAAACAACTGAAAATTCTTTGTATATTATGAAATGAGATATAAGTACAGACCACTGCATCAGTTACATTGTTTCTATTTTCTCCCCCTACGAAATCAGAAAACAGTTTTAATTATTTCTATTTAAAATCAAATTGCATTATTCAGTGAAGTTTCTGATTTGTGCGTTTATTTGCAGGTTGGTAGTCATATAACTGGAGGGGATTTCTATGGTATTGTCCATGAGAACTCCCTTATAGAGCACAGGCTGATGCTCCCACCCAAGTGTCGGGGAACAGTCAAGTGGATTGCTCCCACCGGCAGCTATAACATCACTGTAAGTTATCAAATTTGTTAATTTTCTCTGTTGTCGACCCAACCACTACCCATTGATACCCAATTTCCATCCAACCTTGCCTTAAGTCCATCCGGTTATGCCTAGGCTGGTTCCACCCACCCACACCCAAGCTCTATCTAGCCAGATACCCAGGCTCCATTAACCCATTAACACCTTAGCTTCACCTATCAACACCTTGGCTCCAAGTAACCAGATATTCAAGCTGCACTTAGCCAGATGCTCAAGCTTCACCCATCAACACCTTAGATCCATGTTGCCACGTACTCAAGCTCCATCTAGCCAGATACTCAAGCTACACTTATCGGGATACTTGACCTCAACCCACCCTCACTCAGCCCCACCCTTCTAGCCATTCTTAAGCTCCACCCATCCCGATCCTCAATCTCACCACTCCAGATAGCAAAGTTCCACCTGGCCAGCCTCAAGCTGTTAATTTTTACTATTGATTAAATCTCTTTAGGACGTGATCTTGGAGACAGAGTTTGATGGTGAAGTCACTAAGCATTGCATGTTGCAAGTCTGGCCAGTACGACAGATGAGACCAGTCTCTGAGAAGCTCCCTGCAAACTATCCTCTCTTGACTGGACAGCGAGTCCTTGATGCTCTCTTTCCGTAAGTAGATGGACGACCTTTCATATGAAAAATAACAAAAAGGCCAATTGCAAGCCATTGCCACAATTTTCAGTTCTCTTTAGGACCTTTGTTGTCTTAAAGGTACCGTCATACTTCTTCTTCTGTCAGAAATCTTCTCAGATTTTCCTATAACTTACAGAGTATTAAGATGGTGATGGTAGAAACATATTGTTATAATTCTTCTGCCTGAAATGTTGTATTTATCAGAAAAGAGTAAAACCAATGAACAAAAAACAATTTAGATCTTTTCTTTCAATTCTTTTTTTTTCATCGGATTGTGTGCGTTCACTCAGTCGTATCTGTGTTCCTGTTGAAATTTCTTCTTTTTTTGGAGTTACACGTACATTCCAAACTGTTGTAGTTTGACTGTGTGAGAGTTGAAGTTGAGGGAGGAGCTAATAGGTAAAGGGTTCATACATTTTGTGGTCATATGACACCTAGATTGATTACGCTCGTTATCCATTCCCTTCCACCTGTAGATGTGTGCAGGGAGGCACCACTGCTATTCCTGGTGCGTTTGGCTGTGGCAAAACCGTCATCTCTCAGTCACTGTCCAAATATTCCAACAGTGATGTCATTGTCTACGTAGGCTGCGGAGAACGAGGTAACGAGATGTCTGAGGTGCTCAGAGACTTCCCTGAGGTGAGTACATTGCCGTATGACGTACGACCCAACTAGATGATCCCCCCACCCCCACTCCCCTTCCCCTAGGTCTGAAGACCTGTCAACGCCACTGTATAAAGTGCTGCAAGCTTGCTCATCAACCGCAATATTGACCTGAAATGTATAATGCTCAGTGTGTAAAGAGCGCCTGATGTTACCACATTAGCAGGATCTTTCTCAAAGATTAATAACATCATCTGTTCAATAGAGATATATCCATGTCTTGATGTTGAAATCAACTATGGTTAATTGTTTTGCTTTCCAGCTTACTGTTGAGATCGGAGGCAAGACAGAATCCATCATGAAGCGAACAAGTCTCGTAGCCAATACTTCCAACATGCCCGTGGCTGCCAGAGAGGCTTCTATTTACACTGGTATGTAGGCCATTCCATTCTACAACCGGCCGCTGTGGCCTTTAATTTTCTTAACTATAAGCCATTGATGCTTCTATTCACACTGGTATGTAGGCCATTTAACTCTCCAACCGGCCACTGTGGCCAGTAATTATCTGAACTATATGTTCAACAGCCAGTTAGGCTTCTATTTACACTGGTACGTAGGCCATTTTGTAAACATTCAGTCACCATGAAAAATGCTGGTTTTCAAGGAAATCAAGATTTAGTGTCTTTTTAGCATTTTGAAAGTGTGGTGTAACCGTGAAGGATTCGGAGGGGGCAAGATTTTTTCAGCCGTATTTCTGCTATCCAGATGAACAAAGCGTAAAAAGGTACACGAAACAACGTCTGTAAAGAAGTTTAGGTTTAAGTACCAAATTCAGCCCAAACGCACATCTTTGCAAATCCTATGCTCCCTGTGATAACTGTCTCATTTGATCATCCATTCACCTCCCTCCTCACTTTCCTCTTGCCCCGCCCACCTGACCATCCCACCAATACAGGCATCACATTGGCTGAGTATTTCCGTGATATGGGATACAATGTGTCCATGATGGCGGACTCCACATCCAGATGGGCTGAAGCTTTGAGAGAAATCTCCGGCCGTTTGGCTGAAATGCCAGCTGGTAAGCTCCCCTTGGACCTCTTTTACTTCCTAATACTGTAAGTTTCAGGGATGTGATTGTGTCAGGGTAAAATCCTGATTTCGGGATATTTTGTTTCAAAGGCCTTTTCACACTCCGGGTTGTCATACGTATATAAAAGTGACTGACCGGTTCACACTGCATGAAAGTGATGAACCTGCAGGCTGCTCATGATTTGATTTGTCATGGAATAGAAACAAACCTGTGAAATTTTCAGCTCAATTGATCATTGGAAATAGTAGAAAACATTGAAAACCTGCTACGCGAAATTGTGTGGTAATGGCCGTCTCATTTTTGATCCTGCCAAGATTTAGAAAAAGATATTTTGGGGGGGTTTTACTCTTTTCTGTGTAAATATTGCATTTGAGGCAGAAACATTTCCACAGTAAGGTATGTTTCTACCATTACCATCTTTATACCCTGTAAGTTAAACCTAAATCTGTGAAGATTTCTGTTTTGGTTTGTTACCAATGTTGCATGTGCCTAAAAATCTTTTCTGTCCTGTTGCAGACAGCGGCTACCCAGCCTACCTTGGAGCTCGTCTGGCGTCCTTCTACGAACGAGCCGGCCGTGTGAAATGTCTTGGCAACCCTAGCAGGGAGGGCAGTGTCAGCATCGTAGGAGCGTATGTATCCATCATCCTACCAAACTATCATCAATGTTATAGGGAGACAAACTTTGATACTGGATGGGCACAGCCACTGAAAGGCTAAGGCTGTGTTCGAAACGGACTTCCAGAGCTACGGCTAGGTCTATTGGTGTCTCTGCATATTTCCAATTGAGTGAAGACCTAGACCTAGCTCTAGACAACAGATTCGGATGCAGCCTAAGCTATGTCTGGGATTCATTGCCAGGGGTCTGGGGCTCCTATGATTAACCCTAGCCATGAACTATCAACTTAAGACCCAGCTGTCCTCGATAATAATTTGCACTAACCAACTGACAGTTCGATCTGAGTCCACATTGATCATTTTCAGAATACAGAATCCGGGCTTTATTGATGAAATTTCATGAAATTGGCTCATCATTGTGTTGTGATGTTCATGAGCAGGTTGTACTGCCTTGTACCGAGCTGTCCTTAAAAATTGTTTGCCTTATTTTTAAAAATTTATTTATTAATTTTTAAAACTTATTTTCACGTAGGGTATCTCCACCAGGTGGTGATTTCTCTGACCCGGTAACCACAGCAACCCTAGGCATCGTTCAGGTCTTCTGGGGTCTAGACAAGAAGCTAGCCCAGCGTAAGCATTTCCCATCCATCAACTGGCTCATCAGCTACTCCAAGTACATGAGGGTCTTAGATGACTTCTACGATAAGAACTTCTCTGAGTTTGTGCCACTCAGGACCAAAGTGAGTGCCTGCTTTCTTTTTTCTTCTGAATATAGGAGTAGAACTCCTGACTCAGTTCCATTTTTCAAATGACTATGGGCCTTTACGAAATAAGGCTTGAGGCTAGGCCTGGGATTTATTTTGCTACCGCCATTTTGTGTCCCAAATGAAATGAAGGGCTTGAGATACATGGCGAAGCTAGAGCCTTTCTTCGGCTTCGTCTTGTGACATGCAGCCCAATCCCTTCATTTTGTGGACCTTAAATGTCGGTAGCAAAATAAGTCCCAAGACTAGCCTCAAGCCAGGTTCTGTAAAGGCCCAAAGATTGGTATCTGTCTCCATTGAGTGGCAATAACCTCTGACCTACAATCCTCTCATGAATATGCATGAATAGGTCAAGGAGATTCTCCAGGAGGAGGAAGACTTGTCTGAGATTGTGCAGCTGGTTGGCAAAGCATCCTTAGCTGAGTCCGATAAGATCACCCTAGAGGTTGCCAAGCTCATCAAAGATGACTACCTACAGCAGAACGGCTACACACCTTATGATAGGTAAGTGCAAGCCTGGGGCCTTTCTTAAAGCTCGGCTCCGGCTCTGGCTCTGTCTCCGACTCCGGCTCCGGCTCTGTCTCTGTCTCTGTCTCTGTCTCCGGCTCCGGCTCTGTCTCTGTCTCTGTCTCCGGCTCCTGCTCCGGCTTTGGCTTTAACAGCAGTTCGTTGTTTGCACAGCGTGATAGCCTGTGATGTAAAAGAATGCCTCTGTTCAGTTTCATGTATAATATTTTCTGGTTTGTGATTCTTGCAGGTATTGTCCATTCTACAAGACAGTCGGTATGCTACAGAATATCATCCTGTTCTACGACCTTTCTAGGCATGCTGTAGAGACCACTGCACAGTCTGAGAATAAGATCACCTGGGCTATTATCAGAGAGAATATGGGAGATGTCATGTATCAACTCAGTAGCATGAAGTTCAAGGTATAGAATATCAGCAATGAAGTATACAATACCTCAGAATAACATTGTTGTAATAAACAATAGTACAGAATAGCATCAATAAAGTATTAAGTAGCGAAGAATAACATATATCATTTTGATTTGTTTCTTGGTAAATTGCACAGGATCCAGTCAAGGATGGGGAAGCCAAGATTAAAGCTGATTTCAACGAGCTCGCCGATAACATGCAAACTCAATTCCGAAATTTGGAGGACTAGACTAGACTCAACCTCTATGTCAACATTATATACAATGTCTATAAATCTAAAGTAAATGAAATATTATTATAGTACTGTGTTGTATAATATGGAAATATCATCGTGCTTTGTGGAGTATAATTATCTCAATACTGAAAGTGTAGACCTGCTGATTAACACCTGGGTCCAATTTAATGGAGCTACTAAGCACAAACTATTGCTTAGCAGTTAGCACAAAAATGTCTTGCCCAATGAAACAAACCACCGTTAAAAATTCCATTTGATATTCATGGTCAGCGAACAACAGCCAAAGAACATTCAAATGTGATGCACAACACATGGACATGTGGTTGTTAACCCTGTTTTTATTAAGACAGAAATGTTATGCTTAGCAAATTTTTGTACTAAGCGGTGTTGTGATATTGGTTCCTGGTTCCCATAGTTTAACCTGAGATGCAACTTAATTAGGCAGGCTGTAAGACTGGTGAGAGTAATTACTTTATAAAGCAACGCGTGATATATTTGATATTAAACACAGTACTCAAACTATGTATCTTATAATTGGTGTATATTTTCCACCATGTAGTAGGTCTATCCAAGATGGTCATAGGGTATTCGGGGTAGTTGACTTGTTATTTGACGGCGTTTTGTAATCCCATAGTTTCCCATGCTAGATTGATGGTTTGTGTGTACTGTGGATGTGATGGGGCCTTGGCTGTGTGACAGTTCATGGCTTCTGACTGACACTACAAGTAAAGATAGTTGACCATGAAGAAGACTATAATCATAGGTACCATTGAGTGGCAGAGATGGTAGACTCTGGTAGCTCAGATGGTAGAGTGATGCTGATATGGCAGTTATGTGATTCTGACTGGTAGGCCCCTACTCTTGGCAAAGATAGTTGACTGTTGTGTATAGGCAGGCCCTATCAAAGGGCTTTTCATGATAGAGTGCTCGTATATGGCAGTTACTAGGTTATGCCTTCTACCAGCACCCTGAGCAAAGACAGTGGACTAAAGGTGACCCATCATAGTGGGCTGGATAGCTCAGATGTTAGAGTGCTGGTACATTGTATACAGCAGTTAATGAGTTATGGCTTCTGTCAGTCACTCTGAGCCAAAGATAGTTGTCTTAAAATGCTTCTTCAAAGCTGAGAGGAAAAGTTTAGGACCTGATTTCAGTATTATAATTTTCGGAGCTCAACCCAAATATTTTCCCGACTTACTACTCAATTGTCTACACAATTCCTGTACTCTGTCATATTAACTAACTCGATGTTTACCATTAACCGTATTGTTCTTACTTCAATATTATTTTTAATGTTTATTTATTTCAAGTTGGTGCTTGCCACCCCCTCTTGAAAAGGAAGGTTTTGGTTGAACAGAACAAATAATAGTCAGTATTTGGACATCGTCGCAACTCCACTTGTTGTTTCAGTAGGCCTTCTTCAGCATATCATTACCTGACGTTCCGACAGGAATGAGGCTTTAATTTGTGGCAGATTAAGACATTTTTTGGAAAGGAAACGCTGTTAACAGGCCTATTGGCCTATTTCACCATCTTAATATTTTATTTAATCATCAAATAACCACAAGGGAAAATGACTGAATATAAAGTCATTGAAAACTGAACAAAGAACAATTGACTGGAGCGGGATTCGAAGCGGCGACCTCCTGAATACCATACCGGCGCTCTAACCAACTGAGCTACCCAGCCCTACGTTGGTGGTGAACCCAATGGTCAATTATCTTTGTTCGTGATATCCCAGGAATCACTTTAACGATACTCGCAGCAATGCTGCAACCGGAGAACAGTGCATGGGGGATCACTCAAAGAGGATACGGCTTTTTAATTAATATAATCATCAACATAACCACAAGGGAAACTGACTGAATTTAAAGTCATTGAAAAATTGACTGGAGCATGCATCAATCTCGGGTGGCAGCATCGTTTCCCTTGTGGTTATTTGATAATTATATTAATTAAAAAGCCGTATCCTCTTTGAGTGATCCCCCCATGTGCAGTTCTCATTGACTCAGTTAATTCTTCGGTGTCGATGTTCGGGTTTTCTTTCTTCTTTTTTGGTGGTGAATTGACTCCCATTTTCAGAGTTGGTGGGAATTAGTGCGTATGCATATTTTAGCCCCAAATTGTACTGTGATCGTTTATAATAATAATCAGGTGGACGTTTTTAACTAACGATAATTATATACATGTAGTCTGGTGTACTGTGGATGTCCTGTGTGTTTCTAGGATACTGTGTCGCCATACTGGTTCCCTCATGAATCTTCACCAGGAGGCTCTGGGACCCAGACCAATGTTGAAACCTATACTGTGATAATTACCGTATTTATAATATTTGTCACAAGGGAAGGAACTTTGAAAATCTTTAGTGAAATTTTATTTTCACTTTAATTATACTAAACAAAAACAAGTATGTCAAAAAATGTGTTGTGTTGTGAAACCTACAGAAAAGCGGCTGCAGATCGCATGATGGAGTGGCTTAAGGGTAGACCGTGTAATTCCGACCTTATCCCACCTCTGCCACCATCGTCAGAGAGTAAAGCTGAAGGTTTACAAGTGCATCGTATGTACATATATAGACCGATCCGATATACCATCCGCCTTTACTGCGGTGTCCCCGTCCACCTTTTGTGTGGCAACAAAAGAATTTACGCTCTGCCGCACTCTATACTGCAGGGTGTGTACGTCCCCTTAGGAAGTGACGGGCGGGGACACCGCAGTAAGGGCGGGTTTATATCGTGCCGTCGAATCGGTCTACTGCGAAGAAAACTGCATTGCGAGGAGGTTGGAATTTATGATAAGCAATACGAATTGTGAGGTCGTTTTTGTTATTTGAATTTAAAGACTCGGTTTATCATTTTGTAATTTAGTTCGACAAATTTCAGTATAACGATTAACGTTTTGGAAAATGCATTCCAATAATTTTTATGTAGTAATTGTGGATAATTATTAAAATAATTGATTAAAATGTCGATCATAATTTGTATGGTCAGTTGAAGATAAATGCTAAAGCTGTTAATGTTTAAAGAGAGAAATAAATTATTCTGATGCATATAACAGATAAACGCATCTTCGTGTAATAATATTTTGTATTTATTTCTAACCAGGCCGAATTATATGCTTCACCACGGTTGCTAATTGTGGGACATTGTGAAACAAGTGCATAATGCAATATATATGTCCCGTGTCCCGTGTCATTTCGGATTGATTTTGCTGATTGTTGTTTCCCCGGCTGTTCTTGAGGGTCAAATTATCCTGCTTGAGCTCCTTAATCAGATGGATGGGTTTGATCAAACTGTAAATGTGAAGGTAAGCCTCATGATCTTTCAATTATTAATTAATCAACTGATTAATCAATGATGCAAAGTGACATAGATCTGTTCATTACGCCATAACAATGGAATTTTGTTTTATTGATCTCATTATTATATATTTCAGTTAATTTCAAAATAAAATAAATGAAGGAATAATTAATATATAAAGAGTTCTATTTCTATTTCTAAAAAAGACGGAAGACTGTATCCTTGGAATATAAATTGAAATAAATATTACGTAACACCTGGTCATGATGGGTATCGTTTACTCATTTTATGATCCTAAACCCCGGATTACAGCTTTTCCATTTGTTGTTTAAATGCTTAGAGTTAGGAGGGCCAGACGCGTTTCGATCCTAGCAGGATCTTTATCTAAGGTATATAGCCTTTATTTTATTTCTCTTATGTAGGAATGTATTAAATGTGTCGGTAATGTCAATTTGCCACGGGACTGTTCACACGTCTAGACTCTAGAAGAAGTTACATTTTTAGAATAAAACATCAAAATAAAACAAAATCGAGTTAATTTCATCCGTTCCAAATAGGTTACTAAATTCATAGGCTTGTTGTACCCGTTACAGTTACCTGGATCCTAAAATTATAAAATTCGCCGAAAAGAATGTTGATTTGTTTTCATTCAATAAACTTACTTAGTATACCACACTGGTGTCAATTTCTTTTCATGATTGGGGGATGATTGGTGATTTGGTGTCCTATGCGAGGGAACGAAGCCGCGACCGAGCCGGGGGATGGCTGTGGGAGGGGGATACCCCCTCCCAAACTGAAGACTTTTTAATAAAAACAGAGTCGCATTTTAGAGCATTTAAAAACGATATTCAGAAGAAATAAACAGTATAAATTCACTGCAAAGACTAAAAAAACATCAAGGATCATGTAATATTGCTATACAATAAACTTGAATGATATTCAACCTCGAAATATCCCCCCATCCCCCCGGGATCGACACCCATGAGTATACCACATGAACATAATTATTTTTTATAAAATGTTTTTTTTTTCTTTTTTCCCCCTGATATTTATCCAGGGTACTTATTCACCAAAGGGTGGTCTTCCATAAGGCCCTGACATAGCTTTAAAATGAAAACAGATTACATACAGACATTTACAGGAAAACCAATAAAAATAACAATTAAACCAATTAAAAGGGGAAATAGTAAAAGATAAAACAGTCACGTAAAAATAAAAAGTGCAAACAGGAGAAATTATAGGTAAAACACGTTACGCAATCAGCACTACACCAAAATTAATAAATGTATTAAGATAATTATAAAACAGGGAAAACCTACGGTAAAAGCAAAACAGTGATATAAAGCTGCACCATGGTGTGAAGACTAATTTGACTTCAGCATTATAAAGTGTGCTTACATTTTTCTCAATACGAAAGCATAACAATATTCCATTTTTCCATCGGTTTGTCGAATCTTCATGTACACATTCCTCTTTTTCTGCATCAATTCGCAGCGTTTTTCGGCAGCCAGTCTGTGAATAATGTCGTCCAGTTTGCCCTTTCCACAATAATCATCGTCCAGTATGTTTTCCTCTCGTATGTCAAAAACTATGACACCTCCTACAAGGAAAATAAAAGTAGATTAGTTTGGTTCAGGCGTAGATGATGAAACGAGATCAACCTGTCTTGCTGCATCTACCCTCGAGCAACGCGACCCATCCCCATCTCAGCAAAATAACGATCCATCTGATGCAACCATGTACGTGTCATGCGGACGCCCTACCGGGCGAGTCCTCCTCAGTAGGTTCTCTCACAGAGAGAATTCGCCTGGATCGATCGCAGGGAATCTAGCCACTAGCTGCGATGATCGTATAACCCCGTGCCATATACCTAGGGTTACGGTCCAAGTCCCCATGTCAGACATAGGGTTATAGGTCACAATGTCAGACATAGGGTTACGGTCCCAGTCCCCTTTTCAGACCGGTTACGATCATCGCAACTATCTAGCCACATGACCATACAGTCGCGTATCTGAAGCTCATCGTATATCATGAAGGTAATAGGCAATATGCATAGGCAGGTAACAATGAAACAAGACAGTCAGTCACATAAAATGTCTCTATTTATTATCATGAGAGTTGGTCAGCGGCTATATAGGCCTACTATATTACATTTATTTCCCCGCCAATTAGAGATAAACCGAAGGAGCTGGTATTATGTTAAGGTGATATTAGGACACATTTTTGTTTGGCTGCTAAATTAAGGAGACTGACCAGGTTTGGTGATTCGAAGCAGCTCAGGGAAGCAGTCTGGACGAACGTGGGTATTCCCAAAGGAGGCTGCGATGGACACACCGTCGTATGTACCTTGAAGAAGACACAAAGGTATACAAGGTGTACATTACAATTATGTTGCTATAGTCTGTATTTATATGAACCGAGAAATCCTCGATACAACGTACCTATCCAGACACGGTGCAACCAAATCGATTGCGCATGACCCCCCCCCCCCTTTTTCGGCGTTATATCGCCATACCATTGCGTTAATCCCTATATTATTGCGATATATCGCCGTATTTACTGCGTTAAATTGCCTCCTTTACGGCGTTATATCGCTTTTGTATGTTTAGGCAAATTACAGGCAGACTTGCATGGCAACGCGGAAACTAACGGTGTACGTGACGTACTATGAAAACTAGCGCGCATCTGCTCCACCGGAAATTCCACAGAAGCTTTAACGTGGGGAAATGACTCCCAAAACAGCAAATTTTTACACTAAATCACTTGTATCTTCAGAACGGAAAGTCGTATAAACCTGGGGGTTGCAGATTATGAACATTCATTTTTTGGGCTTTAAGTCCCTATATGTCTCACTGAGAAAAACAGAAAAACCACTGATAATTTTTCTCTCAAAGATCATGGGTATGAGGCAATTCCCTATGGAGCGGGACGAAAAATGGCCGTTTTTAACAGACCTTTGGTTGTTTATCTCAACGTATCTTGAGAACCAAGCGTCGGATCACGCTGGGGGTAGCGGTTTTGGAAAGATGAAAAAATTCCCTTTCCACTCATATAAGAGTCGATTTGATTGGGTAAAAACCCAGTGATCATTTTTTCGTCAAAGTTTTCGTCCAATGACTGGATTTCAGTGTCTCTCCGTGGCGGGTGTACTGGACATTGCCATTGTGTTGCATGTGTTATGCAGATCATGTGGTCACTGGAGCGAACAGTGGAGCTGCCTCACACACATTGATCTTTTGCACGTTTAGGCCTGAAACGAACGTCGAACACGTGCTATCAGGGAAATTAGTCTGGTGCCGTGACCATGGATGAATAGTAACTAGTGTCCCCAAAATGCGACCATACATAGTTCATAGTGTCCTCACAGTGTGGCCACACATCGTTCATAGTGTCCACACAGTGTGGCCACACATCGTTCATAGTGTCCCCAGTGTGACCACACAAAGTTCACAGTGTCCCCACAGTGTGACCACACATAGTCCATAGTGTCCCCACAGTGTGACCACTCATTACCTAGTGGATATGTTAAATTCTGTATATAGGGGACTTGATAAACCCAATCATTATGCGTATCTTGCTGCAATTGACTTCACCAAAGCTTTTGATCTTGTTAATCATAATATTATTATCTATAGAAACTTATCAACCTTGGGGTCAGGCGCTCAATTATTCCAATTGTCTGTAGCTTCCTTTCCAATCGTACCCAAAACACAAAACTTGCTAATGACATCTCCTCTCTTAGAACCATTGATTGCGGCGTTCCGCAAGGAACTAAGTTAGGCCCCATACTATTCCTGGTCCTAATTAACGATGCTGCCATTGGAAGCCATAGACGTTGGAAATACGTGGACGACCTGAGCCTTGGGGATTTAATCAAATATGGTGAAAATTCTCAACTTCAATCCCATCTTGATGATCTTTCAGAATGGTCTAAAGCTAATGATGTTCTCCCCAAACCTGCTAAATGTCAAGTTATGATGATCAATTTCCTTCGACGAGTTATGCCTAACCCAATGTTTACCCTTAATGATATATCACTTAACAAGGTCAATCACATGAAACTTTTGGGAGTCACGATTCAGAGTGATCTTAAATGGGACATTCATGTTGGTGATATTATCTCTAAAGCCTCCAGAAGGTTATTTACTTTGTGTATTCTAAAGAAATATGATGCTCCATTGGATGACTTAGTTTCGGTTTACACGTGCTACATTATACCAGTTTTAGAGTATGCTAGTCCAGTCTGGCACACCTCGATAAATAAACACCTGGCTCAGAGAATTGAAAATGTGCAAAAACGTGCATGTCGTATTATATAGGCCCTCGTCAATACCACAGCTACTCCATTGCCCTGGATGTGTTAGGGATTTCTAGTCTTGAAACTAGGAGGGACACCTTATTGTATAACTTTGGTATGAAACTCTTAATATCCCCCAGATTTAGAAATATGCTTCCACCTCCTAAATTGAGCAACACAACTACCAGAATACTTAGAGACAGCTCCACATCTACATTAATTGTTCCCCAGTGCAAAACTGATAGATACATGAAGTCAAGAATTCCGGTATTAGCCAAACTTTTATAATTCATGACAGTTTTAAATTAATGTGGGTGGGTGAATTTTTGAATGTTTTTTTTGTACGACTTTTATGTGGAACTTAATGTTTACTCATTTGTTTTAATTGGTTTTGCAACTTATAAATTATTTTCTATAATATTTATCAATTTGAA
The DNA here is from genome assembly GCA_963971285.1 of Astropecten irregularis. NCBI lineage: Eukaryota > Metazoa > Echinodermata > Asteroidea > Paxillosida > Astropectinidae > Astropecten > Astropecten irregularis. The sequence continues at coordinate 14,292,671 of OZ020261.1, forward strand.
GTCTTTTTAATGCAACTTTATTTTTAATAGGTTGTAGTCTTCTACACTACATGTGTAGTGTTTTAAAATACCTAAAAAGCTGAACCCAATAACCCGTTAAACGCCCCCCTTCCCCGTTTTAGTGCTCAAAATGTTGCCTCTTTAAAAGAAAGTGTACCTCACATGTTATCAAGAACTCACAGTTTTAGTTTAAAATCTTGAAGCTCACATAACTGGGCACCGACTGTTTCGGTGTAGGCCTATAATCAGAGGGATAATTAAAGGGATCACATTTTAGTCCAGAAATACAACATGCCTCATTTTCTATTTTTCCAAACAACTTCCTCAAATTGTACTTCACAATGTTGTCAAAAACTAGGATTTTTATATTGAAATTCGAAAGATCACATAGAGCGAATATTATTTTTGGTATAGGCCATACCATGGCAAGACAATCTGTGGTCAGGATGATCTCCCAGATTTTAATTAAAAAGATGTGAGATTTTGACAATTTAATTAATAATTAATAATTAATAATTAATAATTAATAATTAATAATTAATAATTAATAATTAATAATTAATAATTAATAATTAATAATTAATAATTAATAATTAATAATTAATAATTAATAATTAATAATTAATAATTAATAATTAATAATTAATAATTAATAATTAATAATTAATAATTAATAATTAATAATTAATAATTAATAATTAATAATTAATAATTAATAATTAATAATTAATAATTAATAATTAATAATTAATAATTAATAATTAATAATTAATAATAATTTATAATTTATAATTTATAATTTATAATTTATAATTTATAATTTATAATTTATAATTTATAATTTATAATTTATAATTTATAATTTATAATTATAATTTATAATTTATAATTAAACGTAGTGACATGCGCTACGGCGATATATCGCACTGGCACAATACAGCGATATAACGCGACAATGCGGCAATAAAACGCAATAATACGGCAATGTAACGCAATGATACGGGGATAAAACGCAATAGTATAGGGATATAACGCAATGGCGATATAAGGCCAAAAAAGGGGGGTCATGCGCAATCGATTTGGCTGAAACGAGCTACCGTAGTGTGACGATTTTGCGATGAGAAAACTCAATTCACTGTCCACACTATCAGGGGCCAATTTCATAGAGCTGCTTAAGCATAAAATTTGCTTAAAAGTAGTATCATACTTTGGTTTTTGTCAAAGAAAATACAGATTCATGGGCAAAAAAATATCAGGGGCGATACAGTAATAGTCATCTGTGAAAATCTCAGTCCCATATGCGGTCCCCACTTTTTGAGAAAACAGTGAAACACGGCCACAGTATTTCTTAAGTCTTTTCTCTTTTATTTTTGATCTTTTAAAAGATCAAAACGATTTCAGTCGTTGTTTTACTAATTTTTGGATAAATACACCATTTCACGCGGAAACATTTTAAATTTTCTATCACCACCATCTTCATACCCTGTAAGTTATACGTAAATCTGTGAACATTTCTGTTTTGGTGTCTTACTAAATTATGATACTACCTTCAAGCATGAAAAGTCTTCCTTGATCAAACAGGATTGCCACTCAAATTTTATAATGTGATGTTTACTGCCTTTGACTTGTATTCAGCCATTGTTTGCTGAGCATAACATTCACAAGGAGTTTTGGCTGCCATACTGATTTTTTTTACCAAGGTTTTCGGTGCTTAATCAAATGTTGGTGCTTAAGCAGCTCTATGAAATTGACCCCAGTTCATGGTTACAGACGATACTTGCGCAAGTATTTTCTATCCTCAAACTGAGGCCCATTGAGTGGTACACTGGTAACCGCTTCAATAATAATCCCTCTTCAAAATCAGGTGCATCATTTCCAAGACAAAAAAAAATAACCTTACAGTCTTCAAAAGGTAGGCGACTTGGTCCAAGATGATGACATATGTAGTTGGTGTAAACATTCTTGTTCCTGCTGTAGTTCAGACATTCTTGAGACATATCCAGAGCGTCTAGATGTATGAAGCCGTGTTTCTTGAGCTGAGAATTAAAGGTAATTATCATACTTTGGTTTTTACCAAAGAAATACAGATTCATGGGCAAAAATATCAAGACAGATACAGTGACAGTCATCTGTAAAAAATCTCAGTGCCCACTTTTTGAGAAAACAGCCACAGTATTTCCTAAGTCTTTTCTCTTTTATTTTTGATCTTTTAAAAGATCAATTATAAATATTGTATTAATACATACAAAATGCAATTACAACAGGAATGCATTACTATTTTTCATTTCGTTACACGTTTTTTTTTTATTATATGCTCCTGTCTAAATATATGTTTGTTGGAGAAATCATAATGCCAACGAAACTTTAAACCGTCTTCAGCATTCACTATACAGTTAAATGTACCATTATTTGATGCCGTGTTTATAAGTTTGCTGTTATATTCTGTCAGGGGCCAATTTCATAGAGCTGCTTAAGCACAAAATTTGCTTAAAGGTTCACTGTAATCAAAATTGGGAAGGGGGTGAAATTGCTTTAAAATTATTGCTTAATACATAATTAATGACTTTATAAATTTATGTGTTTATGTAAGTGCTTACTTTTGACAAAAACGTTACAAAATCAGTACATGTATGCCCCGCCCCCCAAAAGGTCCCCCTTGAAACCGATCCACGCAACAAAAGAAAGTGACGTCACATACAGAACTAGTATAGGCTCGCCACACAGTATACTGCGTGCTGTTCTGCATGTGACGAAAGCAAGGTTTTTCGTCGCGAAAAGTGGGGTGCTAAATTATGGACCTAAAATACCTCCGGTTTCTTTATACAGGATTTTTTAGCACAAATAATGATAGACAGGATGAGTTTTATAACAATACGGATGTATTTAACTTCATATGTGTTTTGATTACAGTGAACCTTTAAGCATGAAAACTTCCTTGATCAAACAGAATTACCAACCAAATTTTCCGCGTGAGATGTTTACTGCTTTTGACTTGTATTCGGTCATTGTTTGCTGAGCATAAAATTCACAAGGAGTTTTGCCTGGTATACTGATTTGGTGCTTTATTGACCAAGGTTTTGGGTGCTTAAGCAAATTTTGGTGCTTAAGCAGCTCTATGAAATTGGCCCCAGGATATAACAGCAAACTTAATCCTGGTAGATAGTTTAACTGAAATAGTAAAGTCACATTAGTGAAGTTTGTCTGTTTGCCCTTCGCTTGATTCCATGCTTTGAAGAATATAGTTATTCAGGGTTGAAGTCGGTTCAGATTTGATTTCCCAAGTTTCCGGGATAACTTTTTGTGTCATGTCTGTCTAAAATGCTTCGTTGCACTTGGTGTTTTTGTATGTAATATTATTGTCAATACAAGTAATAAACTGCTGCAAACTGCTCATCAGCCAAAATGACCTGAAATATATCAAATGCTTTAAGTTAGGAGGGCCTGACGCGTTTCGATCCTAGCAGGCTCTTTCTCAAAGGCTATGACAAACTACACGAATATGCAAGTGAAAAAAGCATACATGAATGGATCAGAGGATATGGACAAAGGGATGAAGGGGGTAGTATATTAGAGTCAGGGAATATTATTATGCACCATTCAGACTATAAAAGGTTATAATTAACCCATTGTCACATCATGCAGAGCAATAGAATAACAATATGAGCGACGTATTGAAATTTTTTTTCGACATTCTTTGGAAATTGTCAAACAACAAAATTCAATTGTAAAGGCCAATCTTGCTGTACTAGATCTCTCTGAAACAGCGCCTGAGGAAACCTGCTAGGTTTGTGAATGATTCAGGCTGAGTTATTGGATGAACATAGTAATATTACCATACCTCCTGACCAACCAGACCAGTTCCCGAAGCACAATCTAAGATACGACTGGATCGATCAGATATCCAATATGACATGAGCTCAGCGACACCAACATGGCTGATACAACCAAATGATTGCAAGTCCTATAACACAAAATAATCTCCAAGTTAATTGTGTACATTTTAATGGCATGCAGGCCTACAGACAATGAGATGGATTGTCGTTTGGTTGGTTGGTTGTTAAATTGATTGTCTGTGTTGTATATTGTCTTGTTTTCTGTTTCCGGATAGACCAATGATATTGCAATTTTTTAAAAACTAAATGTGTGTTTTTTAATCAATGTTTCTGATCCACCGTACATTTTTAATGATTTTATGTATACTTGATTTCTTTTTATGCTGAGCGTATCATAATTATCTATTGATGTAATGCCCAAGAATCATTATTATTATTATTATTACTTTTATCTAAATGAGTCGTACACATTTGAATAGTTTGTATTATAATTATACAAATGGGGTATTAGGGAGACACGTTAGCTTCTAAAAGTGGACATGCAGTTAGGTAGACATCGGGACTTAGGGAGAATTTTCGATGTCTCCCTAAGGTACCAGCTATACCTTTTAAAGACATATTTTTACTGTCCATATTTTAATAGAAGACAGAGAATGCTCTCAATAAAAAAATGTCAATTTCAAGTTCATTGGTTTGGAGGATGGTTAGAAATAGGTAAGTAAAGTTTGTGCACGACCCTATGGGAAAGTCTCCCTAAGGTCCCATCCTCGGTTTCCCCCCGTTTAGGGCCTCCCTATTGTGAAAAACCAAATCGTGTACGTACGTATTCACAATGTCATACCAAAACTCACTCACCCGATACAGTATGAATTCACACTCTTTTGAAATGAATGGCAACTGCATGTTTCAGTGTGCCGTCTCAGGTTTCCATAAAACATAATGTCGAGTCATTAGGCCTAAAAAAAAAATTGTTGTGTTGCCCTCAGCGACCGACCGTAAAATGCCAAAACTTTGGGTCGGGATTTTTTTTTTCTCTGAGTCCTAAAGTATAAAAACTCACCATTTTTGACAGAAAATGTAAGATTTAGCAGTAAAAAACGTGTCTCCGCAAAACGACCCAAGACCGTTGATTTATAAGCCCTAGTGACCATACATCCTGTATTTATTCTTAAATGTTTGAAAGTCTGCCAAAAAAAATCCCCCCCTCAAAAAAAAATCGACCGACCGACCCAAAATTTTAATTTTTTCCACAACAATTTGTTTAGGCCTTATTATCATATTTATTGAACTGTATCGGCAGCTACGCCACTAATGTAACTATGCAATCGTGTGTATAGCTTCAGGGCTGTGACGCTGTTCCCGGCAAACGATTGGTAAAGGTCACACAACAGCACTTACACTTTGTCTGATCCAATATGTACATAAAATGATAAACCTGTGAAAATTGAGCTCAATTGATCGAATATATCCGAGTTGCGAGAAAATAGCAAAAACCCGACTCAATTGTTCATAATAAACAAAGAATGGTTTTGATCTTACCCCGATATCAAAACTTTTTTCGGCATTTTAACTGTATTACATGTGTTACATGCAAGTATTATATGTTTTACTCATTTCTGAACGGGACTTCTTAGCAGCCAAAGCGTCGCTTGAAACCAGCAGCACGACATCGCGTTACTTTGATCACCTTTTCCTTATCTGTATCCACCGCGAAGTACAATAACCCTTTCCTTTCTAGCTATTGGTATGTTTCTACCAGCACCATCTTCATACCCTAAAAGTTATAGGTAAAAGTGTGAACATTTAAGTTTGGGTATGTTATCCAATCCTGTACTGTATCTTTAAACAGTGAACTGACCAGTGGCGTCACCAAACTTTTGAGTCGGGGGGGGGGGGGGGGGCACAATGGGGGCACTAGCAATTGTTGGGGGGCACCAAGTTTGAGTGTGATCGCCGTCCAATATATATTTTTTTCACCAACCCAAATCTCAAATGGGGGGGGGGGGCACGTGCTACCTCCCCGTACACGACAGACCGCGCCCTTTAGCTATACGAATGGTGACTGTTGTGTGCTGTGGCGGGAGCTTCAAGTTGCTCGACGGGAATAAACTTCACATCTTCAACTTCACAGTTGTAGATATAGACTAGACTTTGAAGCAGAATATATGTTTGTAACTTGGATTTGAGTGGTAGAAGCTGGTAAGAGCCGTAACAGAGACTTGAGGTAATTCTCGTATGGACCAATGATTAACACTCTAATTCAAACAGTTGTAAAACAAATCCTATTAAAGTTCTACTTACCTTTTCATAGACACCATCTTGTATCCAATCTGCATACATACCGGTCATCATGTCTCGGAATTGCTCATAAGGCAAGGATGACACCTTGTTGCAAATATCCCTTCGTTCCTGGAGACGACGTTCAATATTTTCAAAATCTGCCATTTTTCAATCAGGATGATTCTCGACTCCAAGTTAAGTGCTCGTCACTATGGCCTGGTGTTAACTCGACTGAGGCTATTAACGTTTTACTATTATCATTGCTCATTCACTGCGCGTTAAGGTGGTTGTTATAGCGCCCTCTTTATTCTGATTGTCATTTTTTGGTTTATTAAAATTGTCCAGGCTTTTATTTTATAGCCAATCTCTCTAGATCTTTTGTTTAAAGGTAGTATCACACTTTGGTAAAAAACGGAAATGTTCACAGATTTGCATATAACTTACAGGGTATGAATTGTGCTGGTAGAAACATACCGTTAAAATGTTTCCGTCTGAAATAGTGTATTTATCCAGAAATTAGTAAAAAAAAAACGACCAAAAATCTTGTTGATCTTTTAAAGGATAAAAATTTAATACCGTGGCCGTTTTTAACTGTTTTTCTCAAAAAGCTGGCACCGTATGGGACCGAAATCTGTGAAATTTTCACAGATTACTTTGACTGTATCTTCCTTGATATTTGTGCCCACGAATCTGTATTTCTTTGACAAAAACCAAAGTATATGATGTCACCTTTAAAGATCAAAATATTTTCGATCCTTGTTATGATAATGTCCTTGATAATGATTAAAATGTCGATCATAATTTGTATGGCCAGCTGAAGATAATTGCTAAAGCTGTTAATGTTTAAAGAGAGAAATAAATTATTCTGATGCATATAACAGATAAACGCATCTTCGAGTAATGATATTGTGTATTTATTTCTAATCAGGTCGAATAATGCTTCATCACGATAGCTAATTGTGGGATATCGTGAAACGAGTGCATAATGTAATATGTACGTCCCGTGTCATCTGGTATAAGATTGATTTGTTGATTGTTGTTTCCCCGACTGATCTCGAAGTTCAAAATGAGAATCCTGCTTGAGCTCCTTAATCAGATGGATAGGTTTGATCAAACTGTTAATGTGAAGATGCACAAAGTGGCATAGTCTGTTCATTACGCAACAACAATGGAATTCATGTTATTTTATTGATCTCGTTGGTATAAATTTCAGTCAATTTCAAAATAAAATCGATGAAGGAATAATTCATATTTAAGGATTCCTTTTTCTATTAAAATTAACCCCTGTATCCCTGGAATACAAATTGAAATATTACGTAATACCTGGTCATTATGGGGATCTTTTACTCTTTTTTATGACTGTTCCAAAATGTTTACAGCTTTCCTATTTGTTGTTGAAACTCAGCTTAGAGTTAGTAGGGCCTGGCGCGTTTCCAGTGTTTCGATCCTAGCAGAATCTTTATCGACGGTCGTTTTATAACAACAAGTGCATAGGAATGTTGTAAATGGGTTGGTAATGTCAATTTGCCTTGGGGCTGTTCATAAGTCTAGCTGAAGTTGTCAATATTAGCATAAAGCATCCAAACAAAAGTCCATAAAACATCTTAACAATCATCGAGTTAATTTCATCTGTTCCAAAAAGGTTACTAAATTCATACGCTTCTTGCTATATAGGTTCCATTGTCCTGTACGTATTACGATTATATATTGTCTGTATAATTATTACTATACTATTACCTGGATCCTAAAAATATAAAACTTGCCGAAAAGAATAATCATATTGAATTGTTTTCATTCAATAAGCTTACTAGGTAAACCACATTATATGATCAACGTGTGAATACTTATTTCATGTTGCATAAGGTGTGCTTATATTTTTCTCAATATGAAAGCATAACAATATTCCATTTTTCCATCGGCATGTCGAATCTTCATGTACACATTCCTCTTTTTCTGCATCAATTCGCAGCGTTGTTCTACCGCTAATCTGTGAATAATGTCATCCAGTTTGCCCCTTCCACAGTATTCATCGTCCAGTATGTTTTCCTCTCGTATGTCAAAAACTATGACACCTCCTACAAGGAAAATAAAAGTAGATTAGTTTGATTCAGGCGTAGATGATGAAACGAGATCAGTTTACCCTCGAGAAAGTCGACCCGGCTATCCCCATCTCAGCAAATTAACGATCCATCTGATGCAACCATGTACGTGTAATGCGGACACCCTACCGGGCGAATCCTACCAGTCGTATATCCTCTCAATCCGCCTTGCAGGATCGCTCACAGGAATCTAGCCACTATAGCTGCGATGAGCGTAACCCCATGTCAGACCTAGGGTAACGATCATCGCATCTATCTAGCCACATGACCGTAACGAATCGTATATTCTGAAGCTCACTTTTATGATCATGCAGGTTATATATTATTATATAGGCAATAGGCATGAGGCAATAATGAAACAAGCAGGCACATAAATGTCTATTTTATTATCATGAGTGTTGGTCAGACGTGGCTATTATACTATTACATTTTAGTGCCCGGTAATTAGAGATAAAACGAAAAGCATACGGGAATGAAACTGAAGGAGCTGATAGTTATTACGACGCATTTTGATTGTTAAAGGAGACATGTCAGACTGACCAGGTTTGGTGATTCGAAGCAGCTCAGGGAAGCAGTCTGGACGAACGTGGGTATTCCCAAAGGAGGCTGCGATGGACACACCGTCGTATGTACCTTGAAGAAGACACGAAGTATACAAGGTGTACGTACATTACAATTATGTTGCTATTGTCTGTATTTATATGAACCGAAAAATCCTCGACACAACCTATCCAGACAGTGTGACGATTTTGCAGTGACTCAAGAAAACTCAATTCACTGTCCACACTATCAGGAGCCAATTTCCGAGCTTAAGAATAGAATTTGCTTAAGCATGAACAGTCTTCCTTGATCAAGCAGGATTGTCAACCAAATTTTCATGTGATGTTTACTACTTTTGACTTGTATTGGGCCATTGTTTGCTGAGCAACATTCACAAAGAGTTTTTGGCTAGCATCCTGATGTTTTTTTACCAAGGTTTTCGGTGCTTAATAAAATTTTGGAAATTGGCCCCAGTTCATCTGTATTGACAAGTATTTTCTATCCTCAAACTGAGGCATATTTATATGAGTGGTACACTGGTAACTACTTAAATAATAATCCCTCTTCAAAAACAGGTGCATTTACGAGAAAAAATAACCTTACAGTCTTCAAAAGGTAGGCGACTTGGTCCAAGATGATGACATATGTAGTTGGTGTAAACATTCTTGTTCCTGCTGTAGTTCAGACATTCCTGGGACATATCCAGAGCGTCTAGATGTATGAAGCCGTGTTTCTTGAGCTGCAGATGTATAATATTAACCCAATCAGCCATATTGGTAAAAACAACGAACTCGGACTTAATGCTGGGATTCTTGTAAAATAAACTCCTGTAAAGTTTGTGGTATAAGTGTACCACAGTGCACAGTGTTATCTGTAATATGCAATGAAATTATTGGTAGAATACAATCACATTATTGTAGTATACACTGTATATTCATGATGTTTTTCCTTAGTAGAAACTTGTTTGGTCTTCACGATTGATGTTCATACCTAATGATTTTCTGACATCATTTTCACTTTATGTTAATGACCATGCAAACAAACATTAGCCCTATATGATGCGTTTTGTAAATCATGGACAACTCTCTGCTCGTATGGCAGCGACAGTGCACCTTTAAAGTTATACAGTCACCGCTGACATTACAACTTGAGTTTGCCTAACATTATTTGATTTCGTGTTTACTTCTGCATTCTTTTTACAACAATGCCGTGCATGTTGTCTTTTATGCCGTCTGTCTGCTACCGTGTATTTCAGGGTCTCGGACGTGAACCCATTTATACGAACACATTGCTTGTTTATGTAGTTACATTATAGGCCTATAAAAAGAAAAATTGTTGCGTTGCCATCAGCGACCGACCGTAAAATGCCAAAACTTTGGGTCGGGATTCTTTTTTCTTTTCTTTTTTCTCTGAGTCCTTAAGTATAAAAACTCACCATTTTTGACAGAAAATGTAAGATTTAGCAGTTAAAAAGCGTGTCTCCTCAAAACGACCCAAGACCGTTGATTTATAAGCCCTGGTGACCATACATCCTGTATTAATTATTCTTAAATGTTTGAAAGTCTGCCGAAAACAACCCCCCCCCCCCCCCAAAAAAAAAATCGACCGACCGACCAAAAATTTGCATTTTTCCACTTGAGGGCAACACAACATTTTTTTTTAGGCCTTATGTTGAATTACTTAGTTCAGAATTATCATTATATTGCCGTGTACAGTCAACATAGAGGCATGCCAATTCATCATACAAAGGCAAGTTCAGTATAGCATGAAATTAATCGTCTGGCATTTTCTCGCTATCCCTTATTTTATACAGATTTCAAAGATGAATGCCTTATTTCTTATTGGAGATTGGCTGGCAATGGCTGACTGTAAATTGCCATAGAATGCACTGGCGCAGCATTAATTAATATACAAAATACACAGCAGCAATGCATGAACTATTCACTTCGTTACACGTGATTATAATTTATATGCTTCTGTCTAAATTTGTTTGTTGGAGACATTTCACCCAAATTTTGCCAAGGAAACTTGAAACCGTCTTCAGCATTCACCATACAGTTAATTGTATCATTATTTTTATGATGTGTTTATAAGTTTGCTGTTATATCCTGGTCCATAGTCTAACTGAAATGGTTAACTGGTCACACTCGTGATTATTGGCTGTTTATCCTCCACTTGATTCCATATCAATAACTTGTTCACGGTCAGTAGCATAGACAAGTCCTGTAGCTGGGTCGTACTTCCGTATACGTTATGTGCACAAATACCTACATACATACATACACCGATCCGACAGCACGATATACTGTCCGCCATTACTGCAGTGTCCCCACCTGCCTTTTGTCCGGCAACAAAAAAATTACGCTCCGATCCGCCGGACTCTATACGTCCCATAATTAGGACGTACACCCTGCAGTATGGAGTGCAGCGGAGCGTAAATTCCTTTGTTGCCGAACAAAACACGGGCGGGGACACTGCAGTAATGGCGGGTGTTTTCTACCTCCATGGTCTCACCGTCGGATCGGTGTATAAAATGAAAACCTCGGAGTGAACCCCTCTCCACTTCCCCCACCCGTGATCTACGCCCATGTTCACGGTTGAAGTCTGTTCAAATTTGATTTCCCATATCCGGGTTATGACAAGTGCATTGTGTGTCACTAATGCTTCCACACACTTGGTGTTTTTGTGTAATGTAATATTATTATTGTGAGCGATTCAGAATAAAAGCTTATAACCCACTGTCTCATTGTGCATTGTGCAGAGCAACGGAAAAACGACATGAGCGATTGTTGACATTTCTTTTCGCCTTTTTTTTTTTTTTTTTTTTTTTTTTAGAAATTGTCAAACAGATTTCAATTCATTGGCCATTCTTGCTGTACACCATCTCTCTATGAAACAGTAAAGAAACCTGGCACAGTAATGAGTTTATGGCAGAATGATAAAGGCTGAGAGATTGAACGAACATAGTACTCTCTAAATGCAAAAGAATGAAAAGCTACTCTTTGAAGAGCCATACGAGACAACTCTTTTTGAGTTGTCTTCCGTGACTCTTTTCGAATGAAGTTTGCATCGTTTTGAGTGATTCTTCAAGTTCACTCTGCCCAAGAGTGAAAACCACTCCATAAGAGTAAAATATACCAACCGGTCCTTTTAAAGGTAGTATCATACTTTGGTTTTTGTCAAAGAAATACAGATTCATGGGCAAAAATATCAAGGAAGATACATTTAAAGTAATGTGAAAATTTCAGTCCCATACGGTGCCAACTTTTTTGAGAAAACAGTGAAAAACGGCCACAGTATTTCTTAAGTTTTTTCTCTTTTGAAAGATCAAAAAGATTTTCGGTCGTTGTTTTATTAATTTCTGGATAAATACACCATTTCAGGCGGAAATATTTTAACGGTAGGTTTCTACCAGCATCATCTTCATACCCTGAAAGTTATTATGTAAATCTGTGAACATTTCTGTTTTGGTCTCTTACCAAAGTATGATACAACCTTTAAAGAGCCATATAAAGGACAACTCGCTTCTAAAAGAGTGGTAATTTTCACTCCTTTGCATTTAGAGAGTAGATTCATTACCATACCTCCTGACCAACCAGACCAGTTCCCGAAGCACAATCTAAGATACGACTGGATCGATCAGATATCCAATATGACATGAGCTCAGCGACACCAACATGGCTGATACAACCAAATGATTGCCAGTCCTATAACACAAAACAATCTCCAAGTTAATTATGTAATTTTAAATGGCCAGATGTTAAGGCCTACAGAGACGGGTTGTTATTTGGTTGGTTGGTTTTTAGTTATCTATTTTTATAGTTTTATATCATCTATTGAAATGGCCAAGAATGCATTGTTATTATTATTTTATGTAAATGAGTCGTACAAATTGGAATAGTTTGTATTATAATTATACAAATGGGGTATTGAGGGAGATACGTTAGCTTCTAAAAGTGGACATGCAGTTAGGTAGACATCAGGACTTAGGGAGACTTTTCGATGTCTCCCTAAGGTACCAGCTACCTTTTAAAGACATATTTTTACTGTCCATATTTAGAAGACAGAGAATGAACATAAAAACATGTCAATTTCAAATTCATTGGTTTGGATGATAATTATTTAGAAATAAGTAAAGTTTGTGCACGACCCTATAGTGGGAAAGTATCCCTAAGTACCCATCCTCGGTTTCCCCCTGTTTAGGCCCCCTATTGTGAAAAACCAAATCGTGTATTCGTGTATGTATACAGTATACACGTGGGATGATAGCAAAACTCACTCAACCCCTTACAGTATGAATTCACACTCCTTTGACATGAATGGCAACTTCAAGTTTCAGTTGCCATCTGTTTTCATAATATAAAACACAATGTTAAGTCAATATTATCATACGATCGGTGCATGGCTACGCCACAAAATATAACTACACGTAGCATAGCTTCAAGGTTGTCACGTCACGCTGTTGCTGGCAAACGATCATTAATAATACATATTGGTAAAGGTCACATAACAGCACTCACACTTTGTCTGATCCAATAATGAAATAATAAACCTGTGAAAATTTGCGCTCAATCGAATATCAGAGTCGCGAAAAATAGCAAAAACACGACTCAATTTTTCTTATAAAACATAAAGAATGGTTTTTATCTTACCCCGAGTAGAGATCAAAACTGTTTTCGGTCTTACATGAATTACATGTATTACATGTTTCGCTAATTCCTGAATAAACACACCAGTTTCAGGCGGAAATATTTCAACGAATCAACGGGACTTCTTATAGCAGCCAAAACGTCGCTTGAAACCAGCAGCACCATAAGGAACCTTTTCCTTATCTGTATCCACCTCGATGTACAATTAACCCTTTCCTTTCTAGCTATTGGTATGTTTCTACCAGCACCATCTTCATACCCTAAAAGTTATAGGTAAAAGTGTGAACATTTCTGTTTGGGTATGTTACCCAATCCTGTACTGTATCTTTAAACAGTGAACTGACACTCACTACCTCCCCGTACCGTAAACGGCGGACCGCGCCCTAATAGGATGGTGTTTGTTCCGTGCTGTGGCGGGCGCTCTAAACTGCTCGACTTGAAAAACAAAAGCTTCACAGTCCCTGGAAAAGGCTAGCGGTAGCCCTAGTACTACGCCGCCTCGTTATTGGGACCAGACAATAATGAACTCCATAATTAATTCAATGAGCAAAAAAGTGAGCAATGAATGGTGACGTCACGGGATCTGCGTTCATGTCTCAATGTTGCTACCTGATTGGGTCAAAATTAATGATGTTAAATTTTTGATGTGATGGAATTGTAAAATATTAATCGTATTTTGGATTATGGCCTGACTCTGGCTTAAAGTTGTGACTTTGATTGAGTTAAATTGTAGATAATAATACTTTGAAGCAGAATCTGTTTGTAACTTGGCTTTGAGTGGTAGAAACTGCCAAGAGCCGTGGCAAAGACTCGGGGCAATTCTCGTATGGACCAATGATGAGCACCTCAATTTAAACAGTTGTAAAAAACAAATCCTTTAAAGTTGTATACTTACCTTTTCATAGCCACCATCTTGTATCCAATCTGCATACATACCGGTCATCATGTCTCGGAATTGCTCATAAGGCAAGGATGACACCTTGTTGCAAATATCCCTTCGTTCCTGGAGATGACGTTCAATATTTTCAAAATCTGCCATTTTTCAATCAGGATGATTCTCGACTCCACGTCACTAGTGGCCCGATGTCGACTCGACTGAGCTATTAAAGTTCCATTGCTCATTCACTGCGCATGCGCATCGCTGCACGCAAGGTCATGTTTATTCATCAGATATAATGGCATTTGCTTTGTACGGTGGCTGATTTGCTGTTTTAGGTTTTTGTTGTCTGTGGTTTTAATAGTCTGGTTCCCTGCCCAAAGATTCCCTGAAGACTCTTATTAAAAATCTTATAGAGACAATAGTCGGGAGCTTTTTGGGTCCGGGAACCAGACTATGGATTTACCTGGCGCCATAATTTAGGTGGTTGTTAAAGCGCCCTCTTTAATCCGATTGTCATTTTTTTGTTTATTAAAATTTTCCAGGCTTTTATTTTATAGCCAATCTCTCTAGATCTTTTGTTTAAAGGTAGTATCACACTTTGGTAAAAAAAACGGATTTGCGTATAACTTACAGGGTATGAATTGTGCTGGTAGAAACATACCGTTAAAATTTTCCGTCTGAAATGGTGTATTTATCCAGAAATTAGTAAAACAACGACCGAAAATCTTTTTGATCTTTTAAAGGATAACAAATAAAATACCGTGGCCGTTTTTCACTGTTTTCTCCAAAAGCTGGCACCGTATGGGACTGAAATTTTCACAGATTACTTTGACTGTATCTTCCTTGATATTTGTGCTCACGAATCTGTATTTCTTTCACAAAAACCCGAAGTATTATGATATTACCTTTAAAGATCAAAATATTCTCGGTCCTTGTTTTACTAATTTCTTGATAAATACACCATTTCAGGCGGAAATATTTTAACGGTATGTTTGTACCAGGCACCATCTTTTTACCCTGTAAGTTTTAAATAAACCTGTGACCATTTCTGTTTGGGTATGCTACCAATTCTGTACTGCAGTATCTAATAACAATCCCTCAATCCTGCTCATCTGAAACCTTTCTATTATTTGTACTGTGTGTGTATCATGAATATTAAATGATTTTGGTCGGGATATAGATAATATGCAAAAAGCTTGCCCTTCACCGACGTGGATGAGCACTTTATACCAAGTGCTTGTGAGTGCACATGAAAAAAAAATTACATGCTGGTTCGAATCCCACCTGAGGGCAGCAGGTGATTTTTTCACGTGCACCGTCACCGTGAGCTCTGAGTATACAGTGCTCATCCACGTCGGTGAAGGGCAAGCTTAATTTGCATAATTAACTGTGTGTAATTTACTTCATACAAGTACAAAATTGTTCAGGTTCTTTATTGTTGGCCGTTATATCATAGTACTGTGAATGGTGGGTAGGGCCTACTTCGGGGGACATTCCCATATAGGGTCGTGCACAAAGCATTATTTTCTCCAACATCCTCCAAACCAATGAACTTCACTGGCTTTATATAAATTATGTTCATATTGAGAGTCTACTATTAAAATATGGACAATAAAAATAAGTCTTGAGAAGAAGGCTGATACGTCAGGTGATACCTAATATGTCTTGAGTCATTGTTGAGCGCGCTTGAGACAACACAAGGTTCGGCTCTGCATGGCTCCATTATAAAACTACGGGTATCAAAATAGAGCCTAGCTTTCGGCTGTGGTTCTGAAGTAGGAACTTCGAAAAAGAAAACCGTCTTCATCTTCAATGACAAAACCACAACCTATTGTTTTCATCAAAAAATTGCAGTACGTAGGCCTACGAAGCCGGAGCCAGAGCAAAAGCCGAGGTTTGAGAAAGGCTCCAAATTAATGATTCATGCTGCGCATTGGGTCAGGTCAGAGCGCCCTCTTTTCTTTTTAATACCAATCACACCGGTACCCAGACGTCATCTAATCTAATCGATGTTAAGTTACGCAGAGCACCAGACTAACACTTTGATACGCGCGCAGAGTTTGTGATTTACGTCCCAACAACATGTGAAAAAGTCAACTTTAAATTTAACTTATTTCTACGGAAATTATTTCTTTGAAACGGTTGATTTGGCACACCTTTCAATTTGTCTTGGACAGGTAAGTGGAATTGGGAACTTATTTACGTCCAGTTTGTACAAAAATAGTTTGCAATGACGTGCAGTACACTCGCTACATCATATCGTCCGGTCATAAGTTTCCGATGGACATATGTTTTCGATGACGAAATTTGATTCCCGTTTACCGCGAGACCGTGCGTGATACTTCGTGACCAGTATGCCTGAAGTGATGACTACACTCAGGGCTGTCTCCAACATTCAGGATATTGAGAATAAAGTTTTCAGTTGTGACTGATACTCAAAAGTAAAAAACTATGTAATTTTGGGTATAGATTACTAATGCATTTTAAGGCTAATGTTCAAACGTTTATAAAAGACACAATCTGTGGTCAAATATTTCAAACTAAACTGTCGACTGCTCGAACAACTTTCATTCTTCCGATGTCAGACGGCAGGTCACGTGATCCCAGTGCGATCTGGGTTTTTATGGCATGCCAATGTAACAAAAGTGTTAAAGTCTTTCTCAAATCGAAGTGCCATAATTTTATTTTTCTCTTTTTAATTTGAAACTTTGCTAAGCTGATGAACTTAAGCTATCCACGTTTAGGCCTCTCATAATGATGCCATATATTATAAAAATGTTGTGATAATAATTTTACCTACCATGATCTGTACCAAATTCTCATTTTGTTGATTCAACCATTTATTTATAAAAAATAATTTATCATTCACGATCTTTGAATCAAAACCGTTTCAGGACCTTTTATAAATAACTCCATCGACCAAGTTCGATCAAATCAAGTCAGGACAATATTTCATCAATTTTTGAGTGACTTGGCACGCCATAGCTACTCCGATGTCAACGAACTTTGCCGCACAACCAAGTTATCGAAAACTGGTGACGCTTTGTTTACATAGCGGAATCGATGTCGCTGTAAATGACGGACAATATTTCCAAAGAAAATACTTCAACTTCGATGATTTTTACAGAGTATAATCTGGAAGTGTCCAGTTCAAAGTTAGTGAAGTGATTTTCTGAAATTTTATTTCGTTTCTGTTTTATAGAAGTTTTCCCGTTATCCCATCGGAAACCGATGACTGCAGGATACATGGCATGCACCATGTAATGTATCGTCCGGTCTAGCTGCAGTAACTGTAGCCCAATATTACTCCTGACGTTGTTGTCGTATATAGGGCTACAGGTCAATCAATATGGAAGTCATCTGTTTAGAATTCCCCACCCCTAAAATGACTGTTATTTAGCGATCTGTGGCATAATGACTCACCCTGGTGTTCCTGATGTCGTGAAGAAGCATTCAGAAGAAACAAAATTCAATTATCATTTTGGATTTCGACAAAACGAGCAATTTTCGGCCCAAATCTCAGTACATACAAAATGACTTGGAATTCTCAAGAAATTCTCGAGAGTTATCGCGAGTTCTCGCGAGTTCTCGAGAATTCTCGAGAGGTCTCGCGAGTTCTCGAGAAATTCTCGAGAATTCTCGAGAACTCTCAAGAACTCTCGAGAATTCTGCACGTGTAGATCAGGGAGTAGACTGGTGCCGTTCGCTCCATTGCACGTAAATGGAATGTAGACTGGACAGGGTACTAGGAAAGAGTTAAATTCTTATGTATTTCCTTATATTATTTCGCAAAGCACTGTGGGAAATTTGCCGCAGAATCCAAGGCAAATTGTATGTACTGAGATTTGGGCCGAAAATTGCTCGTTTTGTCGAAATCCAAAATGATAATTGAAATTTGTTTCTTCTGAATGCTTCTTCACGACATCAGGAACACCAGGGTGAGTCATTATGCCACAGATCGCTAAATAATAGTCATTTTAGGGGTGGGGAATTCTAAACAGATGACTTCCATATTGATTGACCTGTAGCCCTATATACGACAACAACGTCAGGAGTAATATTGGGCTACAGTTACTGCAGCTACGTCCGGTCATGAGTTTCCGGGACATGTGTTTTCGGTGACGAAATTTGATTCCCGTTTACCGCGAGACCGTGCGTGATTCTTTGTGATCAGTATCCCTGAAGTGATGACTACACTCAGGGCTATCTCCGACATTCATGATGTTGAGAATAAAGTTTTCAGTTGTGAGTGATACTCAAAAGTAAAAAACTATGTGATCTTGGGTATAGATTACTAATGCATTTTAAGGCTAATGTTCAAACGTTTATAAAAGACACAATCTGTGGTCAAATATTCCAAACTAAACTGTCGTCTGCTAGAGCAACTTTCATTCTTCCGATGTCAGACGGCAGGTCATGTGATCCTGCTGCGATCTGGGTTTTTATGGCATGCCAATGTAACAAAAGTGTTAAAGTCTTTCTCAAATCGAAGTGCCATAATTTAATTTTTCTCTTTTTAACTTGAAACTTTGCTAAGCTGATGAACTTATGCTATCCACGTTAAGGCCTCTCATAATGATGCCAGATATTATAAAAATGTTTTGATAATAATTTTACCTACCATGATCTGTACCAAATTCTCATTTTGTTGATTCAACCATTTATTTATAAAAAATAATTTATCATTCACGATCTTGGAATCAAAACCTTTTCAGAACCTTTTATAAATAACTCCATCGACCCAGTTCGATCAAATCCAGTCAGGACAATATTTCATCAATTTTTGAGTGACTTGGCGCGCCATAGCTACTCCGATGTCAACAAACTTTGCCGCACAACCAATTTACCGAAAACTGGTGACGCTTTGTTTACGTAGCGGAATCTGTGTCGCTGTAAATGACGGACTATATTTCCAAAGAAAATACTTCAACTTTGAGGATTTTTACAGATTATAATCTGGAAGTGTCCAGTTCAAAGTTAGTGAAGTGATTTTGTGAAATTTTATTTCGTTTCTGTTTTATAGAAGTTTTCCCGTTATCCCATCGGAAACCGATGACTGCAGGATAATGAAACACTTGCCATGCTTGCATTACAAAAAGAGTTTGCATTGGATGAAGTGCAGCCAGAGTGCATGCAAAGTTCGACATTTCGTACACAGAAAAATGTCCTACTCATGATGATGATCTCTCCGTTTGATAAAAATCATTGTCGTCGACAATGTTACTGTCAGAATTGTTAACAAAACAAGGAGTAATGGTAGGGTAAGGGTGGGCAGGCCTATACCCAATCAGGGGGAGAAGGATCAGCCGCGATTTACATTGTATAAAAAACGCATAGCAGGGTCTAAGTGGGTATACCCGATAGGGTAAGCTACCATCTAAGTTTTTATTTTATTTAAAGTAGCTATTTGCGTTTTTTACACAGTGTAAATCGCGGCTGATCAGGTTCTCCCCCTGATTGGGTATATCCACCCTTACCCTAGGCTATATAGTAATACCACTTAGGCCTACCAGACTAAACTAGAGTAGACTAGCATGACTAGCCATTCCAGACAAAATGGCAGACGGGCTGTTTTTAAGTTCGCAACAAGCGCTTAAGACAATTGTATTTTTACACTGAAATGTTACATAAATTTAACTACAATCTTACATTAGGGTTTTAAGGACTCGAGAACATTTGCTGAATGTCAGATATATCGTTTTGGAGCAGTAGAAGCTATAACAAATTGTTTTCTTTTCCTAATACTAATAGTTTTACTTTTAGGGCCTAACTTTTCCACAATCACACCCTTTTTTAATTTTGTGTATGGACCGTTGGGCTAGCGCCCCAGAGAATCCCGGCATAGAGTTAAAAAAATATCAAGAAAGTTATATTTACAGTAAGAGTCAGATCTATGAAATTCTCAGTCCCATATGGTGCCAACGTTTTGAGAAAGGAGTTTTTCTCTTTTATTTTTGATCCAGTTTAAAAGATCAAAAATATTTTGTAACACTGGTCATGCTCTTTTCTGGATAAATCAATTCAGGCAGAAACAAAATTAATGACCTCACCATCTTTATACCCTGTAAGTAAATAGGTAAATCTGAGAAGATTTCTGTTTGGGTATATTAACAATCCTGTACTTACCTTTAAAGGTAGTATCATACTTTTATTTTTATCAAAGAAATACAGATTCATGGGCAAAATTATCAAGGAAGATACAGTAAAAGTAATCTGTGAAAATTTCAGTCCCATACGGTGCTCACTTTTTGAGAAAACTGTGAAAAACGGCCACAGTATTTCTTAAGTCTTTTCTCTTTTATTTTTGATCTTTTAATTTAAAAGATGAAAAAGATTTTCGGTCGTTGTTTTTGGATAAATACAACATTTCAGGCGGAAACATTTTAACGGTACGCTTCTACTATCACCATATTCATACCCTGTAAGTTATACGTAAATCTGTGAACATTTCTGTTTTGGTTTCTTACCAAAGTATGATACAACCTTTAACCGTAGAGGAAGTTGTTTCCTTCCTCTATGCTTTAAAGGGCGGCTGCAGTGCTTTTTTTAGTCAGGTTATTTTATTACCTTCATACAGAGAATATACTGACAAATAATGAATGGCAAGTCTTATTTTGGTTCCAAACCAGCATTTGGTTTTCTTTTGAACGGCTTTGCAAAATGGGGGATTTTCATGCATACTCATGTAGGGAACCAACAGCCAAAATATAATGAAAAAACATAAACAAATGAAGAGGCAAACATGACCCCCAGAAATGTTTTGTCAAAAAAATTACACCACCAGTTGAGTGAAAGGAACATATTCAACACGAAAAAACCCATTGAGGGGGAAAGTTTTGTCAGAAAACCTATAAAACAACCGGAACTTTTTGTGCACAAATCAATTGAGTTACTGCTCTCAGTTCCCCAGATGACATCACAGTTTTGCTCATGAATATGGAAATGCTAATTAGCATACAAACTGAAAAACCTGTTTTCAACCCTGAATCAATGTGAGGAAGTGGGTAAAATCACAATTCCCATGTACAGTTTTTTGATTGGCACATGTTCAGGCCATAATATTCGCATTGCAGTGACCCTTTAACATTTGAATGATCAGATAAATCAGGCTTGAGGATGAGTCTATGTCTCTGTGGGTGGTCTACAGTCACACCTGTTGGTTATGATTGTACCATTGTACCCATAGTGTACCCATAGTATGTACCCATGGTGTGCCATAGTGTGATGAGTTCAAGGTCAAAGGTCCTCATAACTCACAAAAGCATGAGGTAAATATAGTACACAATGGTCCATGAATGCTCTGTTCCTAGCTCTATATATGCTTCGTCATACCTTCCATACATACATGTATATTCACACCATTGTATATGTGTACAGTATTTGTTACTGTTAGTTAAAATGAGTGATCTACATTACATGTACATGTAATGTGAGGCCTGTGTATCTCATTGTACATGTAATACAGTCACTGGTGCTTGTAAATGTACATTGCTTCATTAGTCAATTTTCAAGGTTTTTGTTTCATTAAAGGTTGTATCATACATTGTTTTTTGTCAAAAAATACAGGTTCATGGGCAAAAATATCAAGGAATATACAGTAATAGTCATCTGTGAAACTTTCAGTCCCATACGGTGCTCACTTTTTGAGAAAACCGTGAAAAACGCCCACAGTTTTTCTTAAGTCTTTTCTCTTTAATCTTTTAAAAGATCAAAAAGATTTTCGGTCTTTGTTTTACTAATTTCTGGATAAATACACCATTTCAGGCGGAAAAAATGTTAAAGGTATTATACCTTTAACATTTTTTCCGCCTGAAATGGTGTATTTGTTTCTAACACCACCATCTTCATACCCTGTAAGTTATAGGTAAATTTGTGAACATTTCTGTTTTGGTGACTTACCGAAGTATGATACAACCTTTAAAGAGAAATGAAAAATCTATCTGAGTCCATTGGTTCCACTACTTCCAACATGCTGTAGGGCATAATTTTTTCTCACGAGATACATGTATTGTTTGCCTATCTACATGTGTGTACAGATATATGATAATCTGCATGATGTAGGCCTACTTCTAGATGTAGGTCTAGATATTAAAATAAGTGGTTCAAAATTACATGTTTTTATAATTATGTGTATGTTGATGTTAAAATGGTTACAATTCAAGTACATGTATGTGTGTACTTTGGCAATAAACAGTACTTGACCTTAAATAAACTTCTAAGGTCATGACCCTTATTACCTACTGTTCATGTGTGCAACACATATATATTAGGCCGAAAAAAAATTGTTGTGTTGCCCTCCTATAGTGGAAAAATTAAAATTTTGGGTCGGTTGGTTGATTATTTTTTTTTTGGGCCGACTTTCAAACATTTAAGAATAAATACTGTGTCGTTCAAATGACACAATATTAAAAGAGAACCTGGAGTAAACAGTTCTTTCAGTTTATCCAATATTACTGCTAAAATCTGACATTTTCTGTCAAAAATGGTGAGTTTCTATATTTAAAGTCTCGGGGAAAAAAAAATGTCGGCCTTATGTACACACATAGTGTATTATGTACAAGTAAATCTAAACAAAAGCCCAAGGTTGCATTACATGTACAGTGTACAGTGTACAGTACTTCCTTCCTCAGAAATTCAGATGAATGAGATTAAATGCCCTTCTTGTACGTACGTGTACGTGTAGGCCTATAATTATCTGCAATGTGTATGTTGTCATAGGGACTTCCCCTGGTGTGCATTGCGAAATCACGGTCAGACAAGAGACCTCACTCTGGGCAAAGTGTATGACGTATTGTATGCACAATGCATTTAACCTTTTCCTCAACTAGAATCATTCCTTGCTGTATGCTAAAACCAAGCTGATTTCTTCATTTTTGGAGAGGAACATACATTCTCTGGATTTACAGTAGGTTTAGTTCTATCATATTGTTTGCTGTGCTTTGTGGAGTTCCATACATACTGTGTATACGTACAGGTATAGTGTGTGACGTAGGTTTCAAGTACATGTACAGTATAATACATGTACATGTAGGTTTGAGTTTTCAGAAAAGAGACATAATTAGATATTGCTTTATGCTTTTGATGAGTCATATTTACATGTAGGTGTTCATTTACTGTATTGTCATCTTCATGTTGTCTACATGTAATGTGTACAATGTTGATGATGACTCAATGTGATCAATTGCAAATGTGACCCGCTCTGCGAAAAAGGGTATTATGGGGCGCTATGGTATAACGAGTAAAGGGCTGCTCCATGTGGAGAGGGTGAATACAAAATGACATAATATAAATATGCACATTTCGGTATTTCTCCAAAAATGCAAAATGCTATGGGGTTCAAACCTACACCAAATCAAAGCTTATAATGTAACCAATTCAGCTATGTATATAACTAAATTTGTCAATTTTGGCACATAATACCCATTTTTGTGGAGCCGGTCACAAATGAAATGTGAATCAACTCTATCAAGTGATTCATATATATGGGACACATACATACATGTAGATTGTGTATTTAGCTACACTTTTATGAAATTGAAATGTGTACAAACATCATTTGTTATTTATTCTTTCTTTATATGTAAAATTGTATGCTTTATGGGTAATGAAATTTAATTAACACTGCAGTCCTATCTGCTTTTATTTCAGAAGTGAGTAGTTATGATGGAGCAATCAGCACTACTTATGGTAAGTATGCTCTGAAGTCTGTGTGTAGATGGGAATTGTGACATTGTAGAGAGATTGTTATTAAAACAAATGTTACTGTAACCAACCTGTAGCCAACCCTGTTGTAGAACCTGGTGAACCATAATGCAGTTACCTAATTTAAACCTTGTTTACAGGTATAGCAGTATTAGTTAATTAACAGGGGCCAATTTCACGGCCCTGCTTAGCACACAAATTTGCTAACCATGACTTTTCTGTCTTAAAAACAAAACAAAACAGGGTTAACAACCAAATTTCAATGTGTTGTGCATCGCTTGTGATTGTTCTTTGGCTGTTGTTTGCTGACCATGAATATCAAATGGAATTCTTAATGGTGGTTTGTTTTATTGGGCAAGACATTTTTGTGTTAAGCAATATTTTGTGCTTAGCAGCTCCATGAAATTTTCTCCAGTTCATTCAAGACAGGGGTTGATGCAGTTCAGCAGTCAAATTAAATAAACAAGTCAAAATTACAAATAGTTATGTGGACATTTGATTTTAATTAGCCTTTTAGAGGTATGGCGGACACAATAGGAGGGCACAGTTTGGTTTGGGTAAATTCCTTTAAATGTGTTTGACTCAAATTACCCACTTCAAACAGCGCCCTCCTACTGTATACTGTACAGTATCCGCCATACTTCAAAAAGGCTAATGGAGGTTTGTTTCTTGCAACAGTTTATTACTAACTAATTTGTTTATTACTTGTATTGATTTTTCTTTCATTATTTCTTGTAGAACAAGAAAGAATGCCAGACGTGGCTTAAAACCATTGGCAATGCAGACAAACACACGGAGCTTCTGAAGACACTGAAGATGCGTGTACTGGCTCCATATCTATATGGAGAGGATTACTTACCAATTAAATGGCGGAAATGGATGGAAGAAGCCAAACATAAAATTTACATAGAGTGAGTATTTAATTAGTCATGTATGCGTAATTGTACTTGAATATTAATGGAGCAGAGATAGACTTCTAACCTGTTAATATTTCTTGTAGTGATCCCCCCCCATAACCACTCGCCCTATCCCAAGCCTGGAAATAAACGAAGGCCTTCGCTGCCAGGTTCTTGGCCTTGGTGCCCCCTTCAAATGTTTCCATAGACATTATGATTTTGTAATGGAAGCGCAATGGAAAATTGGCCTTGCCGTCACCAAACCTTATTTCCAGCCCTGCTATCTGTACCGTTTGTTTTTAGTTTTGCAGCATTGCTAATGTTTCATGGTTTCTGACTGCCAAACGAACAAAGATAATTGACAATTTGTGACACCGGCAATATACTGTACATATAGGTAGACTCCGGTATGGTTTTCTGGGGGTTGCAGGTTTGAATCCAGTTCCAGTCAATGGCTTTGTTCCATCAAAATGGGCAATTAAGTTTGTAGAATTGTATGGATTACAAGTCCATTTATATTGGTTTGGCTCTTCCACTTCCTTTTCATTTGTTTGAACGTGACTCAAAAACCTTTCAAAATGTTTCCATAGTTCCATTGTGTTGAGATAGATACAGCATATTTTCATACGTAAACATTTTCATTGTACATGTGCATAGTTTACATTGTACAGAATGGGAAGTGTAGGCCTATTTAATGTGTGATGTGAAGCATAGATCCTATTAATAATCATCAATGGCAGCTGCTGCGTCATTGGTTTGGAACATTCAATGTGAACGATGTCTCTGCTTGTTATTTACAGTAGAGTAGAAAGAGATACAAATTATTCATACTCTGATGATGCTTTTCTTCCAGGAAGCATTTGAAACATACCACTCCCAAAAAGCTCTTTGCTTGCATGGAATTTATGCAAATTGGAAATGACGTTGATTGACGTGCATGGAAGTTGCGCAATAACTGATGGGGGAATTACCTGCTTGTTTCTATGTTTTACTGCCTTTTGATTTTGATAATGCACCATGTACAATGCGTATGGTGACTATGGTTAATATATGAAGCCGCAACGTTATCTTTCTTAGCTTCTCTAGCCTATCAACTACATATCACCATGTCACATAGTACCAGATTGAAGTCTGCTTACTAGTTATCAGAACTTGCTTACTAGTTATCAGAACTTGCTTACTAGTTATCAGAACTTGCTTACTAGTTATCAGAACTTGCTTACTAGTTATCAGAACTTGCTTACCAGTTATCAGAACTTGCTTACTAGTTATCAGAACTTGCTTACTAGTTATCAGAACTTGCTTACTAGTTATCAGAACTTGCTTACCAGTTATCAGAACTTGCTTACCAGTTATCAGAACTTGCTTACCAGTTATCAGAACTTGCTTACTAGTTATCAGAACTTGCTTGCTAGTTATCAGAACTTGCTTGCCAGTTATCAGAACTTGCTTGCTAGGCTGCAAAGTTTAAGCCTATTATTCATTATTGTGTCACTATAAAGATTGCTTGGATTTTGGATGGCTTGATCAGCCTTGATGATGTTACAATCCTGGCAGGACCTTCTCAAATGTGTAAATGGATCTTTCTCAAAAGCACTTTGCCTTTGAGAAAGATCCTACGAGCATGGCTAGGATCCTAACATTAAGCAGTTCTACATGTTCTAACTCATTTAATTTCTAAGCATTTAATTTCAGGTCATTATTTTGGTTGATGAGGTGTTTTGCAGCAGTGTAGGCCTATTACTTGTAATAAAATGAAGAATACAACTTGATGAATTCAGGTTTTTTATTTTCGGTTTCATTTTGTATTCCTTGATTTATCGAAGCGGGAATTTAATAGAAAAACTATTCGTTTGTTAATGTTTTAATGTTTGTTTGTTAAACTCAATGGAATGTGGAGTTAATATCTGGACCTTATCAGAGCTAATTCGTTTGAAACCACCTTCATTTAATCACCTACCAACCAAAAATCTACATTACTAACCTGCTGTAGTGACAGCTGTACATTAAATAGCTTCTTTGTAAAATGTAAACCCTTGATTCTAGTACAAATCCTTTTTATCATTTTTATTTTTGGCAGCAAATGGTTGGAGGTTGAACCCATTGATGTGGATGAATACGACAAAATTGATTCATTGAATAGTTTACTCAATTTCGTATCGTCTCAGGTTCTTGTAAGTATGCCAGCTTGTATTTTTTTGGGAAAGATTTGTACAAATTTGCATAATTTTCTGGTGGTGATTGTGTCAAAATCAAATATTTTAAAACAAGTTTGTTTTGTTCATACATGGAGATTTTCTTATGTAGTTTGTATCATGGGTTTTGCAATGGCAATGAAGTTTTAATTGCCTTAATATCCATCCTCTGTGGAGACTGTGGTAAAGCAGCTCTTGTCTTGTTTGGTATTTGTGGTATTTGTGTAGAGGGTTAGGGTTAATGTGCCCTTTATACTTTTATGTTGGTCTGTTTGTTTATTTCCTTGTCTGATTACTTGTATCCTGTAGCCTTTTAGGAGTGACTTCCATATACCAGTTACCCGGTAGACATACTTAGATTGGATCCAAGTTTCAGCGTTTCCACTCAAAATCTTTGGAACACAGTCAGTCTCTGCACATATTGAATGTAAAATACTTTGCTGTTTCCCTTTTACAATGTATGTTGATTCTGAATATAATATGTTTGTTTCTCACAGACTAATGGAGTCGATCTACAACGTTTTATGAATTTAGCAGTCAAAATGGACAAGGTAAGATTATTGTTATACAGTAAATGATAATAAAATCTTGTTAACATATTAAATCATAATCCATGAATGCATTGAAACTAAGCAGGCTGTGTTAAACAAACCTTGTGTTTTCATGAAACGGATTAATTTCTTTGGTCATGCTTTCTGACGTTGTTCTCGTGTCATTTTCATTCAACAGCAAACTCGTTTGGCCCAAGCAAAAGCATTGGCAGAAGAGGAAGTATCCTTTGTAAGGCTTTGGTGAGTCAAAATCTTATTGCTTTGATTTGAATAGAAACTAGTCAACATTTATCTGATCTGAGAATTTGATAAACCCAACACAAATGTTTTATAGCATTTGTTTGATGGATAGATAAACGTTTGATACATCAATAATTGCTACCAGCATCATGTGAAGGTGAATAGATTGCACTGTTGAGAAGTTATGAATATTTATTTCAACAAATGACAAAGAGTTCTTTTTAGAACTGAACAAGTTGATGCTGTACATCACAGTTAATTTTTTAGATATTCGCCAGGTTTTATGGCTCTGCTCACCACATAATTTGGCGCTTATGATCCTCATTCTATGCTTACTGGGTTAGCGTCAATTATCTACGCTAGCTGAGTAAGCGAAAAACCTTTCTTATGCAAACTAAGCAAGCGCACAACTAAAATTCCTGGCTAATCCATCAAATTTGTTTCATAAGCACATAATTTTCTGCTCCAGTATTAAAGCGCCGATTGTACGTTTATGGTACTTAAATCGATCCCTTCTTACTGATCTGTATAGCCTCTGTCTATATTGCAATTTTGACGTTTTTAAATATTTGTATAGTTGGTGCTTTCAGTCTTTGGACTGTCGCCTTGTGTCTATTTTTCTATGTTTTAACAAATAAATTGAAACCAATTCATTTCAGTGGTAAGAGCCATGAATTTGGCCCAGTTCACATGCATTTGTGATCGGCACGAAGGGACACATTCATTATACCTTCGTGGACATGTACATTTATATGTCATTGTGTCTTTGACTATTTTGTTGTATTGTCTTTCTTATTTTTAGGGAACGTTGTTCTCCATCGACTGAAAGGAGTAAAGTAGCCTTGATGGCAGTTGTCTTTTCGTGTGAGTACTTTTTTACACAATTTTTACCCTAAGAACTTGTCAATTTATGTTGGGCATTGTACATCATGTGTATAATAAACAGTGCTTTCATGTTCAAAATGAATTTCCGTTTAGTTTGTCAGTTTGTTGGTGAACCTTTGATTTGTCTGTTTGTTTGTTCTGTCAGGTGGTTGCTCACCTCAGTGATGAGAGAGGGGGATGGGGGTTCGCCCATGTTAAGGATGGCCTCCATATAAATTTGACTAATGATTAAAGTCAATGACATGAGGGCCGATTTCATAAAGCTCCACGATGCATCGCAACTCGATTTGCGATGCGTCTTAACTCTGGGACGCCTTGTAAGTTTTATGAAATCGGCCCCAAGTCACATCACATAAATATAACCTTCTTTTCTATATTTTATTCATTGTTTATGTAATGAACATTATACTTTTGTTTTGACTGTTACAGATATAAGGTTTGCTGGTCAAACTGTTCGAAAGAGGGATCATCATACAGAAATGACATTTTTAAGTGAAAGCGAACAGGAGGTCAGTATCTTAACATTTTGTTTGTAGTTTTGTGCAAGTACATAAATATCAAGTGGTTTAATTAGCTATTCCATCCAATCAGTTGTTATTAAGTCTGGAAGAAGTGGAAGATATTGTTCTAGCCATCATTGGCAGCGCCATATGCCAACTTCTTAAGAAGGACTCTACAGTGACTAATTGAATGTTAGGAGGCAATTCAGACAGGACCTGTAGGCTCATCCTTGGACAACTAGATCAAGATCAGCCACTCAAGCTCATTCCACTCTCATCGGTCCTTTTAATGACCACACATCTTTCTAAAGAGTATTATACATAGTGTCACCGCTAGTCTTACTCACTCTTGTCTCTCCACCATGCAAAACTTCAAACCCTATTTAATATGAGGTGTGGATAACATTTATAGAGATTTCTCCTAATTGAATCTTTCTCTCTCTTTTTGTTCTGACAGGAGGTTGAAATGTTTAAGACCAAAGGGAACGATGAGCATAAGATGGAACATTACTCCCGTGCAGTTACTCAGTATAATAAAGCCATCAGGAAGAATCGTTACTGTCCAGTACTGTACAGTAATCGCTGTATGGCATTCCTTAATATGAAGAAGTTCAATCATGCCTTGATGGATGCTAAGAGAGCTTTAACCCTTGACCCTACGTGGGCAAAGGTCAGTTGACTAGTAGAGAGAGCATCATTGTATCATCTTTCTGAACAAAATTAATACAATCATCAAATAACCACAAGAGAAACTGACTGAATTGCAAGTTATTGAAAAGTGAACAAAGAAAAATTGACTGGAGCGGGATTTGAACTAGCGACCTCCAGACTACCGCACCAGGGTGCCCGACCCTCTTAACAACTGGGTTGATAGCTCAGTTGGTAAGAGCATCGGTACGGTATTCCAGAAGGCGCTGGAGAGCATCCCGCTCCAATCAATTTTTCCTTCTTGTTCACAAAAATTAATAGAAATTCAAGTTTCTGACATGATACGTATCACCAAAATGTGCTAGAAAAGGGCTTTCTAATGTTATATTTCATATTTTTGTATGCACCTGTAAATTTTCCTGTCAGTTACGAACCTGAATGAATGATAAATTAATTGAATGTATTGTTGCGTTGTTATTCTTGACATACAGGCAAGTTATCGCTTTGCTCAGGCCATGTTTGAACTGGGATACCACAGACGAGCCATGCAATTCAATGAGACAACTCTGGAGCAATGTAAAAAGAACAACGCTAATGACCCATACATCATAAACCTTGAACGTCAGAAAGAATCTTTTAAGGAGAGACAGATGGAGAAGATTGCATTGGATGATGTACCTGATCTGGTGGATCCATCCAGCTCTGATAGCAGTGACATGGACTCTGATGAGGTAAGACTGTAAGAAGGCTGGGGTAGATCAAGAATTCTATCGTAGGATAGAGACCGTTGAGACATTGACCTTTATGGTCACAAAGCATTAGTTTCTGCCTCATTCACATGTTATTGTTGCCTTTATTAAACATTGGGTGTTTTTTTGTAAATTCTTAATTCTTTGGCATAATTCATCTGTCCTTGATCCAAATTGACCAATCAGATGATAACATGCATACTGGTAGAATCAGCTGAAGACCCCATAGGCTATACACAAACTGCTTTAAGGTTGTACAGGTTGCACTCGCAGCTGGTTGAGCAGGTGATTCATGAATGCCAAGATGCAGTGTCATTCGAGAAAAAAGCAGGATTTCCCAAAATACCAGAAACCTAAACTCAAACCACATCATCATATTTCCTATCCGATAGTACATGGATCCATTTACAGGAATATTGCCCTGAAATCTAAGTTGGTCAGGGAAACACATGATACATTTATAGATTTATTGAGATTGATACTTCCTGCTTTGATTGTGCTAAAGTGTAATTGACTGTCGACTGGTATTGTATTGTAGCGGAAATGAAAGCATGATAACACTGAGTAAACAATGAAACAGTAAGTGAAGATACATGTATATGGAATGAAATCAGTGTTTACAGGCACACAAACTTAGTTTCACTTTCATAGTTGGAGATTTACCGAAATAAAACTGAAAGTCGTGATATTTTGTTCCTTTTATGTACGTAAAGTCATTGTATATGCAGACAATCATTGAGTGTAGTCACGGAAGTTTTGTTCTGGAACAAACATTTGGATGAAATCGTGGAAGTATTGTCTTTGTGCAGTCATTGGATGTAGTCATGGAATCGTTACCACCAGACAATTCAACGGGAGACATTTTCATTAGTTGTTTATCAATTCTTGAACTGTTCATATTATTTGGACAGATTGTGATGTACTTTTTTATTCCTGGGTATTTCTGTTACCGTTTGTGTTTGCTCGCTTTTTCACCAACTTCCCCAATAGAAGTCAACTTTAACGTGAGTTTTCTTTCTATGTCTTAATGTTCATTGTCTATTGATTGACAATTATACAAGTAATAAACTGCTGCAAACTGCTCATCAGCCAAAATGACCTGAAATATATCAAATGCTTGGAGTTAGGAGGGCCTGAGGCATTTTGATCCTAGCAGGATCTTTCTCGATGAGAAAGATCCTGTCAGGCCCTCAGGACAGGCCCTCCTAACTCCAAGTGATTGATAATTATGTTTGGCTGCCTTTGTGTATTGCGAGTGTGTCATTGGAATATAAGGTTTAGAAACATAATTTGGTCTTTTATATGAATTTGATGTTTGCAGCAGCAGTTTCAATTGAAGGATATTCTGAAGGAGAAAGGTCCTCAGGAGAGGGACAAGCCCAGACGAAGCAAACTGACCATCATCGATGATGAATGTGGCTTGATTCAAATTCCTAAAAGTCTGGTCAAGTCAAAATCTAAGGAACGGAAGGAGAAAGATGAACGGAAACGACAGAAGGCTGAGGAAGAGGAAGTCAAGAAATATGTGAAGCAAGAACAGAAGGCAGAGAAAGCCAAAGAAGAAGAAGAGATTAAACACAGAGAGAGACAGAAGATTGTACAAGAACGAAAGAAACGAGAGAATCATACACCTGTTGAACAGACAAAGGGATCAGAACAAGTCAAGGTAATAGCACTTACAAACTATCGTATTTAGGCCCTGTAAACATTTTGTAATTATTATCATTAATATTAAGTTATTGAAAAGTGAACCTTCAAAATGGACTGGAGCAGGATTCGAACCTGTGACCCCTGGAATACCCTATGTATATTGACCATGTCCCTAATAGTCAATAATCACTCGTAAATTATCCTTGGGGATGTAGTGGTACACTGTATGTGAGTGGTTTCATGTTGTCTGACTGGAGCAAGATTTTCCAATTAGTGATAACCGGCACTTTGTTGGTTAATAGCGCCCAAAATTGTCAGTTGGCTTTGAAATGTACTAGTCCTATTAAGATACTGCAGTATTTGACTTTGGCAGATTCAGGAAGGTTCCTAGCCAAAATGCCCATGGGTTTAGGGTTACAGAATGTGCCATAGGGATACTGCACAGTGTTGGACTTTGGCAGATTCAGGAAGGTTCCTAGCCAAAATGCCAAGAGTGTTAGGGTCACAGAATGTGTCATATGGTTGGTTGATAGTGTTGGGAGTAAGCGAGTTTGTTTAGGTTCCCAAACAGGTTGCTTAGGGAGATGAAGAATTGTCAGCAGAATGCTGACCATTCTGTTATTTTGTTTTCATTGTCAGGTACCAGATGAAAGTAGAGAACTGGAGAGGCAGCTACAGCTTGGTTCAGAAGCCATGTTGGAACATCGTGGACGTCAAGCTTTCACGTTCTATAAAGCTGCAATGGATCTCATTGGAAAATCCTCAAAACAGGTACAAATCACAGCCACACTGATTCCATAATCCAGCTAAATGTTATGTTCCAGGAGAAACCTTGGCACGAATCAAACATTCTCTCAATTATTGAGTCATGGATTCCATGGAACTTCTGTGTGTGGTTTCGCGTAGCACTAAGATCAATTTCAAATCATAAATCAATCGTAAGGGTGACGTCAAAATACAAATCACTATGATGATACTGACAACTCAAAGTTAAGATTATTCTTAGTTTTTCATAAAATCGGCTCTTGGTGTATTTTTCAAAATCGACCCATATTTTCAAAGGAAAGTTGACATTTACACGTATAATTTCATGTTTTTCTTAGGGTCATGGGTAAATTCACCTGAGAAACCAAACAAAATTCACCACGTATTTCTGAGAATTTTTGTAAGGAGACATCGTAATATCTTCCTAATGACCGATGTTTCCAAATGTTCACTTTCAGACGCTAACTTGTCTCCCTAATATACAAATTGTTATTGTAATGCTAACAATGGGTGTTTTTAACTATGAATGTGTTGTATTTATGACCTTGTTACAGTATGGTGGTCAGCGTGAGGAGGATTATGTCATATTTCTGTATGCATACGGTATGGCTTGCTTAGAATCAGGCATCGATGAGGTAAGAGACTACACTATTTCAAGCTATGTATCCCCAAAACAGCAAAACAAAATAACAAGAAAAGTTAATGATTAATGATTTGAGAAGTTATTCAGGCTAAACAATGACTCAAACTTAAAAAAAAAAAAATAATAATAATAATAATCCCAGATGTATGTTTTGCTTGTGGGGAAAGATTTTTTTTTCAGAAGATACTTCTGCTTTGCTCGGTTGGGCATCTGAACATTGTCTCATTTGAGTAGGGCAAAGGAAGGTCAGTCATTGTCAGTCATACTAGCCGTGTTTTCTTGGGCCCTTTTCCAAACTTCGACTCCGGCAGCTCCATTTCAATATCCATTCTAAAATAACGGCTATCAAAATAGATGCTTTTGGCTGTGGTTTGGAAGAAGATTCTCTGGTTTGAAAAAGAAAGTAGACTTTTTTTTTCAATGAAAAACCACAACCCACATGTATCTCAGCGTATGGATGACAGAGCCGGAGCCTGAGCCGGAGCCTGAGCCAGAGCCTGAGCCGGAGCTGAGGTTTGGAAAAGGGCCATGTTGATCTATCATCGTTTCCACTTGATGAAGTAGTGTGATGACTAATTTACATGGTCTAATGCACACTGTATATTGTGTTGTTGTTAATGGTGCAGGAGATCACTGATGCATGTCATAAATTTGAAATGATTCTGGAAAACCACAGTAGAATCCGCTCACCTCTTCCATATTACGGTCTCAGCTATGCCCTCTTCAAACTCAACAAGTAAGTCTACGTTAGCAGCAGGATCTCTGTCAAACGTCTGGCCCTTCTACCTCTAAGCATTTATGTATCGCAGGTTACTCTATGGTTGATGAGCTGTT
The DNA here is from genome assembly GCA_963971285.1 of Astropecten irregularis. Classification (NCBI taxonomy): domain Eukaryota; kingdom Metazoa; phylum Echinodermata; class Asteroidea; order Paxillosida; family Astropectinidae; genus Astropecten; species Astropecten irregularis. Next base: position 14,327,210 of record OZ020261.1, read on the forward strand.
TGCAGTAGTAATTATTTGTAGTGAAGGCAATAAGTCATCCTGCTATGTGTGAAATCTATTCTATGGAATCCGTAAGTAAGACTTTCAGTTAGCAAAGAATTTCTAGGGTAACCATGAATATTGTCTGCTAATGCGCTGCCATATGCATTCTACAGAAAATCTTTGCTTAGCGAGAAACATACCTCTCCCGTGATATATGCTAACCGTTACCAAAAAAAAGTTGGCTATTGTAAGCAAAGAAATTTTGCTAATGGTAACGGATTCCATGAAATTGGGCCCTGAAAGAATATGAGGGATTAAAAGAAAATATTTTCAGTAGCATTGTTGCCATTAAATGGTTTGGTGGGTTAATCGACTTGATGACTTTTCATTCATTTGGTAAGGATTGCTCACATGTACTGTTTGTTTGTGTGTGGTTACCATGGTGACAGGTTTAGTGATGCACTCGAGCCGCTGGGGAAAGCCAAGCATATGGCCAAACGATTTCCCATCGTCGTGGAAACGTGGCCTGGCACTAAGCATAAAATATCTCAGACTGAAGAAGGACAGATGATGGTAAGTTGTAGATTTTATTTCTGGATCGGAAAAGGATCCTAACTTCATGGAATTGATAAGAACATACATTAAAGAAGCATTACTTGAACCCTAAGACCAAGACTATATGCCATGCTTCTGCTGTGCCGAACTTAAATCAAATGAATGCAGCAATAGCATGGCAATAGCGCGGCAGTTGCGCTAAACGTCAAGCTTAATTGAAAGTGTTGCGCCAATACTGTTCCGAATACCGATAGTGCGGCAAACCCTGTTGAGCCATAGAGCTTGCCGTGCCGAACTCAATTTGCCGAGCCAAATTCACGCTAAACGCAGTGCTATTGCCGTGCCAAACGTGAAAATGTAAAATTATTTGAGTTTGGCACCGCAGTAGCACGGCGTATAGTCTATGCCTAACTCACCTCCATACCATAGTTTACCACTTTAGGTTTGTCCTGTGGTAAGTGTTATCTTTCTGAATGATTGCCTGATGTATACAATTGCTACATTTATCCATCAGATCGCTCTAGATTCCCTTGAAGATACCTGTAAGCAACCACCACCACCTGATGCTACCTGTCGCTTTGAGTCATGTCCCTTCAAACCTGAGATGTACCTGACTGATGTAGGCTTCAAGGGTTATGTGAAAGTTCTGTGTAAGGAAAGATGTCATATGGACTTCCATATTGCATGTTGGAAGAAGATTAAGGCCGAGGAGTATCCCACAGTTACACATGAAAAGGTGGGTGGATATTTCCTGATCCTTGGATCTAAGAGTCAATAATTATGTTGAACTCAAAAGGCTTTTATGAAACCTGGCTTGAGGCTAGGATTGGAACTTACTTCGCTACTGCTATTTGATGCCCACCTACAAAAAGAAGTGAATGAGCCTCTTGACGAAGCCAATGAAAGGCTCCAGCTTCACCATGTATCTCAAGCCCTTCATTTCATTTAGGCACAAAATGGCAGTAGCAAAATAAATCCCAAGCCTAGCCTCAAGCCTCATTTATGGAAGACCCAAGTTGTGTGCTAAGTTGCACAAAGATGGCTGAGCTTTTTCATAGTTCATGCCATGTGTAAGTCATGTATAGCTTTCCCTTATTGCAGCATTGAACTATTGACAGCCATGGAATGGTCCTATTCATTCAGATATTGATGTATATACTGAGCTTGAGAAGGTGTGGATACAGACCGCCCATTAGCTGACTAATATACAATACCTGTACTTGTTCTTGCTGGTGATAGTCGTTAAATCACTCACCCCTAAATTGCTTTCACGAATGTTGTAACCAAGAGTGATTGATGTTTGGACAATTAACATTAATGATTGTTGTAATGTTGATTCCTTGAAAGTGAATTTTCAAATCAGTTTCAGAAACGTAATGATGGTTTTTGGTTTTGTTGATGTAGGAGCTGTTGATGAAAGATTGTCGCACACCAGACTGTGATGGAGTATACATTAAAGTGATGGTGTTTGGACACGATGGCTTACTCAAAACAGAGGTAAATGTTGTTGCAAGATAATATCTGTGGTCTGCTTGCATCATGCAATACCTTGCTTTGAATTGTCTATGTAGACATCTATGCAGTTTTATAATTGACAAACTTGCCACTATGCAGGACTTGTTGCACATGTACCTAAATAAGATAATGCATTATTAAACCAGACTCCAACTGTGGACAAAAGGGGCTTATGGACATTGTACCCCCTCCTATTGACATGGGTATCCATGAGACCTCTGATGTCCTCTCTCTGGGCTCAGAAGCACCATGGGTCCAGAATTGATCAGGTCATAGTAGACAGGGAAAAAGACATTTTTGCAAGTTTGTAGTTTATGTCCTAGTTGAGCAGGTCCCATGTTGAGTCTTTGCTGTCACTAAATATGGAAATCCTGACCATGGAATTTGAAGTCCTCTGAAACCTTCAGTGAATTTCCAATCATGTGACTTGTGTAGTGATTGCATCTTGGATGAGTGACTTATGATCGAGTTCTGGAATTACCAGAATTGCTAAGGTTAATGTAGACAGGCGTAAGATATTTTTGCAGCTTTTGGGGGTTTCAATTTTTGGGGTGTCTCTTGTGTGCTGTCATTTGACTTCCCATTAATTTCTTGTGCCAATTGGTGAATAGTTGTCACATGGGTTTTAATTTTGGAACCTGTTTTTGTTGTTGATAGCATCAAGTTGGAGAAGGTGTGAAGACTAAAGAGAAGAAGAACAAAGGATTCAAGTAAGTGCATCACATTGTATCATCCTATTAGTGATCATCTTTGAGAGGACAGATAGAGGTGAAGAGGAGTAGAGGTAGAAGGGTTGTCTGGATGTCTAGCTTCAATGAATGGCTAGTAGGATAAGGCATTATCGACTAGGCTACTGATCTTTTGAAGGAAGGTACCAACAGAGGTTTACAGAAATTTATGTGATCAGCAGCTACGTCAAGCGATATAGCACCTTGAGAGATAGAGAAGTCATCATCCAAATCCATTTATTCCATGTTGGTTTTCTTCATGGTCATGCTCGGTTAATTCTCACAAAAGACGCAGTCGTCCAAAAAATAGTTAAATAATTCTGGAGTGCTTTCTGGTTGTTGATGTTTTACAGGGAAGAAAATGGATGATTGCTAGGCTTGTATTGTAATAGAATTCTGAATTTATAAGCAAATTTGGTGTTCTTGAATCTTTATCATTTGTATGGACCTGTTAGGTATACATTTTGTTAAGTACAAACAAGTTTAGTTTTATAAAAAAACAGAGGTTAAAATTCCCCGTAACATACGACCGATATTCAGGATTGATATTTGCCTGATGTTATTTCCTGCAAAGCAACTCAATCGAAATATCTGTGTCTTCTGTGACCCTTTCTCTTTGTCTTCTTCAAGTAGACAACAAGCCAAGAAGATCCGGAAGAAGCAGGAAGTATCTAAGAAGCAACAGAAATCAGAGAAGGGTCAAGATGATGATGACAGAGCTGAAAATGAGGAACAGGAGGAAAAAACAGAAAGTAAAAAATGTAAGTTGAGAGTGAGGAAGGATTCTTTGTACTTCACTTATAGTCCATCTTGTGTTGTATTCATTGTTTGTTTGTATAGCTAATACATCTCAGAGTTGCTGATGATTTTGTAGCTTTTGTCAGTCTTACATGAAGACACAAATATTCCTTTGGCAACACTGATGTTGGATAGTGATTTCATGAATCTTACAAGGGCCATGCAAATTCTAGAACCAAACTCGGATCAATTTAAACCTAAATGTAATACATAAGTTTTCAGCATTTGTTGGTCAAACATAAGTGTATCTGACACAGCCACAACGTATGGTTGCCCGTTGTTTTTTTAATTCCATTCTGGTTGGGGTTAGTGTTGTTTTCTTGTTGAGAGTAGAGTATGAAAACTCATCATATACCTTACAAAGTAAAGAATCTTGATGTTCAAGACATATTTATTAGTGAATTTATCATGACATCATACCAGCTTCCATGGAGACTGCCTCCGCTGCTAGCTCTAATACAGCAGATGGCGATGATGAGATTGATGAAGATGAAGATGAAGATGAGGATGATGATATTCAAGTAGAAGCTAAACATCTGCTGAAGAAAGATGACTTACAGGAGGACAGTATGGTATGTTCAAACATCATGCACTTATATATACAGTGGAATGCCGCTATAACGAACACTGCTATACTGAACATTTGGCTATACTGAACATCATCCTTGGCTCCCAATTTGTATGTACAATGTATATATGTATGCCGAACATTGTTCACTATAATGAATTACCACTATTACGAACTATTTCTGTGCATCCCAGTGTGTTCGTTTTCGTGGTGTTACTCTGGACCAAGATTTGCTTGCAACTTGTAGCTTGAAATTGCCTTGCTCTCATACAATGTGAAAATCTCTTTTGTACTACCATTCACTTTTACACCAAAGGGAATTTTGTTTTTAGCCGAATTTCCAGCACCATAATGGGTTAAGGTACAATGTATTAAATGTTGCATTTGGGTGGACGCCACTATGTACCCTATGCAGTCCTTTTAAGATGTTAAGGAGACCATCAGTCTTATCCTCTCTCGAAGAAGTTCACACCATCAGTCTTGTTTGTAGTATAAGCATAAGTTTCTTCACTTAATCAGTGTAGGTACAAATTGCCTTGATGTGGATTAGGTACCCCCATCCAGTCCTATTAAGATATAATCAGTCTTATTTTTAGTGTAAGGCGCCTGTTTCTTCACTTGAAATGGGAGGATGCACAAATTGCCTTGATATGGACTAGGTAATTATTTTCAAGCTTATTGATACGGTGTAGAGAGTTTCATTTTGTTTCATTTGAGGGTCTGGTTTCATTAGTTTACTCCTCACATTTGTGGTCATGTGACTTCATGATTTATTCATCTTGAATGTCTTTTACGTAGGTCCGATCTGTGAAACCCAAAACAAAAAAGAAGAAGGGAAAGGTAAGATTATTTAAAAAAAAACCAATAGGAGACAATAGAAAAGCCAAAAAACAGAAAATATTTGCAAACTTTGATTTTTGTCTAGCATTGTTGAAGTTCGAGATTTCAAACAAGTTTTTAAAGCACAGAATTCAGTGGCCTGATGATATTATTCTGGATTACTAGATTATGTTCTGCTGAGTCTATGAGATTAAATGTATGAGGCGATTACGTCATCAAGACAATCAGGAGCAATTATATTATGATTTAAATTTTATGGAAACTTTGCTAGATATTAATTTAAACTGAATTGTAATTTCATGTATTGATGAATTTGATCATTGATCTATTCTAGGACAAAACATCCATGACAATCGAAGTCAAGTTCTTGGACGTTTCTGAACGGAGGATGTATTCGTCGGAATTTGTGGAAGATAAAAATGGTGCTTGTCCAGGGTAAGTCTGATAAACAGGTGGATAACAGGTGTGTGTAGACAGGTGGATCTGGCTAGTAGATACTTAGCTGATATATATCTATGTATATCCAGCTAACTTTTATAAACAGCCAGGGGAATTGGATTTTTTTATGTAGATAAGCAATGAAATGACGTTTGGGTGCTTGACAGAACATGTATGTTGATATCAGGATTAGAAGAGGAAGTATTTACGTGCTAAGACTAAATTGGTTTGAAACAGTTGCAGACCTTAAGACAGTTGAGCCCTTGGTTGGTACATCAGCATTAGTCAACAGGGTGTTCCAAGATAGTTCCGCTGATCAAGGAATCTTCTACATAAAGGCTGTTGTTGATCATTCCAATCAGCCTCATTAATCGTCGTCAAATTGTCTGATTTGTCCTTCAGTGCTCCGTCGTATCCTGTACTGGATCCAGTGAATCCATTTTCCACTCCAGCGCATCTCCAGGAGGCTGCTAGCGATTTGGAACGGAATTTTAAACCAAGCAAGAAACCGGATCCACAACATTCTCAAACAGAAGAGGAAAAAAGTCAGATCGCTGCCTTACACATGTGAGTTGCTCTGTTTTCAGATTCTCGTACGTCACATTAGTAAAACTTAGATAGTGGATGGTACTTTGTATGCTTAAAAAATCTCTTCAAAGGCTAAATAATACTGCCAACAAAATGTGCACTCGTAATGAAACAGTAAGGATATCGATTTTTTTCTTCTCTTGGTTTGAAATTTCAGTTTCGACTTACAATTTCTTTTGATTATAGTTGGTATAAGAAGTTGTCCACATTGTGTCTGCTGTGATACTTAATAGACAGGAATAGGACTAGGAATGTTTCTATTAGTATGGTGAAAGAAAAGGTGGACTTTGAAGTTGCATAGAAGAATGAAACAAAAAGAGGAATACAAATTGGGAATTCGGAGTATGTTCTTGTGAAAGTGCATGTTGGTCAAGATTCTGATGTTGTGTTGTGTTGTGATGTTGTGTATAACTGATCAATTATTTACTGAGGTGTGAAATGTGTCTGATTGAATGTTTGTCGTTATATTTTGCATCCTATCAGGCACTTTGAGGAAGTTCTCGGTCGTCTTGGTCCTGTACCAATCATAGACACTCTGTTGGGAGATGAACTTCAGCAAATGCCCCAAGAACTTCAAACTATCGTGGAGCGTTTTGGTGGTCTTAGTAAATTCCTTCTGCAATCTGCCATTTTTAGCATGATTGAGGACCATGTTTGTCTCCAGAAAGATTCTGATAAATGCCAGGATTTGGTCAATCAAAGCAAAGCGCTTAGGTTGGGAAACCTTCCTGGTGATCCCCAAATCCCAATAAATCTGCGGAAACTGTCCAAAGATAAGAATAACTCTCGTGCCAATCTAGCACCGGAACACTTTCCTAACATCAGAGAAACACTCGCTGGAAATTCCATGGAACAGACACGCAGGAAACAGCAGTCCACTTCAAGTACAAGCACAACAGGTGCATCACAGGTGTCATACAACGCCTTGGATGAAATCCACGTAGACAATCCTGAATCCAAGGACAAAGGACCTGCTGTTGATGATGTAGCCGAAGCTGGATCTTATCAAGAGGCTGCAAAACCAGATAACTCTGATAAAGATAAAGTTCCTCAGGCATTTGAAGCTAATGCTAAGAATGGTGCAGCTACTGACAAACCTGAGAAGGTTCAGCATGGTGTCGATCAGCAGAAAGCAACTACGAAACCGGAAAAGGAATCGAGATTAAAAGATTCAAATGTTGCTCAATCTAAACTCACTAAAAAAGAGAAAGAGCAAGAGGAACAAAAACTCCGCGAGGAGAGGTTATTCCAAGAAGACCAAAAACGAAGAAAGGATAATGAGGAAAAACTCCTGGCATTTTTAGATCGTAAAGAAAAGGAAAGACTAGCGAAGGAAAGGGGCGAACCTATCGAGGAATATGACGGACCTCCAACTATTTTGCTAGGTGGCGGAAGTGCCAGTAGTCTTCTGGATAAAATATTTTTCGCAAAGAGACCGACTAAATCAACAGATAAGACAAAAATGGAGAAAAAGTCTTCTTCTGGAAAACAAACGGAACAGGTGAAGTCATCGGGTTTTTCAGCCAATGCTAAACCATTTGTACCTACGTCTTCTAGAAAGATGAACGTAGAATCAACTGACAGCAAACGGAGATCTCAGCCCATGAATTCTGCCTCTAATAAGACTCAAGAATCCAAGCTTGAAGAATTGATTCCTCCTTCTGATTTTCAGTTGCATTCCAAACCTGCCATCTCTGAGAATGAAAGTGGATTCTATTCCTCTAGTACAAGTGGAGAATCTGCTGAGAGCTCCATCCAAAATGATCAATCCTTAGACGGTGCCAGCTCGGGACATCCATCGGGCAATTCTGTCATACAGGATCATGAAACGGCGGCAATTAGTCCCAGAGCGTATATCAAGGATGCAGATAGATTTTATGACTGCTTCTCAGATGATAAAACTCTGCATGAATCTGATGAAGGTACTTGTGTAGATATGATCCCAGATGCGATCAGGAAACAAACTCCACCCACTGAAAAAGCCAAAGCGGACATCAGTTTCATGCAGGACTCCAAGTTATCATCTGATGCTAAACTAGTATCTGACTTGGTTGCTACAGCTTACGCCAATTCAGTTTCTGTCAATTCAACATCGGAGAACCGTTCTTCATCTGACACCAAACCCACATCTGGAATGAACCCAGCATCTGAAGCCATACCTAAACCCATAGCTAACACCAGCTCTACTTCTAATGGCACCTCTAATGCCACGCCTGCTTGTAACACTACTTCAACATCAGAGACCAGTTCTTCAGCCGTTACTAAACCTTCAAGTGCTACTAGTTCTACAACTGTCACCACTTCTAATCCAGAGACAACTCAACCTCTTGGCGGCTCTCAGAATTCCTCAAATATTGCCGTCAGTCTTGACAAATACAACAATCTGCTGCAGAAGTATACTACTTTGTTTAACGTGTGTAAGGCAGCCGCTGATGTGAAGAAGGCCATGAAGTGCACCTGGACACAGTATCCAAAGGTTACATTGAGAAGTCGTGCTATCAACACTGGACCTGATAAGATCTTGGAAGGATGTAGAGCTAATGAGATGCGGCTGCATGTAAGTCCGTATAGAAACATAATGGTCATTGAAAAGTGAACAAAGAAAAATTTACTGGAGCGGGATTCGAACCAGCGTCCTCCGGAATATCGTACCGGCCCTTTTACCAACTGAGCTATCCAGCCCTATGTTGGTGGTGACCCCAATAGCCAATTATCTTTGTTCGTTTGGCAGTCAGAAGCCAAAGAAACACAATGTGTCAAGGATGAATTTGCCCATTATATCAAATCTTTAACATATTAGGTCATTGACTTTGTGAGCAATTTGTTGAATCCAATACTGACTGAGATTGCAACATCGGGTGTTTGTAACCAACCGCATCTTATGAAAATCTAATTGGTCATCCTGGGTTTCCTTAGAGAGGTTTCATATTAAGCAAGTTTTTGAGCTGAAAGCAGGTGACAAAACCAACACTTGGACAGAATTAATGGAATTTTATTCCACTGAATTTCTTGTGTTTTTCCAGAGGAATCTTCATGATACAAATATGAAGTTTGCTCGTTTGAAGGAACGCTACGATTGTGATACTAACAGACTGAGAGATGATGTGAAACAACTAACTGGCATGAACACTGTAAGTCAGTAGAAATTGGATTGAATTTTGAACTTATGCAAGTTTACCAAAAGTCAATATGACCTTGATGTAAGATACATTTACATCTGTTAAATGTGAAAATCTGAGAAGATTAAAGACATCTCACCGAACCTAAGATCTTTAGAGCAATATATCATACCATTCATTACTGTATGTATTGAGAACCAGTGCATTTATATATCTCAATATTACACATACTCTAAAAAGACTAATTAAAACGGAAGCCATTATTTATTCAATTTTTCGGTTTTTATTCAAAACATCTTCACTCAGGAATGAGGTATTACTAAACAACAACAATTTATAACAATTCTTAAGTCATTGAAAGGTGAACAAAGAAAAATTGACTGGAGCGGGATTCAAACCTCCTGAATACCATACCGGCGCTCTAACCAACGGAGATATCCAGCCCTATGTTGGTGGTGTCCCTAATAGTCAATTATCTTTGTTCATGGTTTTTTTATGATTAAAAGTCCAAAGTGCTAACAGCCAATTAGGAGGTTTGCATAGCCAGTAACTCACTGGTCAGTGTGTATCAACAGCTAACAAAACAGCAAGTTAATCATCAAATAACCACAAGGGAGGAATTTTTAAGTAGTTGGAAGGTGAACAAAGAAAACGAGCAAGTGCTTATGAGGCTTTTAATCACAGTGTCCAGTGACGGGGTTTATAGCGATTTATATAGCATTTATATAATATTTCAATGTTTGATTGCAGCAATATGAGAATGAACAGTCCAGACATAGTCAACAACTCCGAGACGTTAAACAGTCCAAAGAAGCTGAGAAGATGCGATTCATAGAAGAATTGAATAACAGTGATGCAAATATACAAAGCCTGGAAGCTAAGATAGCAAGGTCAGTAGATGTCGGCAATTGCAGGTCTGTTTATATCTGGAACAGGTTTCAAGTGTTCCCCAAGTACAGATTGTAATTCAGTACTACGATGTCACTAAAAAGAAAGTGTCAGGCCTTCCTAACTCCAAGCATTCTAATACCAAAGGAATTAGCTTTAGTACTCCACTTTGTATGCCAAGAAGACTTGTAGATTTACAAATTACTGATCCAATTTTACTCAACTGAAATTTGATTTGCCCTCAGCTTGACCAAGCAGTTATCATCCAAGGATGAACTACTGGAGAGTACGATCCAGAACTTCGAGACAGAGCGGTGAGTGTCTTAAGTTGACCTTAGGCCTTGGCTGGATTTCAAAAAGCACATAATAAACAGACACAAATGATATTGGTTGTTTTCTGGGAAACATAAGCATCGATTAAAAGGTACTTTCATACTTTGATAGCATACCGAAACAGACCGAAACCGAAACAGACATCTTCACAGATTTACCTATAACTTACAGCAAATGATGTTCTGCTTAGCCGGATTTATCTTTGTGAAATTGACCACTGAGCTTATCCCGGATGTTGATGGATGAATATGAATCTGGTTTCTTCATGATTTGTCCTGTTGTTCAGGGATTTGTGGACAGCTGAGAAGATGAAGTTAGAAGAAGCGTCTGGGAACTTGGAAATGAATCAGCAGATGTTGGTCAAACGCTGCCAAGATGCTGAGGTATTTACATGTAGACAACTCTAGTATTTGTACTTCTGTATTATATTAGCTCCATCAGTTGTTGTGATTTGATTAGCTAAGCCATTTTGCTGTATCTTCCCTCATGTCTTATCTTCATGTTTAGTGTAATGCTGCTTGGAAAATGGGAGACTTTTGAGTCGTTGGTGGCAGCAGACTGAAGTCTCTTTTTTGCTAGCTCTGAGCATGTGCGTGTAACTGTGAGCATGTGCACTTTGTTGTGCACTTGCGCTATCAATTTGAAGACCCAGTTCCAAAGTCTCCCATTGAAAAAACATATTTCCTCGAATGCTTTCTCTTTATGCCCATTCACCATGCATATCTTCTTCTCTTGTTTATCTACCCACCATGTAAACCTTATCTCGTATTGTCTACCCACTATATGTTAACCATTTTCATTCTTATGTTCTGTACTGAGAGACTTTTATGTGTGGTCATTGAAATTGTGTTTTATGCATTTCTGTTTCAATAACTCCTGTTTTTAACGAGTCATTTCATGAATTGTTGCATCCTGCTCTTCAACCACAATATTCACCTGAAATATGTTATCTGTAAGAAGTACCCAACTACCCAAATTTTAGCCTTTGAGAAAGATCCTGCTAGGATCGAAATGGGTCAGGCCCTCCTTACTCCAAGCAAATATCCAACTAGGATTGAAATGCCATTACCTTCTAACTCTGATTGATTGTATGGGTGTATTTGACAGATGGGTGTACTTAACCTTCGATGTGCTAAAGATTTGGATCCAATAGAAGCAGTGATCAGAGAGGGTGAATTTCACATCAATAATTGCCATACCATCCTTCAAAGGTAGGTTATAAACATAAAAAGGTCTTTTTTCTCAATCATGCTTTATAAGATTTGAATCCTCATCATGAGGTCTGGGGTTGATTTTACTGAACTCATCGTAACTTACTATCAATCGTAGGACATTGATGCATTGCAGTCCTACGTAGGATACTATGGGTTATGACTGGTTATCCTTTGTAACTCAGTTACGATCGGCCATAGGGATTCGTGAAATTGACCCCTGGTTCCCTATACAAAGACTCTGTAAATAGTTTCTATGTATGAATTGGATTTTGCAGCCATGTTCCATTTTTCATTCAGAAAATTTGCCTTTTTTTACAGAAATATTCCAGTTGGTGAAAATATCAAGGACTTTCTTGCTGCATGGGAAAAATGCCACAAAGATAACAAGGCATTACTGGCAGCACACAAGGTTGGTCATGTAGAAATTTTGCTAGAAAGAAATTCTGCTAGTTATTCTGATTTTTGTTGTAAAATGATAGAAAGTTTCCGTCTGTGGTGATAATTTTTCTACTGATGACTGTTCTATTACCTTGTTTATGCTTTTCATAACTGATCTGAATTGCAATACATTACTGGATTTATGTTAGACCATGTTGACTGAGTGGAATATGTGAAGCCTTGTGGAGTTACTTTGAACAGTTTATTTCCTCTCAGTCTTGTGTCTGCATGTTGGAACGTCGTGGTGATATTTGCTACTGTTTCAGAGATTTTGAACTTTGGGAAACATTCTTGTAGACTTGTGCACCGACTTTCATCCCTCTTTTTCTCAATTCCTAATCGTTTCACCATCTTGACTTTCTAGATGAAGTTGAGAAACCCAAGTAGCAATATTGTTGAAACAGGTGCATGAGCCGTAGAGAGACAAATATACATATCCCTGGTGTTTCTCCTCCATATGTTACTATGCCAAGTGAATCATTTGTATGTATTTTGTAACAGGTGTAACAGGAGTTTGTTTGTTTGTTGTTTATAGGCTAAATATGAGGAGTTAATGCAACAGGTTAGGAAAGGTGTATCACTCCAGCAGTTACAACCTCCTAAACCCGTCAGGCCATTCAAGGTTTGTACCCTGCCATGCATGACATGGGAGTATTGATTCAATATTACTACTTGCCATTTTATGTGTATGGCTATTGCCAGTTCACTGTCTGTTATGTTCCAAGCTAGTTCTCTCATAAATGTCACCGATCGTTAGGACCACTATACACTTACCTCTGTATAATAATAATAATAATAATAGGTATTTATATAGCGCCGAATCCATCAATTGAGATGCTCAAGGCGCTCTGTCTACACACAGCTCAATAAGTTAAGAAAGAAAAAAGAAATTTTGTTTGCTTTTTTGCTTTTGCGAAAGATCCTGCTAGGATTGAAACATCAGGCCCTCCTAACTACATGTATTTGAATATCGGCCTACAATTTGAAAACACATAAACCTGGATGTTGATACGCAGTTTGAACCAGTGCACTGATGTTTGAAAACAAATGTTTATTTTCCAGGGTCCACAACCTATGAGACCTCCTGGTATGAGGGTTCCGTTTGGTCCCCACGGACCCCAAGGACCTCCTGGACCTCCTGGACCTGCTGGACCTCAGCATCAACAGCCACCTCAATCAAACCAGATGGCAGCCAAGATGACGGGAGCTGGGGGATTCCCCAACCAGCAGCAGACTGATCAACGTCTTCCAGTTACTTCTACAATACAAGAAAGTAAAGCTGCTACACCTGTCCAAGTACCTACACCTGTACCAGTGACAGTGGTTGCCCCTACACATGCACCTGCAGTGACTAGCAGTCAAGCTCAGGTGAAAGAAATCCCAGCACAGAAACGTCCAGCAGCGCCAGTATCTCTAGCTCAGTTACAGAGCAACCATCAACAACCTGCTGTAACTACAAATAGCAGAATGCAACTGGTGTATGCTATGGCACAAGGGAATCAGCAGTATCCCCAGACGATGGCACAACCAGTCCAACAACCTCCTGTACCTGTAACCTCTGTTTCTATTAATGGTAGGAACATTTTCTTCTTTATTAGAGCAGTCTAGTATTCCCCTCCCAATGCACATAATATCAATGAGGACATGTCCCCCCCCCCCAATGCTATGTTTGGTATGTTCCAGCTGTCTATCTTTCATGAGCATCTTGGGATGTTGGAATTTGAATAATGGGTGTGGTTGATCAGAATACAATGAGGAGGGCTTACGGTCTTTTAAGATGACATTGATGAAACTGATGCATTGTCTTGATAATAATGTTTTATATTGATGTCAATGTCTTACTATACAGGTGCTGGGCAACATGCAGTTATACTAACCAGCCAACCTGCACCCATGCAGCAAGCATCCAAGCCACCACAGTTTGAAGAAACTACAAATAAACCAGCACCTGCAGCACAGCCTCAAAACCCTCAACCCCCAAATCCCCAACCCCAACACCCTCAACCCCAAAATCCCCAAACCCAACATCCTCAACCCCAAAACCCTCAACCCCAAAACCCCCAACCCCAAAATCCTCAAGCCCAAAACCCTCAAGCCCAAAATCCTCAACCCCAAAACCCTCAACCCCAAAACCCTCAACCCCAAAATCCTCAACCTCAGAACCCTCAACCCAGGACCAACTTTGAGAAAATTATCTTCCCTCTGAATAATATGTTCCCTATGTACAACAAGTAAGTAATTGCTCTTTTTGAAGGATGTTAATTTATTTGTTAATTAATACAAACGCTAAACTGTTGCAAACTGATCATCAACCTAAATAATTTCCTATACACCTGCGCGAAATACTTGAAGTTAGGAGGGTCTGACATTTTGATTCTTTGAAGCCTTTGAGAAAGATACTGCTAGGAGTTAAACGTCAGGCCCTTTTAACTCTAAGCATTTTATTTAACCAGGGGTCGATTTCACCAAAATCATCGTAACTTAAACTTACTATCAATCATAGGACTTATGATGCATTGCAGCCCTACATAGGATACGATGGATTATCCTTCGTAACTCGAGTTACGATCGATCGCAGGGCTTCGTGAAATCTACCCCTTTTATACTATAATGTGGTACAAAAAGAGTTACTATATCAGCTTTTATCAATATTTTTTGTTTGTGTTGTGTAAGATTAATGTGATAACCAAGAATACTATCACTGACTTATTTTGGAAGCAGAAACTGTTCAGTGTCTATGATTACTTATGGTGTGATGTTCAATGTTGTTACTGTTACCAGGGTTCAGTTGACTAAAGTAATTAAGGAGGTCCGTGCTGCTAATAGAGGTTCTCTATCCGGTCTATCAATTGAAGAAATTATCCATCGTGCAGCGGATCTTATCTTCAGTCAGCACAGATCAGCTGCACAATTACAGGTACTTAATTAATGTATAGGGACTTTTAGTATGCATAGAATGCCTAGCTGTTATCAGTATGCATATTATACAGCGCCACTATAAGGAACACGCTGGGATGCAAAGAAATTTTTCGTTATAGTGGTCGTTTGTTAAAGTGATTAATGTTCAGTAGGCCTATACACATCGCAAACCGAAAATTGGGAGCCAAGGATGATGTTCGGTTTAGCCAAATGCTTTCCACTGGGAAGTAATGTGCCATCTGTCAGTCCATTGATCTGAAGTCATCATTTTATGAAATCCTGGTTCATATTTTGCTTAGCAGTGAGCAAATTTGATATTGTGAAACTTTTACTGATGTGTTCATTTAGTGTAAAGCATGAACTATGCTTAGCTTAATGGCATTCAGATTTTAATCTCTCAAACTCCTCCACATAAAAACTAGGGTGAATCTCCCCCTTAACCTCACTGGAAGAGGATTGTGAGAGATCATTTCAGTGTGAACTGCACACTACTACTCCCCATGATACACCGGTTGTGCAATGATAATTGTATGGAAGCATACACCTGTTACTACACCTGTCACACTGTTAATGGATTGGATAGAGTGACACTATTACAATGCTTTATTGAATCATCTTGTACATGGTGACTTTATTATTATCATATTTGCAGAGAATGCAAGGTCAGGGTGGTAGACCTACGACACCTGTGCAACAGCAACAGCTACAAGGAGCAGCAGCAATGAAGAAACCTACATCAAGTACTGCTCATACATGGGAACCAGCTAAATCTGTACCAGTCTCTGCATGGGGGTTAACGTCATCCGAAGGGTTTGAATATGATGATGAAGAAGAAGATCCTTGCGTCATATGTCATGAAGAGATGATCATGGATGCTGTCACCTTGCACTGTGGACATAAATTCCATTCTAGTGTAAGCTATGTCAATTCATAAAATAATGATTCTTTATCTAAGCGATTGCCCTCAATGTCACATGTATCCAATGAATGACCGGTATTTTGATTGATTTTCTTGATTGTCTGTTTGTTTATTCCAGTGCATCAAACAGTGGCTTCAAGAGCAACGAACTTGCCCAACATGTCGGAACTACACACTCCTACCAGATGAGTATCCTGCACCTATTTAAAGAGGAAGATAAACTGGTAGCCTCGATACTGTCCTGTATACTTAGAAGTGTATCCTAGGTGGTGTACGAAAGAGGTTCAGGCTCAGGCTTCATTTCATGAATCCATTCTAAAATAACAGGTGTCAAAATAGAGGCTTTTGGCTGCAGTGAAAAAGTAGATTCTTTGGTTTGAAAAGGTAAACTGAGTTTCAGCTTCAATGAAAAACCACAACCTATATTTTCAGCATGGATGACAGAGCCGGAGCTTGAGCCTGAGCCTCTGTTTCGTGAACGTCTCTAGACCTAAATAAAGAGGTCAGAATAGACTGGGAGCCTAACCTGTCCTGTACAGTTTACCAGATTGTATCCTTTCCCCTTAATAATATCAGAAACATAAGATTATTGGTATTAAACATGGCCTACTTTCGTTGGAAACATTGTTGGATGGATATGCATATATATAAACATGTATACATTTCTGACTTTGCTTTGATTGACAAATCAAAGAGTGACATTTATAAATCGCTCATGGTTTAAGTAGTTTCATGATTTTATTATAGAAATTTACTATACACATGTAGCTACACACATTTATTGGTTTGTTTGTTTAAAAACCTTTGCCTGAAATATTTCTTTTTCTTAAGAGAAACTTTATGTTGTGACACAATGGGAGTCAGTTATGTTCTATTTCAATTGACTTACTGCATTAAGAAGTTAGTGAAAAAAACAACAAATGAAAATACGTTCCCATTTATTATGAATAAGTGAAAGTAAATGTCTTCCTTTTTTATACTGAAGTAGTTTGATTTTGATTTTAAAGCAAATTTATCACCTTTTTTGATTAGTTATATTTGTACAGTACTCTTACTTTGCTCATTATCCAAAGTTTTGGAGACAATTTCTGAATAATGAAAATAATCACAAAATTGAGCTTATTTGTTCGGAGGTCGATTTCATCAGACTCATTGTAACTTACTATCAATCCTAGGACTTGTGATGCATATTGCAGCCCTACGTAGGATACGATGGGTTATGCCTTGTAACTTGAGTTACGATACATCGCAGGGTTTCGTGAAATCAACCCCTGATCATATTATGACATGAAACTTATGAATGTTTTGTTGATTGCATTTAGCAGTTGAGTTTTTCCTGATTGATGAAAGTTTTTAATATGCAGTTTGGATTTACAGAAGTTTTGCATGGATGCTCTTACATTATAGTGAAATTGAAATGTTGAAGTTGTTTGGATATTTAATCTTCCTGGTTGAGATTCCAGAGTGTTGTTGCAGTTTTACTTTGATTTGTTTTGTTCTTTCTGAGGTTTTGTTTGAAAATTTTCTTTTGTTACAATCGTTGGGCCTGTTGGTATATTCAGTATTGATGTTTATTTTGAGCTAACAAATATTAATTGAAATCCAAAAGCTAATGGACTTTTTTGATTGAAAGTTTTGCTTTCTTCATAGAAAAAATAATTGTAGCGTTTCTACCTTTTTATCACTTTCTTGGGTTACTGAAATCTTTTTTTTTTTTGCAAATGTTTTGGTGTATTCTACGTTAGGTCAAGACATATTCAATGTTTTGTCACACTTGGCTAATTGTCTTGGAAATGACTTTCTTTTGTTTCTAATTGTCTTTTCAGATTTCAAACCATCCTGTTGTTTGGCTTTTCACATTACAATTACAAGCTTTCAACCCGGGTATAAACCTGGGGTGAACTCCATTCCCACCCAGGGTTGAAATTAATCCAGTGTCTGTTCACACTTATCTCTTGCTGATCCTCCTTCATTTCAACCTGGGGTGAACTTAACACTTTGGTAGCCCACGATTCACACTTGCCGTTTTCAACCAAGGGTGAGAGTTTCATCCTGGGTTGGAAAATCTCAACCCTGCTATCGAGTAGGGTTGAGTTTAACCTGGGGATGACCTGGGGTTGAAAAATTTCCAGCGTCGCCATGGATTTCCAACCCTGAGATTTGTCTAGTGTGAAAAGCCCTTAAGATGCATGATTTATGGTTGAGTAATAATCTTCAATACCACACATTTTTTTAGGTTTATGAAGTTAGTATTAAGGATTGTTTGTTTCAAGAAAAACTAAAAATATAACAGTTTAAAGATATTACTGACTTAAATCGTAAGAGCTTTATGGAGTTTATTTTTATCGACAATTTGATTGAAAAGGCCAGTCTTATTATTATGCAAGTTAAATTCCATTAATACAAAAGTTAATAATTATTTTTTTCTACCTCTTAGAATTAGCAATTGAACAGTCTTGTACATCTATTACCCACTGTGTAATCTGTAATATTGGCACTTGTATAGTAGGTCATAATCCTGCATTGTAGCCAGTTATCTGTGATTCTCAGCTGAATATTAAAGTAGCTGACTTCTCTTCTGGTTGGTGACACATGCATTAGTCTTAATATGGAATTTGCCTTCAAATATACATCATACATTGGTTTGATAATGGTTGTGGAGAAATTGCTGTTGTTTGCATTGTTACATGTAGAAGATTCTTGTAGGTTCTTATTTTTGAGCTGTTAATCCTAGAATTATTTGTGCCTATTATGGGCCCAATTTAATGGAATCTGTTACGGCCTATTTTTGTGCTTACGGGCTCTGCTTCACATGAAATCTATTTCGTGAAATTCGTAACCAAGACTTTCAGCACTTATTCAGTAAGCGAGCAATTTCTAAGCTAACCTTAATTTTTTTTCTGACAATGTGCTGTCATGTGCATTTTGCAGACAGTCCTGGCTTAGCGTAGAGTGAAAGACAACTCTTAGACTCCTGTGAAATACGCTAACTGTTAGCAAAAAAGCTTTTGCTTACAGTTACGGATTCCATGAAATTGGGCCCTGTTGTTATCGTAGTGTGCATGGTTGAGGGTACACGTACATCTGTACAATGTACATGTACATGGTTATTACATATCACACATAAACATGGTTGTGACCCTCGGGGAGATTTCAGGTTGATTAATGGCACAGGGAAAAGTATTTATAAAAGTCAACAGAAGAGACATAGCAGGTGAACTGACACAAAAGTCTTCTGGTTACAATAACAAAAAAACCCATCTTTTATTTCATCAACAATCTTTAACTTACATTTGAATTATTCTTTAATACACAAGATGGCCTTACAAAAGGGTAACAAATTCTTTTTCATTTTTCAAGTCAAACTAATTAACCAGGGGCCAATATCATGGCGCTGTACAAGCAGTGCTTCTCATCCATAGCAGAAACAATTTGCTTAAGCATGTTAAACACGCAAATGTCACAAAATAATTTGTTTGCATGTACATTGTACATGTACATGTAGTGATGATTTCATAGATTTCATGCAATATGTGTTTGAGAGTTAAGCAAAGTCTCTCTGTGCTTTCTATTAAGCATCGCTAAGATATGAAAATGGATCAAAGAGCGCCAAATCACGCTTAATCAGATGAAACTGGTTTAGTATCTCTGGTTCAGGAAATATTTCTGTAGAATCTACTTTACCATTAGACACTAGACAAAGAATAAAATACATCAGTTTTGACTTATTTACATTTTATTTACATCGGAAATAAAACAACTCCTGAAATTAAGTGGAAGTGTCAGAATTAATAGCTTCACTAATGTCTATAACTGAGAACAATGATTATGGACATAAAATGGCTGCATAGACGTATGGAAGCTATATACATGTACATGTAGTAATTGGACGGAATTAATGTGCCATTTGACAAACTTTTATTAAACAAAATTGGTTTGAAAATGTACATGGAAATGTTTTTTCTGCAACTTTTGCAACATTACCTCACAAAAGCAAACATTTAGACAGGATGAACACTGTTAGGCACGATAGATATAAACCTGTGTATTGATGCAAACATTGCATGGAAGTAAATGCCTGTAAATTGCAAATTGTTGTACACCTGTACATTAGTAACTCTTCCAGGGGCCAATTTCATAGAGCTGCTTAAGCACCGACATTTGCTTAAGCACCAAAACCTTGGTACCGGTAAGTGAAATCAGTATGCCAGGCAAAACTCCTTGTGAATGTTATGCTCAGTAAGCAATGGCCGAATACAAGTCCAAAGTAGTAAACATCACATGAACATTTGGTTGGTAATCCTGTTTGATCAAGGAAGACTGTTCATGCTTAAGCAGATCTATGAAATTGGCCCCAGGAGCCTTCTAGGTTTAATCATACCAAAGACAATAGGGCACCTTGCTTTAAATGTACGCTTACATACAAGGGTGCTGTGCTTATGTAGCAGTTGTTGGATAATATTCATTGTTGTGAACTGTGTTAATCCTGTGTTGACGTTCAAAGTTGACATGGAATAGTAACAAGGTTTCAAGTGATGGCTTTTTCAATAAATTTCTTAAAGAATTAAAGTGTTAAGAAACATGGCCAAACCCGTTTGTGTGTACACTAGCAATTTGTAATGATTATATTCATGAATGACGACTGACATGAATGAAGTCTGGACAAGTTCATGCAAACTGACAGGAAATCTTGCATCTGAAGCTGATGAACAAGTTCATCCACGTCAACTGACATGGAGAATCTTCCCCCTGCCTGGTTGATATTTACAAACATGGAGCAAGACGGATGCGGAGGGTGTCTACTGGACTGCTGGGGCTTCTATTCTCCTTTCCACTTCCTTGCAGTATTTCTCAGGAACACCGGCATTTCTATAAGTAGGAAAATAAACAGGGACAAACGTCAAAACTTTGATTTTCTTAGGCTTAGGATCGTAATGTTACAGTGAGGGAATCTATCTCTGGAGATATTGTTGGATTGGATGCCACATCTTTGAAACAGCTACATTCCTATTAAGTCTAATACTTCTGTAGAGTTTGTCTGAATTGACTGAATTCACGATAAAGAGACGAGGCAAAGGCATGAGTTATTAGCTGATTAATATAACGGTGCGGTACGGTGTTCAGGAGGGCGCCCGGTTGAATCCTGCCCCAGTAAATTTGTCTTTGTTCACCTTCAATGACTTAAACATTCAGTCAGTTTCCCTTGTAATTATTTGATGATAATATAAAAACTTATATTTACCTGAGTTCAGAGAGCTTCTTCTGCTTGATGGTGTCCAGTTTGTTACGACGTGCCCGTGCTTCTTCATTAATACGAACTCCTTCCTCAAAGAAGGAGTGTCTATCAGAGGCCTTGATTTGTTCCTTCTGACGGATCTGTTTACGGACTTCCTTGGCGTGGTCAAGTCGCTTGTGATGTTGGTCCATCTCCTCGGCCTTCTCCTTCTCCATTCCTTCATTTTGTGCTCTGAAATGACAACAGAATCATCATGTTTATTTAATTTTCTTCATTTGTCTTTTGACTTTGATATTTGCAGTGCGCTCTGTAGTAGACACCGAAGACAAAGATATGTCTATAAATGTTTTATAAGTGAGAAACCTCCGATACTTATTGTGAGGAAATCCCATGAGATTAGGCCATCACGTCAAGTCGGCATTGTGCTTGTAGTGGGATTCGAGCTAAGGACCAAGGAGGTGGAAGGCTATGAAATATTGGAGAGTTCTGGAGTGAGTTCATGTCCTCTGCATTCATGTCATCTAAATGCCTCTAATATCTCATTATGACTAGTAAAGAATGACAGTAAAAGAAACAGAAGAACTTACTTGAGGACACGTTCAAACTCATTCCTCTCCCGATTAGCTTGAACTGCCAGGAAATGTTCCTTGTTCTTGACTTGTTCTTCCCGAGCGTACTTCAACATCTGTTCAGTCTCAGCCTTCTTGATTGCTTCTTCTCTCTCCTTCTGTCTCCAGTCACGTTCTCTCTGCTCTAGATTACGTTTGGCTCTCAGTGCATCCTTCTCAGCTGCGAAATCTTTGGCTCGCTCCTGTTGCAAATACAAAGTTATCAAGTATTACTTAGATTCAATAAACTCCTTGCAAGAATCCCAGGCGTCTGCATTGTATGATCCTGGATCAAACCAATGGCCATTGTGAACCTTGTTGGCCTGGGATCGATTTCACAAAAGCAGTAAGATTGATCTGAAGTTAAAATCAATCCTAGTTGCTAAGCAAAGTGTGATGTCACAATACAAATCTTTATGGCGATACTGACAAGTCAGAGTTAAGATTAAACTCATTTTTTTGTGAAATCCAGCACACTGATGATCAGTCTCTGAATAATATCATGAGATAAGAATACAGCTTTCATACCTGCATGGCTCGTAGCTTTGCAATTTCTTTCTCCTTCTCAGCTCGGATGCGTTCTTGCTCTGCCTCGTATTCGGCTTCTCGAGCAGCTTTCTTCTTCATGTACTCTACCACCTTCAAGTCGGCCATCTTTTCTTGTTCAGTGCGTTGGACACGTTGACGATCTGCTTCTTCATTAGCTCGAGCAATCTCCTGCTGAGCTTCTAAGGTCATCAGGTGCTTGCGTTCAAGATCCTGTTATGAAAGTTACAATAACAACTCAACATGAACACTTATCCACTAACCTAAAGTAAGTGGCCACTGGCCGGGGAAGTTAATAGAGATTACATGAAGATTGTAAGTTGGAGGGGTGTAAAGTTTGAAGGAAATCCACGCAATCCAGCCGTTCCACTCCATTGCATCCTTGGAACTTATATTCAGCATCATCGAAGACAGGCAACCAGTCACTCTCCCGAGGACGAACAGATCACACTGTTCGGAACGTCGAGATAATACCATCGGTTCTTCTCAGAACCACACACTCTCACAGAAGAGATTACATGGTGTCACTGCAAACCTACCTTCTACCAGTAGACTGTGTTTAAGAAGAAGCAACAATAAAGTGTCTAGTGCCATTACCTTAAGATCCTCCATTTGTAACTTCTCCAGATATTTCAACATGTGTTGAGCCTCTTGATCCCGACGCTCCTGATCCAACAACCTCTCTTCCTCCCTCTGGGCAATCTGAGTCAGAACTTGAGAAGCACCCCTGATGAGTAGACAAGATGACAACATAGGTGAATTTTAAACATTTGATGCGAGAAAGAAAGTGACTACGGTAGATAATTTGACTCTTTGTCCAGGATTCATGGTCTTAGGATCAGTAATATGACAGTACATGTATGTCTACTTATGTCTTGGCATCTGTCTAGCTCCCACCTGTCTCCCCACCTGTTGGGCGGGCTGTATAGGTATCTCTTGAGGTGTCCTTCTAGGTAACTGCATAGCTAATTCATTTGCAAAGATATCTGTGTACTGTAGCTTTCTGCCTATTTCAACCTGTGTCACTTGTCTGTCACTCTCTATAGCTACATGTCCAGAACAATTCACAGGGAAATGTAAGAGCTGCTCAAGTCTTAATTGAGGTTTGTTGGTCCTTTTATCTGTCTGTCTGTCTTTTCTGTATTTGCATATTACATGTAATCAATAGTTGTTAGATATAATTGGAATCTTACTCATATCTCTCCTCTTTCTTTTTAGATTCAATGTCTTCCTGTAATTGTATTGCTCTAATACGTTCCACTTCCATCATGATATCCAGTCGTTTCTCTTCGTCTGTTGATTCTTCTTTGATTTGTTGTTTCTCTAAGATCTGAGCGTCACGGATGGCATGACACTTGGCATTCAGGATCAGCTATAGATAAGAAAGAAACATGAACACGGATTATAATAACAAATAACATTTATATAGCGCTTAATACCCATTTTCTTGTTGTAGATGAGAAGTGTTATAACAACTTGGACAGATATCAGTTACTTGGTTCAACTGTGTGGAAATACCACTGAGCCTTTGAGAAAAGGAGAGCGGTTTGTTCGTCTGATCTTAAATACAGTCGAACCTCGTTAATACGAGGTCGCCGGGACTTACCGAAAATGCTCGTATTAAGCGGGGCCTCGTATTATGCGGGATCCATATTTTGCCAACCAAAATGCACATGTGTGCGGTACACTGCACATACAGCATGCACTATCCCTCCGGTAACCCATAATTACGTGTCAAGTCCGTGTTTACATTTTAGAAGTACTTAATAAATTTGCTTGATAAATTTCATTTTGTTGCATTGTCACGGTTGTAAAAGGGATTTCATTACAATATGTAAGAATAATAAAAACCAAGTAAATAAAAATAATGCAACACGAAAACGACATGAAAATTGCGAGTGGATGACAGCGCCGAACGTTAGCACCGCACGTTCAGACAAGTTGGTTGCCAAACAATGCGTGCAGTATGAAGCAATGTGCACCGCAGGGAACCAGTGATATTTTGATGGACACGAGAGGGCGCCATTTTAACTTAAATTAATAAGTGCGGTCGTGGGTTTTTTTTTGGTTTTTTTGATACGGATTATTTTTTTTAAGATGTCGGGTTTTATAGCAGTCCAACATCTGTCTTTTTTCCCCTTCCCTTCATGTAGCCAATCACAAAATTTGCACTTTGTAACGGTGACCAATGCGGAAGCATTGCATGAACAAAACCCATAATGCAGTTTAGCCACATTATATCCGATCACGTGCATGGTGACCACGTGTAGCTGTAACATCGGCCGATCGGTCGGGCCGCAGTCGGATCGTATCGGTCCGTTCATGGAATATTATTTTGTTCGGATACATGTTGGCTACACTTTGAAGAATTTGTTGTGACCAAAATCCTTCTTACACGTCATCAGCAAGGTAAAATTGTCTGGAAATTAGCGTGGACTTTGTTTGATTTTTGAAAAAGAAACGAAGAGGTTTTTCTCCTTACGAAAACGAATCGACAAAATGGAAGACCTCGCCGTTTTCCTCGGGCGGGTTTTGACTTTCGTGACAGCCAAAAAACCCACGTGGATCACGCTCAATAAAAGAAAATACTATGGGCCGTACGTTAATTGTCTGTTTTTTGTTTACACTTTCCACTGGGCAAGCCGCTGGTAAAACCGCAGGAGGGGATTAGTGGGCATTAGCGCTGCGGTGACTTGATGGTGGTGGGATTTTTCTTAATCTCTACAAAGAAATCCGAAAATCGATTCTAAAAGAAGCCAGATTAAAAAATCCTCGTATTAAATGGGTTGTTTACAATGACTTCCACGCAACTGGGTCAGCCCAAAACGCTCGTATTAAAAGGTTTTTCGTATTATCAGTGCTCGTATTAAGCAAATATTTCCCCATAGAAACGTGCACATCTCGGTCGGGACCGGCGTGATATGCTCGTCTTAACCGAGATCTCGTCTTAAGAGAGCTCGTATTAATGAGGTTCGACTGTACAATAAGAGTTGGCTCAATAAGAATTTATAAACAAATTGTCATCTTGTCATCATTCAATGGTTATTTAAAAATCAAAAATATCTAAAAGGTGTCCTGAGGTCGATTTCATGAAGCACTAAGATTGCTCTGAAGTATGAATCAATTTATTGCTACGCAAAGTGTGATGTCACAATACCAAGCACTATGGCAATACCGACAAGACAAAGTTCAGATTGATCTAAGTGTTTGGTGAATTTGATCCCAGGTGTGGATATGAAAGTAAACAAACCTCATTAAGATGTTTGATTTCATCTTCTTGTTCTTCCTGTTGCTCCTTTGCCTTCTGCAGTAAATACTCGGCCTTCTGCCGTGCCTCCTCATCAAGATCATTCAGTTTCTCATTCTTCTTCATAGCACGGTCTAAAGCCTGCATCTGCAGCTTACGATCATTACTAGCCTCCTGTTAGTGACACAAATAAGACGATAAATAAATGCTTAGCCGTTTTGTAACCGAATAAAGGTTTCTGGAATGATGATAAATTTCAAAGAACTTCTGACTGCCAAACGAACAAAGATAATCAACTATTAGGGACACCACCAACGTAGTGCTGGATAGTTCAGTTGGTAGAGCACCTGTATAGTATTCAGGAGGTCACGGGTTCGAATCCCGCTCCAGACAGATTTTCTATGTTCACCTTCCATTGACTTAAAAATTCAGTCAGTTTCCATTGTGGTTGTTTGATGATTAGATGTCAAAGAGATTATACGCATGGCCGAGTTCTGTGAGATATGAATTTTTCTGAACTGAGGAGGAAGTTGCTTTACCTGAACAGCTTCTTTCTGTCTCTGTCTTCTCTCATCTTCTGCTTTACGTTCTTCTTGTGTGAGTATACGTGCAGCATTGATGATACGTTGAAACTCACCACGAGGGAGTACGACTGACTGTCCAGAGGGATCTTCCTGTGGTACACTACAAAGACAAAATGGAAGAACATCATCAACTTATAAACTTATATGAAAGGAAAAAAGCGCCTACTTTGTCTCTGACTAGACAATTCAGAAGGCTGCATCCACACGACAGACGACTTGAATGCCATAAAAATGACATCAAACCTTGTTTGTGACTTGTTATTCAGATATTAGATTATTATGCTATAACTATATGCCACGTCCAATACTCACATGAGATTGCGAATCAAATCTTTCGTGATAACTTGAACCACCTCCTTCTTCTTAATAGGTGTTTTCTTTTTTCCTCTGCTGGGTTGCATTTCAAGCACAGGTTCTGCTGATTTAGTATCTTTCGATCTGTTCCTGGCTACAGCGTTGGGTGTGCCAAACAATGACTCATCCACTGACGACGTCTTGTTGACTGTGAAGTATTTCTTAGTCGCAGCATGACGTGAGCCACTGCTTCCAGCAGATTGTGTACTTTGGACACTACGAGGCTGAAAGAAAAAGAGAAGGTTGCAAATACAATTACTGTAATTTATTTAGGCCTAGGCTTAGTTGCGATGATCGTAACCCTAGGTCTGTCATGGGGACGGGGACCTTAGGGTTACGACACTTTGTTAATAA